>CM052273.1:389705-571555 GCA_028455795.1 Lasioglossum marginatum
CCCACGTTTTCTATACAGCACGCGGTGAAGGAAATAAAATATTAACAGATCAGTATAACCTAAAAACGAAGAAACAAGAAAGATAAACGCACAAGACATGTCTAATACACGGTAGTAAAATATACAGCAGTAATAGAAAATAGTAATAAAAACAGTAATAATACACCGATAGCAGAGGATATATGTATGTTAAACACACCGGTTATAATATAAAATTTAGAAATAAGATCGGGATATATAATGAGCAATAATATATAATGTGGATTTATAATTGAACAAAAATTATATTCTGATCCGACGTAACCGTAAATACATAGAAATAATGTAGAAACGAAACCATGAACTAACAAGATAGTCAGATCGCCGACTCTACAGAAATTTCATAATTTGACTAGGATTGATTTTCGAATTCGCATATGCACTTCTAAATATATACTCGCATATGCTTTAGAAAAGTACTTTGTTTATTCGTCAACTTGGACACTTAAAGAAAGTTAACCTTAAAGAAACTTTTAGGTTAATCGCGTTTTCTATTTCTAAACAGAGATGAGATACGGGGCGCTTTTTCTAGCCTCCGACGGCCTCAGTCAAGTAAAAAGATCCAAAGGGTACCTTTGCCGCCCTGCTAATTTCGCAAAATTTATTATGATATGATTAGCTGTGATTATTTAATTAAATATTAATAACAACTTACCTGAAATTCTCGCAGCCTTATTTCGCGCCTCGTGTCGTAACGAATCGTAATTATATAATGTATGATATTTATATAATAACGGACTCCGCTAGACGTTCCCGCTAATAATAGTCCCCCACAAACTTCGGACGTAGATACGTTCCTGACGAAACTCGCGCATGCGCGTGAAAAGCGCCCCGTATCTCGTGTCTATTTCTAAATGATGTCAAAATTCACTTCTAAATACACATTTTTTTATTCATTTCCATTAATATGCTACAATTTTATTATCTCAATCTTATTTACTTCTTTGTATCCTCCTCATATATGTAAATGCTTGTCAACAACCTTCGATACATGTGTATTTACGTATAAGTAAAAAAGTATACACAAACACCACTCGTGCGTTACCTATAAATACTATTTATACCTTTTTCATTTAACGAGTAAGAGTTTTTATAAAAATATGCCGAGTACACATTTAGTGAACACTATTAAAAAACTCTTTCTGTACAAAAAGAAAATACAAGTAAATAAAATAATGTATATTCGAAATATGTATTCGAAATATGAAAGCTATATATAGATAATATGTATAACGCGTATATATAGCTATATATATACTTTGATAAAGCTGCGACAACTGCGATATACATGCTGCCGAATAATGAAAATTACGCCTCGTAAACGTAAAAATAGAATTTTTGAGGGCGATCGCGGCCTAGATTGATCTTTTATCTAGCGCTTTTTACTACTGAAAAACATCATCTTTGCATTATCGAGAAATGAGAAGGCGCATCCCACACCCTTGCAATCCTGGAAACGAATCTACCCGCTTAAATAAATATACTACTGTAGTATTTGGGATAAAGTAAATTATGATGAATCCTGTAACGTTACCCATAATTTTTATTATAAAAAAATATATGAGTATAAACAGAATAGAATACTGATAAGAATTTTTCAATTTTACGATATATTTAAAGTTAAATATAGACACATGCATTCAAGAGAGAAGCAACACTTTGAAGGACTCGTGATTTGGGTGGATAAACTGAGTACAGTAAGACAATGTAAAAAATATGCTTATTATAATTGGTAATGCCTAATAATGAGTACTAATGCTGATATTTTACAAGGAGATACACATATAGGTACATTTGAAGCAATGCATTTTCATTTGACGATTAAATTCTGCATTGTTGTTTTTCTTTATAAATAATCACTATGTCTACTTATTACCATTATATATAATAACAATATATGTGTACATTCATTTAATCCCAATATGGGTTAAATTGTATTGTTTAATTGTATATTACAAGGTGGCAAATTTACTGTTCATTTGCAATGGTTTACATTTAGCTAAAACATTCATTATTCAACGTATACTTGGTTGCGACCTATTTATCATCGAATAAGTGACACGCGTGTATAATGAGGTACAAAAGTTGAAAAGTACCTCGTCGCTTGTTGTATTTGGCACAGAGACTTTGACAATAAAAACTAGATCTCACACGAGTCTGTACAATATCTTGGTGTTACACGTGAAATGCATTTCCTCTTTTACTTCTTTACTTCCGTTACTTATTTTATACTCTATAAAGTGATTCAATGTATCTTTTATTTGATCTCCATTACGATATGTATTAAAATTATGATAATTTGAAATATATTGTGTACATTCTGCAGCGTTACGTTTACACAGACAACACTAGTATCGATGCTATAGCTATATCGCAATATTTTAAATGTCAAATGGCAGTAAGTCGTCCATACGATCGACAAAGAGCAATCTAGTTTTACTCTCAGAATCTGTGCCTCATCAATTTTTCTTCTTAAATCTTATCAGTTACTTACTAGAATTTCAGATACTAAAATAATGCACAGCGTGTCATCTTTTCTCATAGGCTGCAACAGTTTTAAATGTGTTACAGTTACTAAAAATATCAAAAAATGAAACTATTTCGGCACTTCTTATTAATTTAAGGTTTTTTTAATTGTATATTACAGCTACCTATCACTGAACATTTACCTACACGATTATAATACAAAATGAAGAGAAGTTATGAGATGGTGACAATGATTATGCGTATGTCAGTAAGATTACTTGCAAGATTATTTGCAGAGATTATTACAGCAGATAGATGATGAGAAAATGAATGACTATTTATATGTACATGTAGTTTCTTAAATTCAGTCATGTGCCAGTGCAACTGTATTTTATGCATACAATTTCTCAATGAAACGCAACTTATCGAAACAGTTTTAACATTTGTTCAAACGAAAAACTAAGTCACAGTTTTATCAATACATAATTCTTGGCTGAGATTATAAATAAATGTTCGTATCGTGTTTTGTATCGACTGTAGGTTCCTCAGATTTCAAAACTGTTGTCAAATTGTTACTGACACTTGAAAATAAAAATTACATTTATAATGATTATCGATCGTAAAGAAACTATAAATCGAATGTTAATGTGCAACATATGAACATCCACTAATACTAATTTGTTTATATTCGAATGTTTTGAAAATATTTACCAATATGTCTTGCAAATGTGCCAGGGTGTTCGAAAATAAAATAAGTAAGAATTATCATATTATCAATGCGAATCATATAAGTTTAAGTAAACTTATATAGCTAACTTGTACACCTACTTAATATCAGAATCAAATAATAAAACAATAAATAAAGATGAATGTATGTACCCTGAAAAATTCAAGTATGTTATAATATAATAATGACTTTGCAAGACTAATATATTCCTTTAAATTGTCATTAATTTCAGAATTAAAAGAAGATAGCCCAATAAATTGAATGAGAAAATTGAATGAGAAAATAAGAAAAATGGAATTTTCAGAACATATTAGGAAACATGCTATGCATCGCAGTAGTTGTGGTATCGATGTATTTAATAAATGTTTATACTAAATTAATAACTTTACTATCTTTTTTCAGTTTCTGCATGTCAATCCCTGTCATTATGTCGAATTTATATAGCTACGTAATGAAAGTCAATAACACAATCTTACATATATATATAGCGGCACAGACACAAACAGTATTTCTCTCTATAGTATAAGGAACACACGCGAACTCATTTTCAAAGAATTATATTATTAAAATAGACGACGCTACGAAGCAATATCTGACATAAGTTGTGCCAACAAAGCTGGCTCTAAAAGTCCATGTGTTTGCCCCATTCTTTCCAAATTTCGTACATCCTTGTCTACCGCCTCCAGTGCCCGTTCCAATTCTTCTTCTTCTTCCCTTGACGGTTCGTACTCTCCGTTTCTACTTTCTATAAACACAATAAGAATTGTTTATAGTTTAGAATCATTTACAATCGAGCCATCTTTTTAAGCCATCTCATCGAGCCAACAATTTATCGAAACTCTAATTACCAATGAACAAATCATTAAAAGCGTCAGCAGGTAAGTTGTTGAGCACATTGCCAAAGTCATGCTCTGCAGAATCCAAAGACGGAAATACTTCGTGATCTGCCAAGTCCACTTTAAGTCCACCTCCGAGACCAAGTCCTAATCCTAGATTTAAGTTGGAAGAATGCGAACTTCCTTGAGCTATCGAGTTCAAATTGTTCAAAGTGTTTGTTTGATTTTCACTGGAGTTGATTTGACTCAAGTACTGGTTCTCTTCGTGCACCAAACTGGAACTTTTGGTGTCGAGTTTGGTCGTCGGAGGCCGTTTTCGTTTCTTCGGCCTAGATTTCGGTTTAGGCCTAGGAATCGTCGGAGAGGATGGTTTCTTGCGAGCTTTCTTTGGTTTAGACTCTTGGGCTTTACGATGGTAGTTATCTCTTTTCCTTGCGTGTTCCGGGCATAAAGGTAATTCGTGTGCAACATCGAACACAGGAATACAACACTGTGTATTATCACTAAATTTGGCAGTGCAATGTTCAAATAAGAGTTGATCTCCGTTCAGCATAATGTGACGAGAACAATAACGAGTGCAGGGCAAAGATATCTGTTGACATCCTTCGGCTCCGCAGAGTCCACCGGCTAATAGCGGCCCGTCCACCACTTTGCTCGTACTGGGAGAGTCGCTCAAAACCCTAGCAGTAGATGCAGGATCTTTGTAAGCGGCTTCTAGTAAACACCTAGTTTTATCGCGCAACAGATTCTCCGAATCAGTCCCACTTCTATGCAACTGAATCAATCGTCGTCTTAGCTGAGAACGCAGTTGAGAAAGACGCGAAGAACGATTTAACGACGTACTGGTTTCGCCGGAGAACCAATAGCGTTGATAGACTGTCATTTCGTCTCCACTAGAATCGCTATCCGATATCTCATCCCCAGCTTTAGGATAATACAATAGGGTATGGTCCCGACTTTGTCTTCTAGATTTTAATCTTTGTAAGTTGTCAATATGACGCTGCTTCTGTTGAATCGCTTTAGCAAATTTATAATCTATATTTTCACCGTCACCGCTACCGCTGCCGCCACCGCCACCAACGCTACTCTCGATGTCTAATTCTACAGTACGATCTTGTATAGTTTTGTACTCTCCGTCGGCTACGGGTGTTATTCTTATTCTCTGTTTCATACATTTCCCTTTCGATGTAAGATTTTTACAAGTTTGCATTACTTTCGGAGTCTTGGGTGAAATTATCGTAACATTTCTCCCAGCTGTTGTAAACGGCTCCGGTTCACTGAAAATATAGGGATCGACATCCTGACGAGCCTCCGTTTTCAGTAAAGCCTTTAAGCGATCCGAAAACTTGAGTTTATTGTCCATGTTTGAGTTTTCGAATATAGGGACCTTCATTGATTACCGCTTCGCTAGACTCCTGTTCCACCTGCATTCTCAAACCCTCCCGATCAACTTTCTTCCTATCTAGATAAAACTTAGTTCACGCCATGTGCCAAGATCCAAGTCCAGAGATAGTACTATTTTTCGAATTCATAATACTGAGAATAAAAAAATAAAAAATTATTTTTATTGTATTATATCACAGCTCGGTAGTTTTATATTTGAATCGGAAACATTGATACCTATTATACACGCGTCCAAGCGATGTAACTGATAAAAAGAATCTTTGTACAAAGTATATAATAAATTCTAAAATAGTAGCGTGCACTTATTTCTATAATATGCGAAAATATCGATATAACGTGCACTCGGCTATTTCTTTTATTTACACGTACGCGCGTATATATACAAAAAAGAAAAACTTGGTTTTGTCATGGACTCTGGTCTCGATACAAAGATTAAAATTTGCTATGCTTTCATCTAGCGTAGAAACGTTCGACGCTGCATTCTTACAAAAAAGAGAAAAGAGAAAAGAAAAAAGAAAAAAGAAAAAAGAAAAAAGAAGAAAGAAAAAAGAAGAAAGAAAAAGGTAGATTTGAATGTTGGACGATAAAATTTATTCCACGCTCTAAAATGTGGAAATAATACTTTTAACAGTTGATAATATCTGTACGGATTAAAGCTATGTATCACTTGATGTTTCTATATTCATATACCTCCTATACATAATATATTGTGTATGAGATAATTACTAAAGGTCTCCTGGTTCAAGCAATAAGCGTAAACTTAGTCCATGGCTAGATCAGGGTAAAAACAATCCTTGCCTCGCATAGCAATTCACATCAGACATATTCTATGCATGTTGTACGAGACACAGAAGCGTTGAACATTAACTCTAGGAGTTGTATTAATTCTTGACAAGTCGAAGCCATATTATAATATGCGTTTTATCTCAGTGTTGACATCAGTACACGATGCTGGCTATCAACACTCTTTGGTTATGTTCACTCCTTATATAGACAATAAGACACTGTGCAAAATACTGTAATCAAGTTTGAATAATACAATCATGAAAACTCGTCGGACGAGTTTTCTCGCATATTTCTACCCGTTAACAAGGGTAAACTTTCAATGAATACGCTCGCGAAGTTTTCTTTATGTACCCCAATGTTTCGTTTAGTTTAACCGAGGTTGGGACAATGCAGATTACTTCCAATAGTAATGGAGGTTGTTGTCCAATCAGGTGCAATCCGACCCTTTTCTTGGAAGATACACTCCAACAAGATTGAAGATTCACGCACAAATTCCAGCATTCATCGATAATAACATTAGAAAGACATGTCAGATGTAAGGGAAGCAAAATGGCGGACACTGCACACACGAACAGTTTCGGATGCGAAAAATCTTTGAATTCACTGTATTAACACTTTGAATTCGATGTACAAACATTTCGCCTCCATTCTAAGCATCGACCAATTTCATATGATATTATATTAAACGAAATTCTACTACGATTTCGGACATTATTCCCGTTAACGATTAGATTGATCCTCGACATTCACTTCGACATAACCTTTAGCTGTTTTACGTGTGTCGCGAATCTCATTCACTTTGTTCGTGGTTTCTTCGTTATAAAATACTAAAAATGCGATCGGAAACATTATAAGCACGTATTCTTTCATTTCATGTTTCTAATGTTCATGTTAAATCGTTCATATATGGCAGAAGTTCACGATGTTGCATTGTATTCACAACTATATACATTTTATATAATTTCATAATTCTTTTATGTAAGAAATTAGACGATTTTACATAATATATAGAGAGACATGTATCGCATTATTTCAGAAAATTAACGGGTATAAAGCATACATCATTTTTATCGTTTGCTATTATAATAAGAACTAGTATAATATATATTATGTATACGTATACATATATATATAAACTACCTATACGTGATAAGTATATATATATATATATATATATACATAATGATTACAATTAGTAAAAAAATAATATTGTAAATAGTGTAACATTAATCTAGTTTTTTACACAATTTTATAGCAAATAGTAGACTTTATAATAAAAAAAAGTTTATCTTCTATTAATAATGTTCATTATTGGTAAAAGCTTTTCGTTCGTAAATATATATATATATCTAAAACTGCAGATAATTTTAATCCCGATAGTTTTACAAACCTTCACAATTTTTGTTCTTTATATATTATTATTTTAAAATTGACTTAATTAATAATAAATAAATTGTTGAATTAAATTTTCTGTTCGTATTACAAATTACAATGTGAACGAAATTTGAATAATTATAAGAGTCTAGTAACCTTGAAAGATTGTTACCACCAATCAGCTGTTTTTGACATTTAAAAGACTATAACCTATTCGCGTCGAAGTGGTCGAAGTGGTCGAAGTATATATTGATATTGTCGAAGACCACCTGTTGCCGTGCAGCATAATGAAGTATTTCGTTTATTCAGCATTATTAAATTATTACAGCATCGTTAAAATTAATTGTAGTTCAATATTAATATAGTTTGTATATTATATATTAATGTAATTTAGTATTAACGTAACAGTACGTCATGTTTTATTGCATGATTAGGATAATTGGAAAGAAAGAATAATAAATACATTATATAATCGTCGTCGTTGTGTCGAAAATTGTAATGTTGTAATGATGTTTAATATATGTTACTGACACGATTATCGTTTCCTCAATTCTATACAAAAGGTACAATGACGTATTTAACAATAAATCGTACAACGTTCATTCAATTATATTTTTCTCTTATTCTTTTTATAATTAAATATACACAATGACTATGTACACAACTACTTTGTGCACTTAACATTGCTTCGGCTATAATTCTGTAATTGTATGAACACATACATCCATTAAAATTAGTAACTGTGTATCGCGTAATATACACATCAATAGTAAAAAACGTACTTTGTAGAATCAATACTATAAATGCGTACATATACGATCAAAATAAACATATAAAATAAAATATATTATCTTTCAAGAAAACTAAACGAGCAGTAAACGATAAATATAAACGTAAGACAAGAGAAGATATACATTTAAAAAGATATGTCTATTACATCAATTTGCTTTTTACATTCTCAAGTTCTCTATACAGAAAATAAAAGTAAACGTTTGAATAATATACTTGCACAAGTATATTTGTTTTTTAAATGACAAGACTCTTATTGTAAATGTTCAACAAGGTACCATACAATAAACTGTGTATACATAACACATTTTCAATCCCTTTGACCTCGCTAGCTAAATATTTAATAAATGTTCCTTTTCGCTTTGACGAAAATCTTTGGTGAATTTTACTTGAAGCTTATTACGTGTTACACGAAGATTAACTAAAGTTTTATCATGTATCCTTTTTGATAATTGTATGTAAGTACTTATAAAGTAAAGCATAAAGCATACAACGATTGACACAGAAGTAAATGAAGCTGCAAATAATTGTTAAGTACACCGAAATTTCATACATAACTGGAAAGATATAAACTGGCTAAGGTCATAAATAATGCGAATAGATTGTAATTCGTTATGAAATTAAATGTGTCATGTATTGTGATATAGAGAAATTATGCCTATTTTTTTACAAACGATATGCAAGATAATTATATAATAGTTAATATTTAAAAATCCTGGAAATTCAACAACAAATAATAATCATCGTTTTGGTGAGAAAAAAATTAAAGGTATGATCCCTTTCTTCTTATATTAATGTTTACAAAAAACGATCTTCCCAATTGTTTTAAATGTTGGAATTTTTTCGATCGATTCGATTTGTAATGATAACAAATTCTTAGTTTGAGGTATAGTTTGTGGTAGATCCAAGGGACGGTAATTCTTTTTTTTTATTACAAAAGTTGTATTTGAAAACTGTTATGAATTAGATAATAAATGTTTGTTACGTAGTTCTTCGTTGAAGTTTCTGTCCTTTAATAATAGTTGGCCGGCCTTTTATGTAACCTTTCTTGCGGCGTGGTGTCTGAAACATTAATATCCAACCCCACACAACTTCAACTACGTTTCAAGGTCACGCAATGTTTTATTGCATAAAATGTAAAACGATACGATTCACATTCCGAAACACAAAACCTTATGCTCTATCTTTGCTTTGCATCATAAAAGGAACTAAGGAACTAAGGAAGAACTCACCTTTTTGCTGATGTATGAATTGGTGTTACGTGCAACAACTCGCTTAGATATTGGAATACTAGGTCTATTAAACTCGTTCGGTTTTTTCACCCTGAAAATTATACTTTGATAAGCGTGCACATAATTGATACAATCTTCAATCTTTATAGACAAATTTCGAACAGTGAAATGAGAAGTGGAATCAAATAATAATTGTTAATCAAATAAATTCTATTATTAGAATTCATTCGATGTAACTTCATATAAATAACGAAAGTCACCTCAATGTTTTATGGAAAAAAGTAATATTTTCATTTTCGCAATTTTCTTACGCTACTAGAAGTATCTAAAATATTCTAAAACATCGTAACGACCATTATGTTGCCGAACATATGTACTATTACCTGTAAATCCTAACAAGCCAGTGTTCAGTGGTATAAGCTTCTTCCAAATACGTCAATTGGAAATTCTTATACCCTATTTCTGCATTACGTGTACGATCATATCCATAAGGAGACCGATAATCGATCTTAACTTCTCCGAATCGATAATAACATAACTTGTACATTAATGAATTCAAAAGGGTTGGCGAACCCTCGGAATTTACACGAAACTCTCCTTTCTCAGTGAAATAATCACTTTCCCGAATGTCCTGTGGGTATTCACCTTCAGCAATTCGTACCATCCAAAGGAACTTATTGACATCGTCACCAGAATATCCAATCATTCCTCCAAAAATAACTAATACATAATCTACATCTAGAGAGGTCATAATTTCATAGGCAGCACTTTCGTTTGAGCTCATTGCTTTTCCGACCAGAGCTATATGAGAGTTATTCCAAGTATTATTGTCCACAAGCGTAGTTCTAAAACAACATAAAAAGGAATGTTACTGCAACAGCATGTTCTGCAAAGATACAGTAATCCCGCGATCTAAGCCGATTCTCGGTTCTCTACTGTGACAGAGATCACAATAATGAAACTTTCACCAATATATTTTTCTGATTAAAATGACACCAAACAAGACACAATTTGACCCATATTTACTGTACATGTGAAGCGTAATTTATAATTAGACAGCGGATTTTATGCGTTCATGACTGGCGAAAGTCTCGCGAAAAAATAATGGAAAATAAAGAAGTAATTGGATTAGTAGTGGTTCACACCGATATATCGGGTAGCGGGTTACGCGGTAGCGGGTTACGCGGCATGTTTACACTGCTTGGCGACCGAGACAGTCCGAGCTTCTTGGCCCCTCGTGCGAACCGACTTAATCGCAAAGCTCCGTCGCGCTTAGATCGCGGGACTACTGTATACTGTAATAATAACTAGACTGCGGATCTTTATGCAAAATAAAAATTGTCTTCGTCAATTGCAAGACACAGAAGCCATATAAAACAGTTTTAATAAATCGAAGTATACGGGAATAACATACGGGCGTTCTTAAATTGTCTTAATGTTTGTACCGTTTTAAATTACATCTACCGGTTTTTGTGCATACAATAAATGCATGCAATCCGCAGTTTAGTAATAACAATGTTCTTTTGTCATTTTGTCAGTACCTATTAGCCATTCCAGCAATTTGATAACCATAATCCCACCAACTCATAACTCTGGCATCGATAGGTGTATTTTGTGCCAACCAGTAGTAAGCTTCTCTGAAATCATCTAATATGGCTCTTCCGCCATCATTGCTGTACGTTGCCAAAACAATTGAAGGACTCGAATATGCATTATTTGTAACCCAAGTGCAATGTAACGTGAACATCATCATCAATATAAATGCGCCAAAGACAACTCCGTTTCGTAGATTAATACCTAATCCGTCACCATTTCCTCTGGGTCGTTCATGTTTCATTCTACGAAGTTTACCAGCCTTGTCGTACAATGCTCTACCAGGGCTTCTCTCTCTTTCTTCCTCGCTTTCTTCTTCGCTTGCATTGCTGCTTCGATCATTTCTTTCGCTATCTTCCTCTTTAAAGAATAATTCAAGAAGATCGCTGAATGCTACACCAGCCAGCATACATACTATGGGTGTCAAAGTGAGCATAAGCCTCACCATCACTCCAGCAAAGTATACGGCGCTTATAGCATATAAAACAACTGTAAAAGAATGATCAGTATTGAAATTAGTTGACGTAACACCCAATGTTCTTAAACGTAAAAAATTACATTTCTTTCAATTTTAGAGCAGTAAGTCCTTATTAGAACGATCATTTCTTGTTAGTTGAGAAACTTGAGATATAGGTGCTAGTATATAGTAGTAATTACTTGTTGTATTTTGTAAGTGTTGTTTCTTTTATTTACCTAATGTTTCTGTATTTGAGTTTGTGACGATTAGACAGCAGATCTTTATGCAAAGTAAAAATTTAATTAATCAATATGTTCAACAGGTTGAAAATAATATGAGAGTATTTTCTAATTCCTCCAATGAATTTACTCTTTCAAATTACACCTATTCATTTTTCCGAAAAATGCGATCGAAAATAGAGATCTGCAGTCTAGCGTAGACTGAGTGTTGAGGGAGTAACGACGGGTAACACCAGGTGACACCAATACTAGATCAATAGGTAGGACCAATTACAAAAGTATTGTAAGTCATAAAAACTTACCAAAAACACGTTCATCGTTAATATGCTTGATGCAGTACCAAAGCCCAACAGGGAATGTGGTAACGAGAATATGCAAGTCAAAGAGGAAGCTAAACCATGTTGTAGGTTGATGTTCGGATACAGATGCTATTATCGGAATGTGTATTTTTGCATAGCCAGTATCCCACAATGAATAAAATCTTCCGCTCCAGGGTGCAACGATACCAGCATAAGTTAAACAGACCAGAATCACGAGAAGAAGACCAGCCGTTACCGCAACTATTCCTCCAAAGTACTTCATTTCAGATTTAGTAAGTACAGTTCTCAAATATCTATAACGATCAAAGGAAATATGTTAATATAGTATACATTTCTCGTGTTACTGTTATAGAACAAATCAAATGTAACGAAATGTACCTGAGAGTTGCTACGAATATTAATAAACCAAACACACCCCCTGCAGCCATATGCTCTGATGTTCTTATAGGTTGAAAACCGACGAATGGTATTTGCATACTTAACAGAAGTCCCAGTACGTAAAATGTAGTGTAACTAGTGAATAGACGACTACTAAATCGGTTCATAACTAATAGCGCGAAAACATGGAATGGAATTAGATTAATGATAAAAACATAGCCACCCCATGCGGATACCATATAAAAGTAGGACAGAGCAGTCATCGAAGCCCAGAAAATCGAACCAGTTTTAACTGACTTAACCCACAGATAATATGTAATTTGCAATGCGAAAATAGCTATGCCTTCATTGTCGTAGCTTCCAGCTACAGATCTGGAAATGTAACCGGGTACAATCGCAATGAAGCACGCCGCGAATAAACCGGCCCCGGCGCTCCATATTTCTTTTGTTAATAAGTACGTAGAAATGGCAGTAAGGCCACTAAAAATTGGAGCTAGGAATACACAAATGTCTCGTATATGCACCGGAATATTTAACGAATGTAATAGATAATGGATCGATCCGGAAGTGATCATTAATCCAGGGTAGACGGTTCCGCCGACAATACGACCCAGCGGGTACCATGCTCTCTCGTCGAACCAGTTTAAGAAATTATAAAATCCATGTTGCACCATATACGCCGTTGCTCTGTAGTTAAACCTAGATTAACAAAAATGTTTTACAACTGTACAGATTAATCGTTACGCATATATATATAATGATACAATTTTACATGTTCCATGCCGAACCGTTTTTGCTCAGCTTACAAACAAACTTACGCCTCGTTCTTTCGGTGGAAACATATTCCACTGTCTTAAACTTGCTACGAAATACATGTTTCTAGCGTATTAAATAAACGTGGTACATAAACTACCGGTGCATGTGGCACGGAACATGTTAAATTGCAACTGTTTTATTAAAATAACAATGATATTACAACGGTCTCGTGAAAGATAAAACGAGGAACGTTGAATGAAATTATGGAAATTATGGAAAATATGCGATAATATACATTATACATACCAAGGATCGAATTCGTGTATGATACTTTCGAAACGTATTACTGCAAAGAGCCGAGAGGCGAATCCTGAGATCCATGCTAGCAGCAAAACAGTGAATGTAATGAGGGAACTAAGTACTGCGGCATTCGATAACGTAGAGGTTTTCATTTGCTTCGATGTGGTTTTCTTATCGGGGAACATATCTTTTCTGGTATTTGTCGTGGACGATCTATTTGGCAACATATTTTCTTGAAAATTACGAACGTAATGAGAAATATTTCCGTCAGGTTTTACCAAATATTCGCCAGAAACATATTTACGTTTGTTTCCATCCGGCACGTTGCAAATCAAGCAGCCAGCAACAGATTACCAAATTGCTAAGCCTAGGCTAGGAGGCTAAGACACGTCAAACGCCGGCTACGTGTTAACTATGACTTCCACACTTCCACACCGACACCGACGACACCGACCAGTCGTTCCCACTCGTATGCACTCGTATAAGAAATTCGACAGAGAAACGGTACGTTCAAATATGTGCTTCAAGCGCACGCTACGCTCGATACGAAGTGTACCAAGGCACCGATTGGTTTCGGTTTACACCGATTAAAACATCAAACGAGAAATAGTTTGTCTGCCAATAAGATTAATTCCATTGTGACAATTTCATTTCCATCATCGAGTGTATGATCTAATACATCTATATAGATAGAGACGTATAACCTGGTATAACCCGACTGAAAACAGAGCGAGTTTTCATGCAAACGTCATATCCGGATAAATTGACTTCTTATTAGATAACCAACCGTCCTGAACCGTCCCTAAAGGGGCCTCTATTCACCATTGTTCACTGTTGTTCACCATCAATCATGTTGCGCAACAATGCCTATTACTGAAAACAAGCAGTTTTGGCTGGAATTTATTGAAGCGTATCGCGAATTACCAGCACTGTGGAAAGTAAAAAGTGACTCCTACAAAAACCGTAATTTGAAAACTAAAGGCTACAATGTTTTGGTAGAAAAACTTAAAAGTATTCTACCGGAAGCGAATAGGGAAGTTGTAAAAAAGAAAATAAATGCTTTACGGACTAACTATCGAAGAGAGCTGAAAAAAATTAAAGACTCTAGTCGGTCTGGAACTGACGAGATCTATGTGCCCACACTATGGTATTTCAACGACATCGATTTTTTAAGAGACCAAGAAACAGCTGTTCCAGGAACTTCAACTTTAAACTACAACAATTCTGAAGATGAGGATAGCGACAATAATGAAACAACATCCCCACAGGTGGGTACATTTTTATTATTTTTCTATTATTAGAACATACAATAGGTCTAGTACCTCTTTCAAACTCTTTTACCACCAAGGGCCTCGTTAAGTATTATAAATTAATTTGATACATTAAATACTTATTTAAAAGTAATTACCAATTCGTTAACTTTGTAATGTGCGATATATGAACTGTGTAGATATGTATATTCATTGTAGCCATTTTCTGATTAATAAATTTTAGAAATGAAAGTACATATTTCGAGTCTTCCCTCGCAGAGTAACGACACCGTTCACGTGTGTTTAAATAAATCTATAATTTAATTGAAATAAATACATATTTATCCATATTTATTTCCAGCCATGTGCGTCCTGAGGAATCTGTAACAAAAATGTTTGTTTGTTTAGTTATTTTCAATATATTGTAAATGTAATGTATAGTATTCATTTTCTCTAGGAAGACACTCCATCTCGTAAAAGGCGAGTTGTATCGGATGATACTCGACAACGAAAAATCGTCAGGAAAACTGAAATAGTGCAAGATGAACGAAATGAACTTCTTTCTCTTGCCTGCGACCGATTGCGATCGAGCAACGATGATGCAGATATTCTGGGTAAAGCTTGGGCATTGGATTATAAGCAACTGAAACCTGATCAGCAACTTTTTGCTAAGAAGGCCATTAATGACATACTATTTGAAGGACGTTTGGGCACGTTGCATCGATATTCTGTAGTCATTAATGACCCCCAGACTTCGAGTACAAGTTCCACCTTCAACCACATCTCATCGCGTCGCAGTCAGTGTCGCCAGATCGAGGAAATCGAGGGAAATACTATTTACCCCCTCTCTGATGACCAGATTAAGAGGGAAGACGCCGACTTCAGGGAACTATGAAGGAACTAGAATCTAGTTAGATTTTGGGTCGAAATATGGGTTTGCGAGCCACTGCGAACATATTTTGAGCTGCGCAAAGGTTCATTTGATAGAGGAAGGTTCAGCACACAGACCCAAGGTGCCCCATCATATCAGTCAAAAAAGTCATTTAGAGACAGAAAAATACGTTGGAATTTGCGGGTGTTTTTCTCGATTTTTGCTCCACTTTGGACACTCATATTATTAGATAATGCCGTTAATATCGTTTGTGTAAACTTTGGCAACCTCAATTGGTTGTTCAATTCCAAAGGTGTTTTCAAGAAAACTTTTCATAATTTCAATAATGAATATAGAAACAAATGATTAAAATGTATTTATTTAAAAATTGTTTGAATTATAAATAACAATAAATAACGATTATTACCGAATATTTTTCGTTTACGAATCATTGTTTTATAAATATCGCAATAATTTTCAAATTAATTTTAAATTCCAATACTTTTTTAGAATATTACGTGGTAATTACTTTCATTTTTCCTACATCTATACACTGTTGATTATAAAGCAATAATTACAATGGTGAACAATAAGGGAAATAAGAAAGAGTGCGTAATGAAATTATACAATAAAAAGTAATTTGTTTTCTAAGAATTACAGAATGGGTAATGTCAGCATTCTACATTTATTTGTTACCTGCGGTACTAAATCTATTTACCTACGCCACTGACGCAGTTTTACGTGGTTCACGAACAAATGATCTATTTAGGTAGAGAGCGCTGAACCACCAACTGTATCTCGACGGTGGTGGAACTTTTAGCACCGACGAGATACTGTTAATGCTTCTCTTAAAACGTAAGAAATACACACCTATTTACCTTTCTCTTATCTATAACAATAAAGCAAACAATAAAAATGTTTACAAATATTTTTAATTAGTTTCTTTTATATTACATTTATTACACAAATTTCACTTCTGGTTAATTTGTTACAACTTATGATTAACTTGTGATGTTATAACATACTATCACCGACTAGGTATAGAATAGACCTATCGTCCAATGTATTTCTTATCATCCAAGTCACCGAACACTTATTCAAATTTGAATGCAGACGATATTATGAAATAAAAATGGTACTTAGTAATTTTTTCTAATGTAGAGAACGTGTAAATCAAATCTGACTACTTTAAAATAAATTTTTTTTACCCAGCTCTGGATGTAAGAAAAATTTAAGATTAATCATATAATTATAATTTGTTAATCCTTTTCGTATAAATATAATGCATGATCAGTGATTTCCTACATAGTATTTTTATTTTGAAAAAAATAATTGTTTCGATGTCTTCGCATTTATTTCTTTCAGACATCGGGGCAGACATAAGGCACGAGCTAAAATTTTTCAAAAATCTTCAATTTACGTCGTTTCTTTATTATAGCGTAACAATACAAGTCATATACATATATATGTATGATTAAAAGTATTCGTGTATGCTGAATAGGAACTGATAGATACGGTCGAGGCGAAATATTTTATATATCCTAGTACAAAATTTCTAATGTTTACTACTAAGGAGCGACTTATAAAACGTACTGGAAAAAATGCTATTGGTCGTTACGAATTTTTGAAACTCTTAGCTACGGAATTTAAAACGACTAAATCTAAAGGTGAAGTGTTATAGTATCTAAAGCAAGGTTATACGACGGTTCATGATCACAATCAATATTATTGGTTTTACAGAAGCTAAAGAACAAGTATTGGCAAATCTTGCGAATTTTGCTTATGATCCCATTAACTATGGATATATAAGACAACTTCAAATAATTGATTTATTCCTTTATGCCTTATCAGAAGACAATGTAAAGTTAGTACGTTTCGCAGCAGGAGGTATTTGTAATTTGTGTGTTGGTAAGTATTTATTTATTTATAAAACTGATACTGATAATGGTAAATGATTAATAGAAAGTTATTTTCTAGATCCAATAAATAAGTTGTATATTTTGCGTAATCGAGGCATTCGTTTATTAACATCCCTTCTTTCTTCGCAAGACGAAGATATTTTGCTGTCGATAATTGCTTGTTTAATATATTTAAATACACCCGAAGCAAAAGATCAAGTAACCAGAGATATAATTGACAACATATCCGAATTGTCTTTGAATCATCAAAGTAATCGTGTGAAAAACTTGGCGATTGTGTTTCTGAACGATCATTCGAAAACAATAATCGAACCTAAAGATACATGAAATATATTTTTCATTGTACGCATAATAGAAATTGTAGCAATCTGGAAATGAAGCTGACAAAGACAGTTTTAGAGTTTTTAAAAAAATATTGTACAGGGGCTAACGATTTAGCCAACTCGACGAAAGGTTTAAGAGATATGAAAACTGCGAATGAAATATCAGTTTTCAGAACGATTACAAACGACGATATACTAAATTTCTCAAAATTAACCGATGATTACAATACGGTACATTCTGGCTCTGCGAATAATCTCGTACACGGTGCCTTTCTTAACGGCTTAGTATCGGGTGTAGTCGGTACAAAAATACCAGGCCCAGGAACAATAGTAGTACAACAAAATCTCGCATACCCAAACCCGTGTTACGCAGAAGATAAAATAGAAATAAAAGTGCAGATACTTTCTAGGAGGAAGATCATTAAATGCGAGTATGTCTGTATTGCAAATGGAGAGAAGATAGTTCTGAAAGGAGATGCGAAACTCATAAAAAAGTCATGAAACGTTAGCGCACTGTATTACAATCACAGTCATTGTACATACATACAACATTTTCGATTAATGTTCTTTCTGCTCTAATCCTACGAATCGTTTTCTCTGTGCAACTTTTAAACAAACAAAGATAGAATAGAGTTAATAGAGGGCATTAATTCATTAAAATGTTTAATTCGATCGATTAATAAAATTAGTTGTCACTTTTAGTTGTTAATTTTTAATTGAGATCGAATTGAAACTCTATTTGATATGTATACGTTTCTAGTAAATGAGTTTCTAGTACATCAGAATTAGTTTTAGAATGAAGAATAGATAAATAGAAAGGTAAATAAATATTCAGTAACAATTAAGCGTTAGAACAATTTGTACTAATACAATCACGGTCATTGTTATTGTTATTGTCACTATTATTGTTAAAACAAAAACGATCTTTGTTCTATTTATTCACGTTTCCAGATTGTACGTCTGTTTATAAATAAAGAGTTAATTATCTTGTGTAAAGAATGATTGCAAGACACCCACAAAATATTGCTTATTATGCATACGAGGTTCGACCCATTTTAATTGCTGACACAATGAAACATGTACCTTTAATATCAACTGCAGTCGCTGGTTAACTTTCATTTAATATCCGCAAGTGCTTTATTCTGTTGGATTAACATAAAAATAAAATATAAAGTTCAGCACCGTGAACAAATATTTTCTTAAAAACAAAAAATGTATTACACGCATATGCTACTGATAGTTTGCCTTGGAACTGTACTGGCAAATGATCAAAGAAAATCAAATGTTTTAAATAACACTCTTGAAGTGGAAACTACTGAATCTCCTTTTGGTTGTGTTTGTGGAATTTTCTTAAGTGGTCAATTTAAGAAGGGTAGTAAAAATCAACCTGATGGAAATCCTGCTCTCGTCCACGATCAATCTGGAATATTTCCCTGTACTCCAGGAGGAAATAGACAATGCACAAATAAATGTTTAGACACTGTAAGTAAACTCATAGAAACATATTTATTCTTTATTTCGTTCTTTATTTCGTGCAAATGATTACATCTCGTTACAGATTATTAAATATCTTCCGAATAGTCCTACGATATTGTGCGGTTCGCTAGAGCGTGACTGCCATAAAGAGAGAGTAAGTATTATATATATAGATACGTTATTTTTCAGAATAAAAAATAATTAAATATACTTCCATAACAGGCTCATTTATTTATTAAAAACTGTAAACATGAGTGGGTTAATACGAACTTGTCTGCTGGAAGAGAATATTGCTGTAAAAATGGAGCACCATACAAATGTCCGATATATTAAAATATGTGTAACGGATTTTGTAACTTTTTTATTTTTATATGTTAGCGAATATGAAACTCCTTTTATTTAATAAACTATATTTTTGCTTGTCCTTAAATTGTCCACTTGAACGTCCCGCTTCTTGTCTAAATATAGCTTCAAGATCGTCACCTACACTCCACGACTCCACATAGAATCAAAGGAATCCCGGATAAATATCTGAAATGGTCATTCTATAATTAGACTTTCAGAGATGTGAAACTGTTTTCTACTTTGTGCATCACAAAACAGAAATATTTTTCATCGTCAAGGACCACTTATTACCATTTATTAATTGACATGTCGTGCAGAAGTTTGTTCTTTGATTTTGATCGGTGCTAATGGGTCAAGTTCAAGCATAACCAAGCATAACCACGCATAACCCCAATAACAATATATGTTGTAGATGACAATGTTAAATTTAAATTGATCAGTTTAATCTCATGCCTTGTAAACTTGAATCGATAGTTACTACCTAGTCTTTAGAATCAATTTTACTTTTATTGTCGCAAAATGAGAAAGAGATGATCACAAAATAATTTTAATAAATTGCAACATCCAGCAAGAATGAAGCATAATAAAGTCTTACTCTGACAAATAGCGAATAGTTTGTGTTAAAAATTCTGTAATCAAGGAATTAGCAAAAAATATGTGTGCACGACTATTAGCGTGTCCATTATGCTCTCAACCAGGATTCTTAACATTGGATGCACTGCGAACAGGATTAATAAGTGTAGCAACTCGACCTCTCTCGTGCCCAGTATGTAACGAGATATTGCTCGGTATCGACAAACTGACCATTCATTTGTTTAGTCACGCTATCAATTTACATAGCAACAATACAGTGGAACCTTTGAAACATACAAACGTTTTTCTGAACAATAACAATTCAGGAACAGTAGATAATTTACAAAATATAAGTTTTCACGATTGGAACGTATGCAAGGCGCAAACTGCAGATTTAAAATCCTCTAAAAATATACAAACTCTAGAAAATGAAATTTCAATTTTGAATTCAAGAGTTTCTATGCAAGAACAAAGTTTGCCTGTAAATAATACATCTCGAGTTGCATTTCTACCAAATTCGATTTGCAAAAGTGAAGGAATAAATGCGATTCGCAAAACACACGAGAATGATAAAATAATGCCAAAAGTGAACAAAGAAATAACACAAGAAACGATGGGAGTAAATTACGCCACACAGAATTATGTTACAAACAATATTGAACATGCGAACGCTGTTCAAGATCAAGCTCAAAGAGAAGATGTACAAAATTTCAAGCAGTGGACTGGGAATCAACGTTGCGAGGAACATAGTTCTATAAATGAGAATATAAGGACAGAAATCAAAGAAACCTGTAGCACTAAACAAAACTACAATGAGCAAATAACATCGGTGAATAAATATCCAGTAACAAGCGTTACAACAATTTATACTAATACCGTGGTGGAAAAGTATAACGATGAAAAAAATGATCAAGACAATTCGTTAATTACATGTAACGAAAACCAGTCTCAAATTTTGGAGAACGGACAAATATTGTCCGAACTGAAACAAATTAAACCGTCGCCTACAAAGGAAAAGATCGAACGTTGTAATATATGTGGCTTTCACTTTCCTGACTACAACATTTTACTTTTACACAAACAGTTAGTGCACATGATCGATGAGAAAGATTCGAACGTCATTCCTGAAAATTTTCTTAAAAGCTATTCGTGCCATTTGTGTTCTAAAATATTTAAAATGCGTGGTAGTTTAATGGTTCATATGAGAGTAGCGCATATGGGATATAATTTAGGTACATTGTTGATATTTAGGTATATACATATCGTATTTGTTGTATATTAACCAGAAATATTTTTAGGTTCCCTAGCTAAAGGTGGACAAGTGGAACTCATATTAAATGAGAATAAATACAATTGTCCGACGTGCGGAAAAATATTTAAAAAGGTACGACAATTATTTTACATAATTCTTGAAAGATAAGATAAAGATATGCTTATTGTTTTAGGAGCAACATGTAATACAGCATTTAAAAACTCACGAAGCAAAGCAATGGGAATGCGACGTATGCAGTAAAATGTTCACAACGAAATATTTTTTAAAAAAGCACAAAAGATTGCATTCGGGAGAAATGCCTTATAAATGTAATATATGTAACAAGACATTCACTTTCCAGCAATCGTACCACAAACACAGATTATATCACAAAGATGATAAACCACATACGTGCGCAACTTGTGGCAGGTCATTTAAAGAGCTATCTACTTTGCATAATCATGAAAGAATTCATACCGGGGAAAAACCTTTTGCATGCGAAACTTGTGGTATGTGACCTTTTTTAGAAAGATCTTCTTCGATAAATGCTACCAGAGTCTTGGAATAAAGCATGTTTTGTTTTCAGTTATTACTAACGATTTAACACGGAGTGTTCTGTTTCTACAATGTGTACATAACAAAGTTTTGTGATGATTGACGGCTGCTATAGGTGTAGCTTACACATGAAAGTTGAAATTAATAACAAATATCAACGCAAGACAATTCGAAATGTTATTGCTGTGTAATGTTTATTTTAAGAACTAATTATAGCCAAGGCTAATTATAGCCATACGTAATATTAAGTACGTATGAGAAATCCTTATTTCTTTTAGGAAAGTGCTTCCGACAACGTGTATCGTATTTAGTTCATCGGAGGATTCACACAGGCGTTATGCCTTACAAGTGTACGATATGTGGAAAAAATTTTAGATACAAGGTACGTTACGAGCAATCCCAGGTGCAATACAACAAAGTCGAGAGAACTAAGAGAGGAGGAAATAGCAGAGGGTAGATCAGGAGGAGTCAGAAACAAGCAATAAATCAGAGGCAAACACGGGAGGTTGTGTAACTTGGGATAAATGAAATGAAAATGAATACAGGGCAGAAATGGGAGTATTGCGAGCAGTAGTTAAAGCATAGTCAATGTCAGTGTATGTGCGCGGAATGGAAATGAATAAGCGAGAAAGTAGAAATATGTTAAAAATTAAATATTTTATAATTCCGCTACTTATTTGTTCTAACAGGTAAGCCAGAGAACTCATAAATGTCCAGCGCAACAGATGGGAAACATGCAACAAACGAATAATATTGATCTCCAGGCAACACAATTATCAAATATTCAAAATTTGAATAGTATATCGTGTAAACTTCAGAAGAGTTGTATAGAAGAGAATCAACCGGTTTTAAACGTTGTAAATGATGAAGAAAATAAATATGTCCTAATAATAAATACTCAAGGACAACATCTGCTAACGAAGGAATTAAATATTAGTAATACACAAGTAATCCAAGAAAAAGAGCAAAAATTGGACGAGTGCATGGGTGCGAACGATAAAAACGAGGAGATAGGAAACATTTGGAAGAATAACATTCCTGATAATTCTATATTTAAGGAATCAGATGAAATATCTACAAAGTTGTATACAGAAACTGAGAAACCGCTTCAAGAGGATACGAATGACTTATTTTCGATGATAATATCTCCGCTGGAAAATGGATTATCTTCTCCCACAGCTGAAATGGAACATTTGAGACTATCGTCGCCGGCACAAAAAGTAGATGGTTTAAAACCTTACAGTAGCTTTCGAAATACAATACAGAAAGCGAACGTAGAAAATACAAGAATGGAAGAGAGTTTTAATGGTCAAGATAATGTAACAAATACTTTACAAACTATAAATGAAGAATCTTTAAAGCAACTTCTATATGGTATTAATGATAAGTGACTACAAAGTTATTAACGAGTAGATTGCAGGTCTCTATGCAAAATAATTCTCTTAACGACTTTAATAGAGAAGAAATCATATATGGACATCTTCAATTTATAAAATTTTTCAACAATTTTAAATTTTATCTACTCAATTTTGCTATAAATGCATAAAGATCCGCAGCCTATTAACGAGTACGTAGAAAATAAATGATTAGTCTCTGTTCTAGTCTAAAATAAATAGACAAGATTTATAAATACATATTACGTGACTCTTAAAACAAATATTTTAAGGATATGAATAGTGTGATTATTTATTTAAAGATAAATTAATGTGATTTAAATTTATAGAAATGATAAATAACTGTACATACATACAACATTTTCGACTAATGTTCTTTTCGCTTTAATCCTATGAATCGTTTCCTCTGTGCAACTTTTAAACAAACAAAGATAGAATAGAGTTTAGAGGGCATTAATTCATTAAAATGTCTAATTCGATCGATTATTAAAATTAGAAACAGTTGCAACATTCAATGTAATAGTTGCTGCAGTTTTTCGCAAATATCCGAAAAACTAAAAAATTCCCAAAGTTAAAATTTTATATTTGGGCTCCTTTCACATTCTTGATAACATGCTCCAAATTTCGTATCGATTGGCCACCGGTGCCTTTCGGAATAATATTCTACTTTTACGCAAACAGTTACTTGCGCCATTTGTGTTCTAAAATATTTAAAATGTGTGATCGTTTGATGGTTCATATAAGAGCAACGCATATGGGATATAATTTATTATACTTATCATTTTGTAATGCAGTAGTAAACCGACAATGATATATTACATTAGAAACATGTTCATTTATTTTATAACGCTCATTACATATGTAACGCTCACAGTGACTCACATATGTTATTTGTTCACTGGAAGCACGTGTTTGTTCAAATAATGTGTTGAAAATTTCAAATTTTATACTTGATAAAGAAATAACAATTGTACAATTTATTTTTATTTAACAACTATGTGAAGAAATAAATGTATGAATTATTATATTCGATAGAGTTCCGTATCAGAATATACAATATATTTATGTTTAAACGAAGAGAATTTAAATAGTTATTGACGATAGACAGGGGATTTTATGCATTTACGATGAAAATTACGAAAATGTGAAAAATGAATTTGGAAGAATTTAAAACTATTTTATATAATTTTCGAGCTAGCGAATGTATCAAGAAAGACAAGAAATTTCCATCTCACTCCAGTTTGTTGCCATTGGTTGAAAATGTTTATCTTGCATAAAGATCCGCTGTCTACTAAATAATATTTCAGTTAATTGCGACGAAACGTCAGTTGGATTAGAAAACCGAATCATTAACTACGTGAAACAAGATAAAGTTATTTCTGATTACGTCAATCGAATCTTATAAACGAAATAAATGATTTGATAGTTTAGCTTACTTGAGGTTGTTTAGCCTTTGAATTGTGGTCCTAAATAATATTTGTTTACAGAGAAGCACGTTGCACTGGAGTCCACATTTTTATGAAACGAAGCTATAAGAAGATTATTCTCATCGGTGATTGGTTAACAAGGAACACGAATAGCGAGCGTCGACCAATCACCACGTAGAAGCTCTTCATTTTGCTGTATAAAGGAACACACGTGTTTCTGTCGAGTCGACCGAAACCAACCGAAACCAGAAACTGACCGAAACTAAACCGCATCTGCGTCGCGTATAATCTATGGTCGAGATATCGTAGCAGACGACGCTCCAATCGACTTGACAGCATAGTCCGTATTTTCACGTGTCTTCTCGTACATCGCATTGCGTAACTGGAGTCCGACTTCCAGGGAGGAGCTCCCTTTTTCGGTAAGTAGACGTCCATAAATAAAATGAAAAATCAACTAGCATTCGACGATTGTTACGCGTTCAACCGAGTCGATGAAAATCTGATCAATTTATCAACTAGCATATATATCGTTTATCGCAAGCTGTTTTGACGCAGCCTACGAAATATTTCACATTATCGGCCAATTGGCCGCTACCAGCTACCAAACCAGATTTTCGACCAATCGTTGCCAGCGTATACACACTTGTCGCGATTAAAAGAATAATACTGGAACCTAATGTCTTTTCGAACATCGCAATCGTAAAGGTTCGTCTATTTTCGTGGCACGTTCGAACGCTCGAGAATATTTAGAAATCTTTTACAACTCTTTTCAACAGCTATTTACACGAAGAGAAGAGAAAAGAATAATACACGAAGAAGATATGTCACGCGATATTATCGTCTTATGCATCATTGTAGACACATGTAAACACCGTCTCACACATGCACGATGACTACGATGTTTTAAAAGCGTGTAACGATAAATCGAGGTTAACAAAATCAATTCTTTGAAAATTCTATCGGAACAGTGACATTTCCGCGTAGTCGACATTCCCGTTCAAACTGAAACCAATACGTTCGACGTGAAAAAGTACATATTTATTTATCGAAATATTAATCGGAGTCTTCTCTGTCGCTATCATTTGTTGACAGATCATTTCGAGTTACGTCAGTACGCGAGTGTTGTATTCATTTCCAGAATCGTTTACGATATCTACGCATGTTGTACCATTGCATGACGTTGAACAGAATGCGTACGATATCTTGTGTCACATCAAGTTAGGTATTTTCAGGGATACATCGAGCGAATCGGATATCAAAATCCTATAACGGTGTAGTTGAATTTTTTCTGATTAACTGCCAAGGAGCAACTGTTTCGTGGCTAATTCGATACCGTAGACTGCCGTAGACGACGCGGAGGAGGAGAGAAAGTAAAAGTTGGTAAAAGTGTGCAAGTTTGAAAAAAAAGATACAGCAAGATGGCTATTCGCGCCGGTTTCGCGTCTGCTGCTGCTGCTGCTGCTGTGCTGGCGCTGGCACGGCGTTATGAGTCGTGATTTCGCTCCACGCGGGCATCGAATTTTCGAACGCACCGACGACGACGTTGACTCTGCGTGTGACGTTTCCCGATGGGGGCGGAGCATCCTCCAGCTTCCCAATTCTAACCAACCCGATCCCCATAGCCGTTGCATTCTACTGATTTGCTTCAGTGTGCCTCGGCAGTGCGTTCGGTGCGTTTTTTGGTGTGTGCCGTCTGTGCGCATAGCCGCTCACCACCAACGTACATACGTTCGTGCTCGCTCGCATCCATTTCTCTGTCGTATGTAGCGAGAAATTGTTGTGCTCGTCAAAATCGTTCAGCGAGAAGACATACTCCTCGCAATGCCCTGGGCATGCTTTACCGACATTCAGGTAATCTTATCGATAATTTCTGTTTTTCTAACTTTTCTCTCTATATATATTCTCTTTCTTTCTTTCTCTCTCGCTCGCTCGCTCGCTCGCTCTCGATTTCTCGATCTCTGTCTCTGTCTCCCCCCTCCTCGAAAAACCCGCATACCCGAGTGGGATTCTCTTTTTCGAGGACCTCAACCTGAGGTCACACGATGACGAGGAACGGAGGAACGGAACGGAGGAACGGAGGAACGGAGAGGCAAAAGAGAGAAAGAGATGGAGAAAGAACTCGTCCTCCATTACTTGTTCCCAAGCAAATGGTGGCTTGCTCACTTACGAGTCTCTTTGTTATAATTATTTACGCCTTCCGTTGTATCCTTACGGTATACCGTGACTCTATTCGTGGCTTTGTTGCAATCGAGCAATTATAACATCGGTGGAAGGGACCGTATGATGTCAACGGCACGATTTTCCATTGCCTACGATATTAGAAACGGACACCAGTTGTAGTGTTTGTTATGATTCTTGGGTTCGTTACTATCTCTTTCACCTAAGAGGAAAAACATTTAATTGCGCGTCGACTTGGTTGTATTATTTCGTTGTGCTACGTGTATCCGAGCGCGCAATCATCTAACGTATTTAACCATAATAAGTGGTTTCTTTTGTAATCCAGTTTGTCAGAATCAAAGTGTATAGAAGTCTATACAGTCTCTTACCTTTTTCTTTTCGTTTTGTTTTACTTTCAATGCGCTGCTCGAAAACGGTGGCACAACATTTCCTTTGTTAGAATCGGTAAAAGTGTTCGGGCTTTTATGAACGTTGATTATGCGCCTTTATGTAACGAACGTATTTTTGTTAAACATTTGATATTTCGTCGGCCTTGTAAGTGTATTAATTCAGCTCGACGACGTTTACAACAATATCTTCAGTTTCTTGTTTCTATGGAGAAAATGTTGCGCCGGATCGTCTTAAACGTTTTACTTGCACTTTACTTTATTTTTCCACTTTGACTTTCGTTAGACTGTTGCATAATTCAATGTTCGACACGCTTTAAACTTGAAAATTATTTTTCATTTCGATTTACGTTTTCGATCGTAATTTTCAGCTTTTAATTTTATAGCTGTGTTATTATATAATAGGTAGACGGATTAGACGGTAACTTTGTTTCGATGCACGGTTCTCGAATCGATACGCCTGTAATCGTTCGCAAGAAAGCTGGTTGGTTGTTTTCGTCGGTGTTGTACCAGACGATTAACGGAGCTATTTATTTTGCTTTTGTTCGCAGACAGCATAGTGGCATGAGTCGATTAATCTATGGCAGATCAACAAGATCAGTTGTCATCAGGGGGGTCTGTAGAGACGGCAGATGCTTCAGCAGGCACCTCTAAGCCTAGAGGAAACAGCTCTAGCAACGGTAGCAGTGGTTATAGAAAACGACAGAGCACTGGTTCTATTTCAGACACTGTAGAAGGAAAACGGCGTAGAGAAACTATCGATAACTCGCAAACATCAGAAGTTTTTAATAATACTTCGTATGAGAAAACGACTGATACTTTCAAAACAGTAGGTAAAGCAAAAGGTGATAACAAGAGTCATGGCAGTGGCTTAGAATCATATCTAGGTAATTACACATCTATCGAGAATAATAGAAAATTATTCTTATACCGTTAACCCTTTGGGCTCGAAGCAATCTCAAGATCATTTTTATGTTATTTATGAGCTGTTTACAATTTATAGAATACAGACGAATTTACTAATATTGAAACTGTTTTAGAGTCACCATTCAAGCGCAAAGGGTTAATATAATATACATTATAGTCTGCTAGACTGCAGATGTTTATGCAATTTTTAAATTTTGCAGGCAAATTTCAAGAAATTGGAATAGAACAGAGTCTTATTTTCTGTGGAATTTTATATTCTAGCATTCTTTGAACATTTTCGGAAGCCATAAATGCATGAAGATTCGCAGTCTACACATAACTATATTATGTCCTATCAGATCGCGTCATATTGTGATTAAACTGCAAATTTTATGCATTTATATAATATATATAAATAAGAAGATTGATCTTTTGGAATTTCATGTGGTAAAACAGCACATAAAATTTAATGAGATTTTTATCTGTTACATTGCAAGAATCTTCAATGGAATAAAATATTTTTCTCAATTCCAATTCCTATAAGTTAGTCCGTGAAGATTTATAGTTTATTATTATCGAGTCGATGCTCCATATTTTTTAATATCTTCCAGCCACATAACACATTTATTGTATTATCGCTAGACAGCGGATCTTTTTGCAAAATGAAAATTTTCTACGCTAATCGCAACAAACTGGAGTGAAGTTTAATAGGTTGAAAATAATGTAACAGTATTTTTACATTCTTCTAATGTAGTTACTGTTTTAAATTACATTTTTCCCATAAATGCATAAAATCTGCTGTCTAATCGTCACTCGAACTTGATTACGCTATTTCTAAACAGTGTTTCTACATATATTTGTTATTTTCCTCAGGTAATACTTGGAGGCCTCAGCACAAGGTTCAGCAATCAAATTATAATATCAGCGGGAGTAGTACAAGAGTTCGTAGTACGACAAGAACAAGTTTACCAGAATTAAATTTGAAAGCTATTGACTGTATCGCTGCAAGGACTCGTTCTCGAACACCACAAAATTCACAAGCCATATCGCAAGGACTTAATAATTTCGATTTATCGCTAACCAGTGGCTACAATAACAGCGAAGGGTTAACATATAACAACTTGGTACCGGCATCAAGCGCTACACAACTTACTAGTCATCCATCCACATCCAGAGGAAGAGGTTAGTTAATACATTTATTTATTTGAAAAGTGTTGGTTGCAACGAGATGCGATGCGTGATTTGAGTGATCGGCTGATATAATTGAAAAATTGGTTGAAACCAATATACCTAATGTGTTAATATATTTATCTTGATTCGTATCGTTGAAAAGAGCTTATATATATTATATATAAATGCAATAACAATTAACTTCAAGCTCAAACAACTGTAATAACAATTAGCAAGCAACTGGTTAATATAATTTATATCGAACACCGAATTACTTGCATTCATTTTTTTCAAAAAGCTAACGCGAAATTAACAGTTTAAGTTTTGAGAACTTAATCAATTTTATTCTATCGTATCATCAAATATCAATACTTTCATCAATATTGCAATATTGATTTACTAAATGTTACTTGTTATAATTGAGTCATACTTGGAAAAATTTTCATTTGCTACTTTGTTTTTTCCCGCAGCCTATTTATTTTATTTATCACGAAAAAGAAAACATTTTAATCTTCCAATATCGAAAAAGAACTTATTTATCGAATACTGAATGTGAAATTATTTTTATTATTCACGATTAGATTAGTTTGTATAAATTATTTATGAATATTTTGAGATAAACCAAATCACAGATGAAACAAATGTTCCTACTCATACATAATTATCTATAATCATTTTATAAACGGATTCAATAACACTGTTAATTCTCTACACAATTCGTCATGAAATCAGACAAAGAAATTTACTGGTACTAGGCATATATACATTCCATACATGAATATCACATGAATTTAGTATTATATTACATGTAGTGCTATAATCGGTGTACAGGGTGAGTCCATAAAAAATTCCATCTGAAATAACTTGTTATTAATTCATTCCATTCAAGAATGCTTCATACAAAATATATCCTACTCAAGACAATTCAATCTATGAATGGGATGAATGAACTTTGATTATTTTGTGTTACATATTTTCCTAGACATGACATAGTTTTGAAATAACATCACCTTTTTGGGTGTAGAATTGTGGCCACGCTACATTAGACAAATTCAATGACTTACAATAGCTTGATCTCGAGTGGGCCTTGAATCTAAAAACTAAACAAAAATAGATCGAACGTAACTGTATCATTTGCTCAATGTTTTTGAACGAAACGAAGTAGCAAATATTGGTAGCAATTGATCTCTTATTTGAACATTCATCAATCTATTGAATTTCTTTTTGTTAGAAACACTAAGAGATGTAATTTATCGGATTTTACCAAATGCTTCGGAAGATATATACAGTCGAATACACGTGTAGTTTGAACAGAAACATTGAAAAAGTGATATAGTTACACTTAATTCGTGTTTGTATAGTTTTGACAAAAGAAAATGTGTTTCGATCATTAAACTGCGGATCTTTATGCATTTATGGCTTACAAAAATGTTGAAAAAATGCTGGAGTATCAAATTTTTATTTATTAGATGATTTCATAAGTTCGTGCCCGATTTGAAAATAAAATTCAATAAAGAATACAGCTTTATAAATCAATTATATAGTCACCAACCATCGTTTTCTACAATTAGAAAAGAGCGATGACTATATCATTTCTTTTTACACTCCGCCGTGCAGTACACAGTTTGCGACTTCTATGAAAAACTAGAAATGCTATTACTAGACAGCGAATCTTTATGCAAAATAAAAATTTTCTACCCGAATTGCAACAAACTGGAATGAAAAATTGATAGAAAATAATGCAAAAATATTTTCAAACTCTTCTAATGTTTTTACTGTTTTAAATTACAGCTACTCATTTTTGTCATAAATACATCAAATCCGCTGTCTAGTTATTATGTATGTAGTTTATGAAAATAGGATTTTATTTGATCCCGCTTTCTTAAAATTTGTCTACAAAACTTGAAAATTACATAAACATCCGCAGTCTGGTTATAATGCAGCAATGAAAAGATATATGATCTTGATATATTGGAAAATAATTTTTTGAATTTTTGGAGCTCATTCTCAGGAATCCCGAATATTCTCGGGAATTCTGAAATTTTCGAGTTGTTCTGTTGTTTTGTTATTCTGATCCCGAATAAAATTCTTGGCTCACCTGTAGAAAATACAATACACACGAAAATATAATTTTCGTGAAATAGAATATATTTTCTATAAAACTTTTGTCATACAACTGAATTAGTAAAGAGTTATCCAAGGTAGAAGTTGTTATCGATTTGTCCTGTATTGAAAAAATCCATGCTGGTGTGACAGTATGTAACAGTATGTTTTGCAACCTTCATTTATTGAAGTAGTAGGCGATGAAAGAATAGGGTAGTTAAAATTAGGTTTTTCATTGACAAGTATCTTAAAATTAAAGAAACAAAGTATTACCAAAATAAGAGTCATAGATCAGACTGTATCATTAGGCCTGAGGATGAGCGAATGTCTGGAAGGATTTGTGTCTGCTGTCAAAGCACTTTTTCCAATATCAACACAAACGTATCATCAAGAAGGTAAGCCTAAGGAGTACACACTTCGTACTACATTTACTTCCCCTTATTTTTCTCTCAAGTCCACGAGTAGATGTCTTCGAATATAAATACAGTTTTGCTATAAATCTGTTCACTAAATTGATTCCCTTGTATTTATATGCAAGTATTATAATTCTTCAATATACATATATATATATATACGATATATATATCAGATCGAATTGTATGTGTCAAATTTAATTTATGCATGAGATTTCTCCAGACATAGTAAATACGATTCTAATGCAATCACACAACACGTTTGTGTCATTCAAAGTTTCATGGTAAAAGTACAAAAACACTTTGCGATCGCTTTGATCGCAACTCGAAAATTCTGTATTGAAAATTCTGATTTGACAATAATTCATGAGGTATGAAGATGTATGACAATACCGATATACAATAATATTCGACGAAAAGAAAAGTTAGAGATCCGATGTACTTTATATCCTTTGCAGGTATCGCAAGTAACTTCAATGTGTACCAGATATTTTGTAACGCGATCATTTTATAGAGATTCGTTGTTTAATCTTTCTCGGCACAAACAAACATTTATCGCGATATATCGTTTAGATTCTACGAGTGAACTATCATTTTCACATATGCTTTACTTTTCATTTAAAATGCGTATAAATGCGATAAATGTAAATTATACATGACAAACCATACGGTTCTTGTTTGAACAAACTGTGATTATAATAAATCCATGTTTGGTACACACACTTGTTACGATAAAAGAAACACTGCTGAATAGTTTATGAAGGTATATACAAATTTATGTACGAATATGAACAATTTGTAAAAATGCAAATATATTAACACAGTACCGATGAAGTTATGTTTCAAAGAATCATTCATTAAATAACGCACTGTATTATCTGTTTAATGAATTATAGGGTGTTTACTAAAGTTAAAAGAATCTTAATGTCTTAATGTCTTACGTGTTTGTGTGTTTTTCATTTAGGATATCTTAATTTACATACGCCTTTTAAAAAACCATATTAACAATTATGTTAATCGTTCTGACTGTTGGTACATACTTTCATTGTAATTATAAGCTACTTCTTTTTATAATTATAATCGTAAAGACAATGTTATTATCAATTTCCAATGCTAGACATACTTTTTCATATCTCGTTCACGTTGTTGTAAAGGTATAATAAAGGTATAAAGCTGTAATATACATGAATCTATGAAATAATTTAGAAAGAATTCAAAGCATGTACAGTACTTTATTATACAGCGGAGGAACATATGTTTCTGCAAATATGTTTAACAAAAATTTGAATGCAGTAAATATATATGTAATAAATATATTTAAGAAGATACATGCTCGAATAGGTTGTAGATCGCACTGTGAAAACAATGTAAATAATATTGTATTATAAAGTTAAGATACCGAACTACAAAGAATTTCGAAGAATGTTTGGCTCTTACGATCATGCACAACGAAACAGATGATAGTATATATATATAAAAAGTTTATTTAGAGCGTGCACTAGAAGCATTTCACGTGTATGTTAGCGTCTCTTCTTTTCTTTGTTGTTAACAGCGATAAATGAACTTTGACGATGCTAAAGTTTTAAGGAAGTCCAGAAGACCATTGCAAATATTATACTTGGTTTTCGTTCAACACTCATAACGATGACACACGATGTTTCACTATTTTAGGATCAAAGTCTCACGGTGGTGCAACCTGCGCGAGTAGCAGTGCGAGTAGCAGCGCGAGTAATCAAGTTTTGAGTGTGAAGTCCAGCATCAGAGTGGGTAACGCAGCCAGTAATTCTGTGGAGAGCGGTGGGGGGGCTTTGGCACATGACGGGGCAGGCACTAGTGGCATCGCAACAACAGCCACTGCCAATCCACCCGTGTCTGCCACCGCCGCTGCCAATCTTACACACCCTTATTCTACGCACAAGCATATATTACGTTCTCGCGCAAAATTCTCCGGTGAGCAACCTAAAGAACTGCCAACTAGTAACAAAACTTCAGGAAAGCATCACAAGAAAGACACTACAACGGGTACTTGTTCAAGCTCCAGGTAAGCAACCAGTTACCTATGTAATATGTAGACTGCAGATCTTTACGCAAGATATTCATATTGTTGCATATGAAATGTCCGATTTTTAGCAGCGACAACAAACGCAATCTTGTACCCAACGTATTCTATTCTAGAAATTTCAAGTTTCTTGATTGTATTGGATTGGCAAGAAAGTAATTTCGGTATTTTAACCCTCCGAGTCGCTAACTCTCTGAATTATTTATTCCTGGAAAGAAAATCATGACTTTGCTAAACAGTTGTTTGAATTAAATTATACCAAGCATTTATTTAGTATATCCTTATATGAGGATGCCATGATCAATTTTTTAAATCCAACCAATGAATTTTAATGAATAAGATATTCTCCCTTTTCCCTCAAAAAGAATAAATAAGAAAATATTTTATTGATTAAAGTTACATAAAAAAGTTTCACCATAAAATACCGAAATTACTTTCCTGCCCATTATAAGATTGTTATCTTGATTTTTTTTTGTAGTTCTTTTTTACCATCAGCGACTAGTACGTTAATTAATCACCACATTTTGACCAAAAATCGAAAAATCGTCAATAAGTTATTTTATCAGACATATAAAAGGAATACACGTAGCCTTCCCCTCACGGAGTTAGTTGAGATTTTACAGGGTTATAGTTCTCTCGGTTTTTCGATTACGAAAATACCCCATTACAGGGGCAAGATATTTGCAATTAAAGTTTCATACTTTACAACAACTGTAAAATGTCAGTTTAGTTCAGTTTCTAACCAACCAGTGATGTGGTGTAGCAACGCAATATTGATATGATAGTTTTTTATTTGTTTATTGATAATATAAAAATGTACTTTATTACAAAATTTATACAATAAATAAATTTATACATTAAAAAAAGAAAAATAAGCGTAGCGGCAGCGAGCAGAACTTCTACGCAGGCGTACTAGGGATGTTTTCCAGTAAGCTCTCTTTAACTATCTTTTTCGAATTCTAGTTGTCCCAAAAATGTTGTACTTCCTTGAAAGGGTTGATGAACCGAGCGCGGTTGCTACCCACGGTTAGTGGCGTCAGTAATGGCGGCTTTTGCAAAGAAAAACGTTATCTCGGGAATCACCGCATTCAAGAAAGTACAACACGAGAGAAATAATAATAAAATAATAGAATGAAATAATACAACGCGTGAAATAAATAACTGTTGGAACAGTAGATGTCTCCAACAGTACATTTCTAATATTTACTATATATTTACAAGAAAAACGCTGGCTAGTAATAGTGTGAACACCCTGTATATAAAAAATAAATTATTTCGAGAATCTCTGCACACCCCTGATAATTATTATAAACACTTAAATCGCTAACAAGCAGAGGTGTGCGAGAACCCGAAAATGTCGGGTCAGCTCTACTAACTAGGTATGTTTGCCAGTAATCTCCCTCTAACTACCTCTTTCGAATTCCTTAGGTTGTCCCAAAGATGTCGTACTTCCTTTAAAAGGGCTGATTTCCAAGGTCATTTGAAGTCACTCCTCGCCACGGACCAATCCGAGCGCGGCTACCTGGGACGGTTTCGGGCACAGTATCGGGCCCCACTGAGCGCGGCGTCAGTCGTGGTCGAGCTGGAGTCCGTGTACCTTCGCAAAGGAAAACGTTTCTTCAATTGACCTCGGGAATCGCCATATGCGCAAGGAAGTACGACATTTCTCGGACAGCACGCACGCGATGTGGTAATAACTTTAAGCGAAGTGTAAGGGTGCTATTGGAGGATAACAATCCTTCCAAGTATTAGGTTGTCCCAAAGGTTTCTTCCGGAATGTATTCCTTTAATGTTGCTAAATAAATACAAATAATGCGATAATCTTTATGCTAGTGTTTTAGTATGAACCTATGAATTTGCATTATGTGCATGGAACGAAAACCAACTTTTGGGACAACCTAATATTTATTTAGCAATATTAAAGGAACTTTTGGGACAACCTGATACAAGATGAGGGCTGTGTAGATCAAACCTGGGCAACGCTGGCTCTTCTTCCGAAGAGGAGAAGCAGCCATAATTGTTTCGTGAACCAGCGTTGCCCAGGCCTCGTGTAGATAATAGCGAAAGGAATACCTATTGGAACAGTAAATGTCTGCAATAGTACATTTCTCGTTACAAGCTTATTCAATTCGGACTACCTAGCTCGGTTTCTATATACTTTCGACGGATTTATGCATTCAAGTAATATGACTTTGTTGTTTTTTTAGACACCGCTCTTCGTCACGTGCACGAAAAGCAGTGTTTGAGAGCGGGTCTGGAGGAGTGGGAAGTGTAATGTCCGGATCTGAATCCGTAACCAATAGCGCTACTCCAACATCAGTCTCGTCAACTGTTCCGGTTAATCAACTGGTTACAACAACAGGCGAAGACGAATCAGCATCTACAGCTACATCTGCAACTGGTACGTTGACATTGAAATATTCTTTTCGTGACGGTATTATTCCGACATGGGTGATATGGTTCTATCATAAGTTTTTTCGATTTATTTCATTAGCAAGTGGTGGACCATCTGGAATGTCGGCTACTACAGGGGACAGTGAAAGCGATGATGGTGAAGTTGGAAGGCTTCAAGCGTTACTCGAAGCAAGAGGATTGCCTCCTCATGTATTCGGTGCGTTTGGTCCACGAGTGCAACATCTATTGAACAGAAGCATGGGCGCCAGTTCTGGTAAGTATTATGTTTGGATTAAAGTTGTAACTTATGCGTAGACAGCGGATGCATTTATGATAAAAATGAATTGGTGCAATTTAAGACAGGAAAAATACTAGAAGAATTTAAACGTACTGAATTTTTATTTCACTCCACTCTGTTGCAATTTAGGTAGAACATTTTTATTTTGCATAAGATCCGCTGTCTACTCATGAGATACCCGGGCGTCTCTACATGTACATGGGTAAAGCTCTAGTTTCAATAGCTTGTAGAAAGTTGTATTTGATCGTTTAATTGATTTAATCTGATAAAATATATTTGCTCTCACAGCTGCAAAAGCACAACAGCTCCTAGCTGGGCTACAAGCTGTTGACGATGAAGGCGAACAGCTACAAGCTGTTATCGGAATGGGTGAAATTCTTGTGATGGGAAACGAGGACACGTTGACTGGTTTCCCAGTGAAACAAGTGGTTGCTGCTTTAATCAATTTGCTCGGGATAGAACACAATTTTGTAATAATGACACACGCCTGTCGTGCTCTAACTTACATGATGGAGGCTTTACCTCGATCGTCGACGGTTGTGGTGGACGCAGTCCCAGTGTTCTTACAAAAACTAGAATCTATCGAGTGCATGGACGTGGCGGAACAATGTTTAACAGCATTGGCAATGCTATCACGTCGGCACAGTAAAACTATCTTACACGCGGTATGTACCATTGTATCTGAATGTTTTTCTATTGTAAATTGATTGTAAAATAAAATAGACATAGTCGTCGACATACTCGTTTATTTTTCTTTTAGGGAGGAGTATCAGCTTGTCTGAAATTCGTTGATTTCTTTAATATCACGGCTCAAAGGGCTGCATTAACTATTACAGCAAATTGTTGCCAGAATCTCCATCCTGATGACTTTCAGTTGGTAGCTGACAGTTTGCCGTTACTCACTAGTAGACTGACAAATCAGGATAAAAAAAGCGTCGAATGCGTTTGTCAAGCATTTAGTCGTTTAGTTGATAGTTTTCAACATGATCCTGTAACTTTGCATAAAATCATCAATGCAGAACTTCTTCAAAACTTACAACAACTGGTGAGAATCGTATTTGTTTCCGTGTATTTTACGTATTTTACGAGATAGATATACATATCTATATGTTTTATATAAAACATATATTTATATATACATACCAAAAAAAAAGATTTTGTACATATTATATATAATATATTTTTATATATATAGCTATATATATTTTACGATATCTATAATATAGATTTATAACGTGCATTCTTTCTTCTTTTCGCACGTTAGCTTATGATTACACCACCTGTCAACAGTATTGGTAATTTCATAACAGTACTACGAATGCTCTCTGTGATATCGAATCGCTGTTCTGACTTGGCACAGCTGCTTCTGCAACAAAATATAGCTTTCACGCTGAGTTATCTGTTAACCGGCTCGCTGGAAGTCAAAACAGAGGATGTCGAACTAGTGCCACGCTCTCCGCAAGAGTGGTTTGAAATCACTTGTTTGATAGAGGAACTGATGCCTCCGCTACCAACAGATGGTATATTTAGTGTAAATAGTTTACTCGAAAGGACCACTAATCAGCAGGAGAACGTTCATTGGGAATGGCGTGACGAAAGGCACTGTTACCATCCATTTAGTACCATCGATTCTAGAATTATTGAGGTATTACGATATTTATCATTTCAAAAGTATTTACAGTTTTGTTTCGTTATATTTAAATCGAAATTCAACTTTAACTCTCAGCAACCCAATTTAGGGTTATTAAATAGAAAAATTCAAGCTTCAATCACTATATTTAAATCTTCGAGTTGCCTAATAATATTGATGTATATATTCATATGATGTATATATAAGGGACACCGCGAGTTAACTCTTTGCACTCTGAGCTATTTTAACTCTCCACTCCCCTGAGCTGTACCATTTTCTTTACAGTTGATGAAAACGTCATTATCCCCAAAAATTTATACTCTTTGTATGGCTATGTTTATTTTAATGCTTGAATATCGATTACAAACGAATCAAATTTTATTTCATCTGAAAAGAAAGGCATAACATTCATATTTGTTAGACTTTGACTTAATACGGCAAGGGGTTAACAAAGCCGCGAAGAACATTTTCGCAAAAGGCGAAAGAGAAAATTATTTAAAATTACCTCAGCAATCGTTTCTTTCAAGAAAGTACATTTTTAGAACACCCTGTATTATAACACAACGAAATTATCCTTTTGCAGATGGCATTTCAGAATGGCGAGGATGAGATTTGTCTGTCTTCTTTAGGACGAACTTATACAATAGATCTAACTGTGATGAAACAAATCAATGAAGACATCGGAGTAGCAAGAAGCATTTTTCGTAGAGTGAATACTCATCCCACAGAAGGCAAAAGTCCTACATGTTTGTCAAGGTACGCGGTTAGGTACCCAGTTAATATGAGAACATATTTCATCAATTCATATATTTTCTACAGCATGGATGTTGTACCTCCAGTAATCGAAACGAACGAATGGCTAGTGTCTTTCATTCGAACCTTATTCTCTGTGCTGTACGAAGTATATAGCAGTTCCGCTGGTCCTGCTGTAAAATGTAAATGTCTTCGAGCTCTCTTACGTATGGTTTATTATGCTTCAACCGATCTACTTAAGGTAAATATAATATCGAATGGAATAAGAGAAATATTCTTGTGTTATATTCGAATATTTTTTTCATTTGTCCAGGATGTCTTGAAAAACCAAGTAGTATCGTCGCACATAGCGGGTATGCTGGCGTCCCAAGATTTGCGAATCGTTATCGGAGCTCTTCAGATGGCAAGTATACTAATGAAAAGGCTACCGCAAGTGTTTGGAGTTCACTTTCATCGTGAGGGCGTATTGCATCAAATACGACAACTAGCTGATCCTGAAGTACCTCTTGGTGTTTCGCCACCCAAGTGTCCTTCTGGTAATTGAACAAGTTAACATCCATAATTATTTCGTAGCAAATATCTGTGGTTGTTAGCAAGAATGTCACATTTCAAGTTTTGATCACTAATATGACATAGGACATTGGTTAAATTGTATTATTTTTTTCAGCCTTTCAAATTTATTTTCATGACTTTTTTTCTGTAAAGTTAAAATACGTAAAATACGTAAAATACGTAAATCCTATACTATAAAGTTGAATTAATGCGTAAACTCAAATCTTTTGAAATTGTCACGTTTTTCCGTGCGGCGTTTTTCCTGACAATCACAGATATGATAATTAGACTGCGGAAGCTTATGCAATTCGCAATTTTACGAGACGATTTTTAACGCTAACCGTACCGAGCACAAAATGCAACTGCTATACATTGTTTTATAAAAATGACAACACTGAATTTTTTGAATTATCGAACGACGTTAATATTGAATAATACAGTCGTCGTTCAAAATCGTTGTCGGTTAAAAACGATTACGATAACGTCGACCAAAGTTATTGTCGGTCAAATCTGGAGTCAGTGAAATATTGTCGGTGATCCCCAATATCTATTGGGAAGAACGGATCTCCGTTCTTTTCTATGTTCGGCAAAAGTCAAAGAATGATATCCTTGGCCGGTGATTGTCTTTGGTCAATTATCGATAAAACACATTTGCATTTCATTTATAATTGAGATTACAACGCTTTCATCGTTTTTGTTATTCTTGTTCTTTTAGGTACATCATTACCAACTCCACAACCGGGTCCGTCTAATACATCAATTTCTTCCACCACAATGTTGTCTTCTAGTAACGCCACATCTCCAATAGCTTCTCCGTCAACAAATGGTAACATATTGTTCGGTACAATAGCAACATGTCAGTTAAAACCAAATCTATCTGCGTCAATGGAAGCACACACTAGAAATGAATTGAATTCCATAGATGACGTCTCAACGCCACAAAGTGCTCACGTGTAAGTATATAAACAATTGTACGCATATGTGGCTGTCAGGAAGAACATGTCACATACTTTTGCTTTCGAGATATTTATTTTATAGCCGTTTATTTTGAAAGTGGCCCAAGTCCATTCAAGTTTAAATTGAGATATTTTTAAGAGTTTGCGTTTCAATACGTATGGGATACCAATGTATCACACTCCTTAAGTATATCTAAGAGAGTTAAATTTACAATTCCTACTAAAATAATAGCAATTATTAAGTGAATAATATGTGTCTTCTTACCAAGAATGGACTCGAGCCACTTTCAAAATTAACAACTAGACTTGTCATAAAATTTGAAACAGCCCAAGTCCATTCGATATAATTTAAAATGCTTCAAATTGAAAAAACAATATTCAATTTATTTTATATTTCATTAGAAAACTTGAAAAACACCATTTATGCAATTCAGGAAATCTTCCAACTATATAAATTACATAACAATTTACTCCTCCTTTATATTATGCTATGTATGCTCATTTCATATGAAATAATTTTTATTATTTCAATAATTGTGAAATAAAAAATCTGGAAACGGTCATTTTGACCGGTGATGGTAGGTTTAGCGTTAACGCATAAGCTGAAATTTTTTGAAATTGTGACATGCGGCGCTTTTCCTTACAACCAGAGATGCAACTAGACTGCGGATCTTTATGCAAAATAAACATTTACTTTGTCAATTATAAGACACTGAAACCGTATAAAAATTTCTTTCCATTTTCAACAATTTTGAAAATTTCATGAGAAAATAACATGTTTTAATATTTTTACTGTTTCAAATTACACCCATCCATTTTTGTCAGAAATGCGTAAAATCCGCAGTCTAGATATAACAAAAGAAATATGTAGACAATTGAATGAAAATATTCGTTTCGAAATGTATTCGTTTCGAAATTTTTAGGAGAATTGGGGACGTTCTAAGGAGAAGGAGACAACAAGGCAAAAAGGGTCGTTTTTCTAGGCTAGGCGGTACAACACCGCAACAAACTCAACAACCCGAATCACTTTTCACTGGTTTCGCTCCTAAGAATACTCGTTTCTTAGGCAATCTTAATCCCGCTAGATGGGGCCGGAAACCATCGTCATCGAGTTCTACGAGTGATAAAAGAGATTCAAGCTCGTCAACGAGCCTCTCGAAGCCACCGAGTAATTCGAGTTTAACGGCGGGTAACCGAGACAAGGCTAAAGCATGGGTTCGTGAACAAGCTGCTCAATTCTTGACACGCTACCAGGATAATGCTCCCTGCACGCATCCTGCGATGACAGTTCTTTCGAGACTCACTGCTGCCATACAACGGTTACAATCAAATGTACGTATAATATAATTAGTATATTGTAGTGGGTTGGCAAGAAAGCAATTTCGGTATTTCAAGGTGAAGTAAAAAACCCAATTTTTTCATTTCCAAGCAATAAACTTTAATCAATAAAATATTTTCCATCTTGTTCAATAATCTTTTGCCATCTTTCTGGTAGCTTCTTAGTTCCGCGCTCATAAAACTTCCTAACCAAGCTCCAATAATGATGTAAAAGTATTTTTAAATTCGTCTAACGTCTTAAATTACACCCACTCTGATTTTTCTCATAAATGCATAAAATCCGCTGTCTATTAATAATGTTCTAATTTATACAAATTTATATTTATATAGATTATATATAGATGTTACATTATGCTTACTTTAAATCTGCGATTCACGTGTTAACAGGAATTGGACGAAATGTTATCAGCCCTTACCGAATTGCGAGATATAGTACTTGAAAGTGATATATCTCCATTCGAGATGAATTACAGTGGTCTTATTAAAGCTCTGCTCAACTACCTCACTACTACAGAAGCTCCCGGCAATCGTTATGACCGTCTTCGTATGTTCTGGAAATTGTTTGCAGAATCAACTATTGTAAGTAAATTGGAATTCCTTCTATTCGAAACAAGAAACACCTTTACAATAATGCGTAATCCTCAGATGCAGCAGAGCAACAATATTATGGATCTTAATCCTGGAGCATTCGGTGCTCTAGTTGCAAAACTGAACAGTTGTGTTGCACAGTTGGAACAGTTCCCTGTAAAAGTTCACGACCTACCGGCAGGATCTGGTGCTGGCCGTGGAGGCACTAGTGCTCTTAAGTTCTTCAATACGCATCAACTTAAGGTATCCTTCATCTTTCACGTTACGGTGATGTCCGACTGTAAGTCATTTCTCGGTTCTGTGTCGTGACCTACGACGAAGCTCGAGAAGTGTAAACATAACTAATCCAATAACAAAACTTGTTTATTTTTCATTATTTTGTTGATGGGACTTTGAGCAACATATTCGTGGCATTTTTCTAATGAAAATTATACCAGATACGATATACTTTTTTTGCAAAAAGTAGAGCTTTATTTAAGAAACAAAATGAAAATGAAAAGGTACATTAATCAAAATATTGTCCATCGTTACCGACGACTTTTGAACGATCGGAAATGACAGATCGAGCACAATTTAACGCTTCTGCAATTTGTTTTTGCAATTCTTCGTCTTCTAATACTCGTGGCCGTCTAGGACGCTCTTTGACCTCCACAGTAAAATCACCATTTTTGAAGCGTCGAAGCCATGGTGTAAGCGGGGTATGCCCCCCAGTGGAATGGGCAGCGTAGTGACATACATACAAACTTTCAGCAGTCGCTTTCTTGCAGTCGGATATTACTGTACCTACAGATCGTTTATATATAGATCTTTTATATACAAGGTTATTCCGGTTATTTCGTAGTGCAATCTCGAACGACATCCAGATTGTAACAATTTGAAGCAGTGGAAAGGAGGTACCGTCAAGATAGATCCTCTTGCACTAGTACAAGCGATCGAACGCTATTTAATGGTTCGTGGATATGGTAGAATACGCGAAGCCGAGTCTATGGTTAGCGACGACGATAACAGCGAAGACGATATAGACGACACTCTGGTAATGTATTTCTTCATAGATTTTTCTCTCCAAGTGATTAGTAACCTGAAAAATTCATATAAAATCGCAGGTTTGTGACGGTAATTCACAAGAATATATAATAACAGGCAAATAAAGAATTGTTAGCCCTTAATAATTGAACCGCAATTATTTTATTATGGCAAATCACCCCTAATTACGTAAAAGTTCGCAGCCTCATGCGTGAATCATATAATGTACATACTGATCACGATGACTTTGCATAGTGAAACATATCCAAGTATTATTAGGCGCAAAGCCATTTTGGAACTAATGAAATGCTAGTCTGTATTCTCACAGGTATCTCGTCGTGTAATGTCGTTCGTGAAGTGACACGAACGATTTTTCGATGCGAGACATCTCGTCCAAGCCAGTTCATGACCGACATTGCACGATGAGATATCTCGTCCATGCCAACGAAAGGGATAAACATATGAAATTTGCATTTTAGTAATCATTTGCGTCTATCTCTTGTATACTCGTATAAACTAATTTTTGTGTGTAATTGAAATTGCAGGCAGCGGTAGTTATAAGTCAAGGATCGGCAAAGCATAAGCTGCAATTCCTGATCGGGGACGAAGTGTTGCCTTTCAATATGACTGTTTATCAAGCTGTCAGACAATTCGGTTGTTCCGGGATTGATCATTCTGAAGCCGAAGCTGACGGTGAACCACCCCTTGGCCATGATGCTGTTTGGGTGCAAACGCATACAATTTATTACAGGTACGTTAATTATTCCATTTCATAGTTGAAATCGGGGACTCAAACCTTTGCGCTCCGAGTTATTTTTCAATTTTGTTGCCAACAACTCCCTACGATTTTAAGTATTTTATTTGAAATTTACTTCGATGGTCAGTTTCTCGACTGTTGTAATTTATATTTGTTTTTAACGAAAAAATAAGACAATTAAATAAAGGAATGTCTTAATACCAGTAAAATTTTTATACCAATATTACGAATATTACGAATAATATTTTCATACCGGTATTTCGGAATTTCGGTTTCTATAAAGGTAACGAAGGCACAGCCAAAAAATACCGGTACGAATCCCTGGTTGAAATGCACTCGTGTGGTAATGAAAACAAAGCAAAATTTTGTATATCGTAAATGTTTCAGGCCCGTACCAGAGGAAGAAACTATAACATCGCCAAAACCAGGATCAAGTTCGCAAGGTAACAGCCGTAAAGGTAAAGGAAAAAGTACAAAGATCAGTTCGAAGAGGAAAGAAGATAGTTTGTGGCTCGAAGGAACAATTCCAGCGCAACGATGTCCGCTCGAACCTTATCTGTCCCCAACCTTGCCACCTTCGGTTACCATTAGTGACGCTTCATTAGATGGTCTGTGCTTACTGCGTCTCCTACACGCGTTAAATCGTCACTGGGGTGTTCTCTTCCCTTACGTGAAGAGTGTGAGTCTACTTTCTCCGCAAGACTTTATTAATAATAAGATAGCTGCGAAAGCAAGTAGACAATTGCAAGATCCGCTGGTAATCATGACTGGAAACTTACCTTTGTGGCTACAACAAATCGCTACAGTCTGGTTCGTATTTCAAACTGCGGTGATAATTAGACTGCGGATGTTTGTGCATTTTCCAATTTTTCTCGACAAATTTGAAGAAAGTGGAATTAAATAAAATCCTGCTTTTAATGGGAACAACCTTTGTAGATCTAAAACAAATGAAAATTGCAGAAAATTCTATCGAATTTTATATTCTAACCTTTTTTGAACATAATCCATAAATGCATAAAGATCCGCAGTCTGGCGATAATAATATTATGGTGGTGTAAATTATTTGAAATGTATACATTATCAATTATTTGCAGTCCATTCCTGTTTCCATTCGAAACGAGACAATTATTGCTCTACGCAACATCGTTCGATCGAGACAGAGCTCTGCAACGACTTCTAGATTCTGCACCAGAATTGTCAGGATCGGACAGTCAGGAACGCGTCACACCGCGTTTGGAGCGGAGGAAAAGAACTATATCGAGAACCGACATTCTCAAACAAGCGGAACAAGTTATACAAGACTTGGCGTCTAGCAAAGCCTTACTTGAAGTGCAATATGTCAACGAGGTTTTTCTTTTTACTTATTAAGCACATATTTATGTGTATATACATGTATACACTGCTATCTAGAAGTTTAGAGTCGCGTTATTTAACACTAACCATACCACGACCAGTCAAATGACCGCTTTCACATTCTTTATTTTTTAATTATTGAAATTATAAAGACGTGTGTATGCTTCCCCATTAGAAATTATTCGATAAATTTCTTTACTCGAGCACGTATTATTATAAAAATTGTGAGAAGTCTTGTAATTTTTATAAAACAGTATATAGTGTTAAATATTACTTAAATATAGGACTAAGAAAAGAAGGTTGAAGAATCGGTGATTCTAGACTTCTCGATAATAATGTATACAGAGTCATTTATATGATTATCATTTCAACGTATGTTTAATTTCTATTTTACAGGTTGGCACCGGTCTCGGCCCAACATTGGAGTTTTATGCTTTAGTCTCTCAAGAATTACAACGAGCTGATCTTGACTTGTGGCACGGCAGTTCAAATCCCACTGAAGCAGGATACGTGAATGCTCCGCACGGACTTTTCCCAATGCCAATCTCATGGAATACCAAAGTATCCCATCTCGCGAAGCTTAAAACAAAGTTAAAATTCCTTGGAAAGTTCATGGCAAAAGCAATATACGATTCAAGAATGGTAATCTTAAAATTCCTTTCGTTCATTGAATTTTATATATGTTACACGCTACTGGAAATATTGTATTCTAATTATTTTTACAGCTGGACTTGCCATTTAGTTTAACTTTCTATCGCTGGTTACTGGGAGAAGAACATACTTTAACCGTATCCGACTTAGCATACGTGAGCCCTGAAGTACATCGAACTCTTAGTAAACTACAAGAAGTCGTTAGACAAAAGGAAACAGTCGAGAACGATCAGACATTGAGGCCACACGAAAGAGCACAATTAATAGAATCGTTAAGCCTAGATGGTTGCCCGATTTCGGATCTCGGCCTCATTTTTGAATTACCAGGTTACGAGAACATCGAATTAAGGAAAGGCGGAAGCGATATACCCGTCAACATATATAACCTGGACCAGTATATCAAGGTATGTATCTTTATTTAATATTCTATTAATATACAGAATAAAATTCATCATTTTAAGGCGGTAGACTCGTTTCCAGGATTGTAAGGGTGGCATTTTTCGATAATGCAAAGAAAGCATGTAGCTGCCGCAGCTTTATGCTTCCGAATAATGCAAATTACGCCTCGTAAACGTAAAACTAGAACTCTTGAAACTAGAGCGATCGCGGCCTAGATTGATCTTTTATGCAATCCTGGAAACGAGATAATTTTTCTACAATTAGAAAAGAATGGTGACTATATAATTTCTTTTTTTACACTCCGCCGTGCACTACAGTTTGCGGCATCTAATATTTTGATATTTGAATACAATGAAAGTGATTTGTTCACACAATTTAACTTCACTTGGCAAGTCACTGTTATCGACATATTATGTACTACACGATTGAACAAATTTTTTTCCATTAATGAATTATAAATATAAATTAAAATAATGATTAGTTCGGGAGAAGATTGGATTAGTATAGAATGGATTAGTATATTTCATAACAATTAAAATTAATTTTTCAGTTGGTGGTACATTGGTCGTTGTACGAAGGCATCTTCAGGCAAATGGAAGCTTTTAGAGAAGGATTCGAATCTGTATTCCCGCTATCACAATTAAGACTATTCTTCCCTGAAGAACTCGAAGCTGTGTTCTGCGGACATGCACAAACTGGTGGCAAGTGGGACGTAAAAACACTTTCGGAATGTTGTAGAACTGATCACGGATATACTCCAGATTCTCGTGCAATTCGGTTTTTGTTTGAAGTTATGTCAAAATACAACAGCGAAGAGCAAAGGCAATTTGTTCAATTCGTCACGGGATCACCTCGTTTACCAGTTGGAGGTAAATCATTCACTATTTGTTTCTTAACCTTCCGTTACTCGCGGCTTCTGCCCGACAAATATAGTCGATACACATACGTTTGATGAAATTTAGACGTTAAAATGAAATGTTCTTTTACAGGTTTTAAGAGTTTAACGCCACCGTTAACGATAGTGCGCAAAGCATTCGATCCATCTATGAAGACGGACGATTTCCTACCATCTGTAATGACTTGCGTTAATTACTTAAAACTGCCCGATTACACAACCTTAGAAATAATGCGGGAAAAGTTGCGAATAGCTGCACAAGAAGGACAACACTCGTTCCACCTTTCCTAGAAACGGATGGAAATCGGCGCGCCATTTGCTCTTTTGCTATCACATTGCCCAGGTTGAGACCAATTATCCAAACCACATTTAAAATATTTAAAAAGAAAAACACAAAAAACAAAAAGAAACAGCTGCGTGATCCTTCGAAACTCAGTGACTACAGTTTTGCACTTTATATATATATATATATGACTCCTTTGAAAAGTTTTTCTTTTTAATTTCATTGAAAATTTGTTTGAATTGAACGAATCTTGACTTGATAGTTGTCATTTTGATTTATAAATTGAGATCGTGACATTTTATCAAGACAAAAGGAAAAGTGCAAAAACGACATTAGCTCTACTGTAATGAGTTTCCCCTTGTGGTATTATGAACTAGGTAGCGTGAGAGCAGTCTTGTTCTAGGAAACTTATCTTTGATGTGTTACAATAATTAATAAAAAAAAAAGTTGTATATATAGTTTAATATACGCAAGTCTATATAAATACTTTATATGATAGTAATGAGAAAAAATGATATTGCTATGAACTCTATAATAATTAAAATATAGTTTGAAGGGACGTTTACTAGCTATAAGTAAATTTTATATCAGTGATGCATTTAGCATCGCCATGAATCGCCAATCTCACATGAGTTAAACAAAATCTGTAAGCAAATATGCGCTGCAAAAAAGAAACGAGCGTGGCCCATGTTCTATCACCACTTAAGCTGAACAAAAAAAATATGAAAATTTCAAGTCGGAACGTAACGACGCGATTAACAATTGCCGTTTTATTTTCGTGAATCGATCTCTGTTGTGTTCGCTGCTTGATTCCCAGCGTGTCTGCGAGCACTGCGCGAACCGCGCGAACCGCGCGAACCGCGCGAACCGACGTGCAAAAACAATCTTATATTTAAGTTCACTCGATGTATCACCAATTAAACTTATTTGATATTTTTATTCTAGGTAAGATAGTCCAATTAATACTTTACTTAGTCGTGTAAAAGTGCAGCCAGCATCGCCAGACCGAGTCACCATTGACACGTGAATCGAAGAAAAAAAAAAATTCTTATATCCCACTTACTTACAGGCAAAATATCTATTTATGAGAAAAATGTACGACAAATGTATAAAATGAAATAGAATGGATATAAAATCAGCGAAGCTGGTGTATCAAATGGATTATACAAGGTACATTAATTTCTTATATCTCTGTAGAAATGTGATTCTAAACCGAAAAACAACAAATTGTGAAAATACGAACTGATCAAAAGTAGTTGAGGAAAAGAAAAAAAAGGAAGAGAGAATAACGCGCGACTATTTGTTTTACAATTTATATTGTGTACCATTGCTTGAAAATGATGAATATATATACATCACCTTTTGATTTTTAATTTTATATACGTATAAGAGTTAATCGTCGATACGCAACGATTACGTTCATGTATACTAATTACCGTTATTAACTGATTTTTTTAAAATAAGACTATAAACATTGCTTCGAAGCTCCGCCGTATCATCTCTTGCGAGATCATTTTCTTTATAGCATTAAACGCTTGCAAGGTTTATTCGATCACCACCTATTATATTCTTATATTCCGTAATTTTACATACTTTAACGTATGATGATAAACGTGAAAAAAAAAACAAGTTACACTTATATTTTTGCATTATATTTCTAACATGGATGACGATGAATTTCACTTAATTTCACCTGGTAATGTATACACAATATAGAGGAATCCCAATCATTGGTGGGAAAGAAATTTTAAATAATCAAGGTACGAAGAAATAGAGACGCAATGTATAAACCTTTGTCGGTAATATTATAAACAAAAGATATATTTATATCGATTCATTAGCATAAAAAAAAAACTTTTATTCAAACGAGATTTTGTTTCTTTGGTAGCCTTCAATAAATGTAAACACAAACAGTGTTTTCCGGCGAAATATTTTCTCTAGTCAACATACATCGTAAGTAAAAAAAGTACACCATATATTATTAAGAAATGTTTCATATTACGAAATAGTGGAAATAGTCATTTCAACAGTACATATAGTACATAGTAGAGATATACATAAATGTGCGCATATTTTCATTAACCATATTTCTTATTTACAAGCACATGCTTAACCATGCTACAATTAAACACACACCTCCTATTGGCGTATACCTCCTATACTTCGCATCGCCTGTAAAGGCGTAATAATAGCATGTACCCGAAAATAGTACCATGCCCGATACAAAAAATACCGCACCCTAAAATTAATACAAAAAGCATCAGTAAAATAATGATAATAAATATTCGTAAAAATCACGTTGTATATTACATTGATATTGAACTTGCCAAATAGGGTCTTCTGCAGAAAGGTAAGCCTAACATCGCTAACGTGTGAATAAAATGGTAACGGTTGGCTGTTTCGAACACTTGCCTTAGACCAACGTCATCGACATCTGAATACTTTCCTGCGATTATAAAACAAAAAGGATATTATTAAATAGAAGTATTTCATGGAGTACTAAACATTTGCTGGATAGAATAAAAATAGAATAAAAATGCGTTTGTAATATACAGACGGCACGCGGATATAAACTATTGAAAATAAACTATTGAAAAATGCCAGTGAAACTGTAAATGTAGGATATTTTTTTAAATGGTACGAAACTAATAAAAGAATATTCTTTTCTTACTATGGGAGCCATAAGCACCAAGCCCAACCGCCGCTGCTCCACTCAAAGCAGCTAGTTTTACATAAGGTCCTGTCTCTGCGGCTAATTTCCACAATGGTTGCATCCTGATCTCTACTTTCTGTGGCACAGGTGTGATACAATTGACTACCTATAAATATAAGATTTATTTTTCATTTAAATGTATATATTAATATTAATATACAGGCATAATAATTATTATGCTTGTAATATAGAAGGTAAGTTTCTATGTAAAAATTTATAGAAAATAGTAATTTCCCGACGATAGAATATGCGTGCTATTTTCAAAAAATAATATTATTAATCAACTATTTTAATATATAATCTGCTCTGAAAAGCAACTGTTCAATGCTAATTCATATCTGGATATTGTGCAGTTTATCACACAAGCGAGTTTCTCGTGCACTTTATTGGCAGTATCCAGTTCGTTTATTAATTCAACAACTGAAATTACATGTTAAAAATGTAGGAATATTATAAATTTTAATTTATATGAACATTTGGTAACTAACAAAGTCACAAAGATTTGGTTAATAGAATAATACAAATTTTTATTTTGAAGGTGGCCTAAATCCATTTGTCAGTTGTTTGATGTTAAGGTAGTAGCCTCCAGTAGAAATATTAAAGTAGCTTTAACGTAGCTAAAAATTGTCCAAACTGTCACTGTTGAACGTAATGTGGAAATCATAGACCATAAATTCTTAGTATCAGGACATTCGTTTTTACCGAATGACAGAGATTTTGGCATTGTAGAAATGTCATTAAAGAAAAATAATTTGCTGTTTGTCCCTCAAGATTATTATGATGTTATCAAGAAGCGCCGAAAAGATAATAACTTTATTGTAAATGAAATGAAACAAGATTTCATTTCATATCAACAAGATTTTTGGAGGATGCAATTTTTAAAAGGGTAAAGAATTCTAACGGAGAAACAATAAATTGGTTAAAAATAAGTTGGATGCGTTGTTTGAGAAATGAACTGTATAAAATTTTCTATAAGATATCAATGGACGAGAATGCAGAGTTTAAAATACTGAATTTATTACCACGTCGGGGTAGACCAAGAAAATTCGAAAATATCGTATCGACACCACTTTATAAAAATATAAGACAAATTACAACAGCAAAATACAAGGATATGATGGACTTACTACGATATATACCACCGGAGCACCACGACTTCTTCAAATCCCTCCTGCATACACAAAATGTAAAGGAGGAGTAAATTGTTACATAATTTATATAGTTAAAAGATTTCCTGAATTGCATAAGTTTTCTAATGAAATATAAAATAAATTGAATATTGTTTTTTCAATTTGAAGCATTTTAAATTATATCGAATGGACTTGGGCTGTTTCAAATTTTGACAAAACTAGTTGTTAATTTTGAAAGTGGCTCAAGTCCATTCTTGGTAAGAAAACACATATTATTCGCTTAATAATTGCTATTATTTTAATAGGAATTATAAATTTAACTCTCTTAGATACACTTAAGGAGCGTGATACATTGGTATATCCTATACATACATTTTTAATTTCATTGAAACGTAAACTCTTAAATATATCTCAATTTAAACTTAAATGGACTTGGGCCACTTTCAAAATAAACGGCTCAAATATATTATTGTTAGGGTTAGCACTGCACGTAAATGAAGAACAGAGAAATTAAACATTTTTTATACCAATTATAGTACATTTCAGGTATTTAATCTAATTTTAAGCATTTTACCGTGCATATACAAATAGCATAAACTTTACAACACTTTAAGCTTCGAGAAAGGTTATAACAAGAAAAATTGTTTTCATGAAACGTGAAGGTCGCCTGAATTTTTTTGGTATTAACGTACATTTTTTACTGCAAAATATTTTAACTGGTATCGAGACGAATTCAACGACCTATAATAATATAACATCAATAATAACTATATTTACAATATAGCATTGGCCACAAAAAACCGGGTTCCCGGTCCACTGTGCATTGGCGAGAATTGAAACTTTAGCTGACAGCTATCAGAATTTTATCAATAAATCTATCAATAAACATTTTCGCAAGTGTACCACACTTGCATTCAGCCGAGAAGAGGTTAACTACCGGCTGAGTTGATGTAAATATAATTTTGCATTAATGTACTTTCTCTATTTAACAGCAATTTTTATACATTTTAAAAGTTTTACAAATAAACACTTACATGTCCTGCCGTGTTGTAAATATAACCCGCTGAGCCAACAATTGGCCAGTATAATGTTTTACCTAATCCAGTAATATAGTCCATGTTTTTAGACGAACTTACGGAAATAGATATGTACCATAGGTAGAACGCACTAAACTTGGACGAAAATATGGAGTTCGAATAAGAAAACAATTAGTTGTCGTTGTGGTAACCATAAGCAAGTGCAGTCCTGCAGTCCTGCAGTCCTGCAGTCTGTGTCACGACTCGTCAGCAGTCGTCAGATCACGTCAGATCAAAACTTGTCTCCCACTCCCACTCCCACTGTGCCTCTCACTCTATCTTACATATTTATATTACGATGAAAAGGTACAATGGGGTCCAGTGGGGTCACTGATGCGATGTTGTGCGCTTTTCACGCGCGTGCGCGAAAATTTTAGCGTCAGTAACGTACAAAGTTGGACTAAATAGGGTACCTTGGTCACGATTTGATGTCGAAACATGAATATATAACATGTGTGTGTTGTATTAAAATTTAATATGTATGTACGTTTAATATATAAGTTTTGCACTCCACCCTTTTGCAAATCAATTTTAACCTATTTTACAAATAAAGTATTTTTAAGTAAGTTTTTGTAAAAAAATCGAAACAAATGTAAATTACAAATAATAATTGTTATGAAAATCAAAATTTTATCTATTGCAAAGATGTACATCAAAAAGTAATTACCAATTCATTAACTTTGTATCTAAGAAAATCTTAAAGTTATTTTAGCACTCTTCTGTTCCTCATCCTCAAAATAAAGGATAAGTGTGAATTATATTGTACATGTACACAATTATTATGTATTTACATATCATACATATGTATAAATATAGATATATACAGGTTATATCATTTTTCCGAATCAAAGTGTAACTTTTAAAAATTTTACAGCGTGGTCAAATTACCATATTTTATCGAGAATTTTACTTTACCGATGCTAAAATTGATACGGGTAATATGCGAAGTAAATACTTCTATTTCATTTTGATTACTCATTCGGACTTTTATGAAATAATTTCGAAAAATAGAAATTTACATGAAGTTTTGCAAATTAATACTCGGTGAAAAATAGTAGTAATCGAATGGTTGAAAAATTTTTGTAGATCTACAATGCAATCTATGTTTCCTAAGTTCATCGCAATTTTGGTTCTGTTGCTTTGTTTTATTTTATAATCGTGAGAGAAATAAACAGCATATAACTGTATAAGGGGTGTAATATAAATAAAGTTATATTTTTGTTGTATTCATGATTTAAATACAATACAAATTTGTTATCTTCCAGTTCATAGAATCAATGCAGATGTAATGTAAAACTCGACTTTTGTTTTTGCGATACTAAAGATGTTTCCATTTTGTACATAGAATCTGAATGCTATTCTATTTCTTCATTAATCATCATTAATCCAGCTGCAAATAGAAAATGTATAATATTAAATACGATACTTATGGCGAATGTTTCAACATGTAACATATTAATGCGTAGTCTGCGAATCCTTATGCATTTATGGCTTATAAAGATTTTCAAAAAATGCTAGAGATTTTTTCATTTATTTTGAATCTACAAATGCTATTACCAATGAAAATAGAATTTTATTTGGTCCCACTTTCTTAAAATTTGTCTAGAAAATTTGAAAATTGCATAAACATCCGCTGTCTGTTAACGAGCACTTCAAAATAGAAAGCACAATATGGTACTATACCTTCTTGAAACCAATGTCAGCTGCATATTCCCGAAAGCACTGTCTGCAAATATTCAGACCATATTTTCGTATCAATCCATGCCTATTAGCGCAAGCACGGCTGTAAAGTGAATTATTTTATTTTAACAGGATTTATAATGGAACCTTATAATATTCAACCTTATATAAATATTCTTCGCTACGAATAATAATAATGATGAAAATCGAGGTGTTAATATCTGGTGAACCACCCTGTATATTGTATAGTAATGTTCACAATAACACAATTTTTAGGTTACGAGTAACAATGCGCGTGGAACTTATTTTATTTTTACAAAATAAATTAATGAACACGTACGTCGATTTTAATACTATGATGTATACTTTGATATGTTATTTGTATAACTGCTCAAATAGATGTATCAACAATTAGAGAAATATACGTGGACGATGTCAACACGCGGTCAAATATATTCCGTGTAAATTATTGATATAAACTACAATTACAATTACAATTATTATACAATAATATAGATCGTGATAGTACTTACCAGGATCTAGATCCCTGACCGTATTTTCGCGGATGCGAGTACCAAATATTTTGAAAACCCATTTCTTCGTTAAGAAGATGCTCGTTGTATCACTTTAACGGAATGAAAGACAGGAAACGCGCCATTACACTATTACAGTGCACCACGACCAACCACGACGCGAGTGCGCGAGCATGCGCGAGTTTCACCAGGAACGTATCTATATCCTAAGTTTGTGGGGAAAGTAGTGGGCAGAGTTGTGCTAATTCAAATACATTGTAGTTGAATTACATTGTATTTCAATTATATTTTTATGTTTTTCTTTCATATACTTGTTTGCTATCTATCTATCGTAAAATCGGTTTCGCGTGGAATGACCTTGGTAAAAAAGTACCAAAAGAGTTCAGAAGTTTATATATTACTTATTATATGTCCATATATATAAAAATTAAATTTTAATGCAACACACACATGTTATACAGTTATATGTATTTGAAAATCAAATCATAACAAATTTTGCGAAATTAGCGGGGTGACCAAGGTACCCCATTCAACCCCATTTTAGCCCAACTTTGTACATTACTGATGCTAAAATCGTCGCTGCGTTTGCGCAATGGAGCGCTGTATGCGATTTCCGCTCAAATTTGAATACTTTTCAGTATGAACGCGTTCTATCGACATACATAATTTTTCATATATAATATCACATTGTTTTATTCAAATTTATTCGTTGGCATTAGACAATGTGAACTTATCATCTAGATAATGTTTTATAATTACAAATATCCTAATGTATACTGCGTGTAAATTTATATAAATTTCAAAAATTGATAGTACAATTTAGATTGTTCTTAACAAGTAAGCAACAAATTGCGTATGCGAGCTATTGCAAATATAAATATTTTTAATTAATTTTCGAAAATTGGAAAGAAGATATTTATAATTACAGTAGTGCGGAAAAGTTATATTAGCTTCTACGTATAAGAATTTCGTAAATTTTTTATAATATATTGTTATTAACTTTCTCAAAAATCAAGTATGATACAAATACATCAAATGCATAGTATAATAACAAAATGGTACGTATACGTACTTAGAATATATATAAAAACAGTATTTGTTAATGTATGAGTTCATCTATTTATTTTAATTTCGCGATTGTTTCTGTTAATACAGAAACGCAATAAAGTAGTATAATATAAAAGGGTGCGTTAATAAATATTCGTAGTTGTTTACGAATCTATTTACTAGAAATTTCGAAAAATGAGGGCACAGTAAACGATCTATGAATACGAACCGGTTTTCACGTATGCGTGTCCCACTTGAGAGACAAACGACATAGCGGGGGTAATTGCAACGGTACTTTCGTTGGCTACGACTTAGCGTTTTAAACAGAAATACATCACCCTCGGTCGCAAGTGCATCGACAAATGATACTAGAATCGTATGTTCTATCATGTCCGACAAGAAGAAACAGGAAGAAAAGGATGAGACCGAGGTTCGTACTATATACGATCAATGTTGTATAATAAATATCTAAAAAGTGTGTCAAGTAATTCCTTGGAAATTGCAGGATCCCGATCGTACGGTCTGCGTTCAATTTATGAGTTTGAAAGTGAAGACTCTTCTAAAGATTTTTCTATATTCCATAGTAGGTCCGATTATTTTGTACTGTCTCTTCTTCGCCTATTTATATTATCAAGAAAATTTAATAAGAGTACGTACGAAAATAATCAAAGTAGAAGAAAAGAGACCAGTGTACAGGATATATGCAAGAAGTAATGATAGTGGATACTTGAGGCACGTATTCGCTGTGCTGGACCGATTAGGTTTTCAACAGAGAACGGAGAATGATTCAAATTGGGACTTGCTATGGGCTCATGATTATCCATTCAGAGTCCTATCTTCTAACTTAAGTAAATTACAAGATCATCAACGAGTTAATCATTTTCCTGGTTGCGGATATATCACAAACAAGGTAGACTTGTCGACAACTGAAGGACAGTACATACTTCCGGCATTCAAGCTGCCGGAACAGCGGGACGAGTTCTTGAAATTTGCTGACAAGAATCCTGAAAAGATATTTGTGGAGAAATCCAATGATCATCGGGGTATTAAAGTGAAAAATACGAGCGAAATAAACCTCGCAGCGAGTGGTTCGTTCGTGCAAGAATTTTTACAACAGCCATTTCTCGTTGATGGTTACAAGTTTGATATTGGAGTGTATACCGCGATCACTTCAATCGATCCTCTTAGAGTATACATATACAAAGGTGATGTATTGTTTCGATTCTGTCCCATCAAATACTATCCGTTTGATCCAGAGGTTTTGGATAAGTATGTAGTCGGAGACGACTATCTGCCAATATGGAATGTTCCTTCCCTAAAGCATTATTATGCTAACTTAGGGTTTTCGATGAAAGATTCGTTCGATGCTTACGTAAGATCACAGGGAAGTGATTCGCAGAAAGTATGGAATGGTGTATACGAAGCGATAAGAGAGATAACTTTGGCAAAGGAAGGATACATGAAAGAAGCTACGAAACGGTATGGAAGCGGAAGAAATTTCTTCGAACTAGTTCGGTTCGATTTTGCTCTCGATGAGAATCTGAACGTGTACACCATGGAAGCTAATATGTCTCCAAATCTATCCTCTGCGCATTATCCGCCAAATCAATTGCTTTACGAACAAGTTCTATATAACTTGTTCGCTCTAGTCGGTGTCGGACAAAGAATTAGAAAAGATTCCTTGAAAATAAGGTGGTTAGAATTAGATCAAATGTAATACAAAGTTCAACGTAAAGTGATTAATAAACTTAGCTTACCTTTTTTTAGAAGTCAAGTAGAGGATGAAATGATGGTAGCTGATAAGAATTTAGTGGTTCTGCCAGAACTCTGTGGAAAGTGTAACGATTGTTTCCATGTAGAATGTCAGCTTTGTAAACCATGTTTCACGACTGAAACTAAACTCGTCTTATCCCAAAGTTATAACGAGCAGCAGAATAAAATGGACTTTCAAAGAGTTTTCCCACCACCGATAGTAAGTTGTCTTTAGAAGAGTACTATTGTAATTGATCCTTTTTCTTGCAAACAATCATTATTATTTTTAGACGAAAGATATGGTGCTGAAAGATTATACGCTAAGAAATCAGTTATTAGTCAGATGGTACCAAGGAAAATGTGAGATAGACCACTCGTGGTGTTCGTAAATACTTTTAAGCTAAAATAATTTTATCACAGTTTATTATAAAAGTGTTTTTAGATATTTATAAACAAGTACAAAAAGTTAATAATAACGATACACTTTTCTATACTTACTGCTCACAATATTCTAATTTTTAAAAAAACTTGTTTTTCTATTTACGTATTGTATTGTTCACACTGTGTCAAAATAGAAATTACAATCCACACTTTTACACTTTGATTGAAATCTTATAAAAAAATACAAGTTGGAATCATTCAAAATTATATACTCTCTAAATTGTCACACCTTTTTGTTTTGCGATCTTTCTTTACTTTTGGTTTGGGTGCATTTGGGTTTGTGCCTTTATAAAATTCTTTTAGCAAAGCCATTGCTACATCGCTCTTGACGCCACCAATTATTTTTGTTTCTGAATTATAAATGTTTGGTACGCTAAAAACGCTGAAGCATCCGCCGAAACGGTCGTTTGCGCAGCCGTATACAATATTACGTACACGCAGTTGATACAATGCTGAAGTACACATAATGCATGGTTCTACAGTGACTATAACGTCAACATTAGTCAAAATATTTTTGTAGTTCAGATTTTTGTTTTCACAGAATTCCAAAGCCTGATCTATACAGTTTAACTCGGCATGTCTAGTTGCATTATGCGTTTCATTAACGGCATTGTTACCTATAGCAATGACTTCGTTATTGTATACAAACAAACATCCAACAGGAACTTCTCCTGCTTTTAACGAATCGTTCGCCTTTTCTAATGCAACATCCATCCAACCTAATATGTCCATCATGTTAGTTTATGTTGTAATATTTATAAATTTTGAAATGATGATTTTAGATATTAGATAAATAGAACACTCTCATAAATACCTAGAATATTTTAGTAACGAAAAGACACGCAATCAACAGATTATTGGATTGTTACATGTTTTTGGATTAATAAATATACTTAACTCGTAAAGCATTCGAGTAATCCAAACTCACTTAATTTTTTTGTTGCTTTTTCGCTCCAATTTTTATTATTCGCAGCTCTTGGACTCGGATGTGGTAAACATAGAATCTAAAAGTAATTGGAACCATTACCTATTTTGATAACAAAATACAATGAATATTTTTAGTATTTATGCTCACCTTGGTAGGTAGTTTATGAGATTGTACTACAAGCTGCGAACGTTTCTCTGCGTATATACCAATGCCGATAAGAATTTCTACTTTTAATAGTCGAATTATATCGGCCAGAACTTTATCGCAAGCAGAATGCACCTTCTCTATCTCGGCTCCCTACAAATATAAAACATTTAATATATATATATATATATCAATACACATAATTGTATTAGGTGTGCAAATAAGTTTGATGTCTTTTCAGTCGATCGGTTATAATTAGACTTCCTTTATGCATTCATGGCTTCTGAAAATTTTCAAAAAATGCTGGATTAATGAAAAATTAATTAAGAAATTAGATTTAAGCGGATTAAGAAACCGCCGTCCATAATCTTCCAACTAGGAAAAAGTACTACAAAATGATGGTGACTACGTTGTAACATAATCTCGTAAGCTTCCTTCACGAATAAAAGCTAAATATGGCTAGAAAAAAACACCAAATTTACTTGCACGTGTAATATATTACCTTTATTTCTGACGGCGTGATGTTGCGTCCTTTCTTATCCATGAACGCGATAGGGCAGTAATTGTGTATGTACGCATGTTCAAAGAAGTTTTCTGGATTTCCACATAATTCTTTAAAAAGTCCCCACAATCTCTTTCCACTGACCTCGCTACGTGTACATTGAAATCCAGTCACTTTTCTATCTGGCTGTTCTTTGGTAGGTTTTCCAACTGGTCCACAAATCTTTAACCAATCACGAACCATATTTATTTCCCCGAACGGAACACCGGTCTGGGACATGCCCCATGGACCAGGATTCATTCCAAGAAATAGGATCTTTTTCGTGGTAGAGCAATATTTTTTGACATACATGGAATGTATATTAAATGCATATTCAAGAGGACTATAAACATATTCTATTGGTAGACGAAACGTAAATTTTCCTAACTCGGTAGCCAAGTTACGTTCCAACGATAACAACTCTTCGGAAATATCCACAAGCGCTGTACCAGTTGTATTTGCTATGCAATCCTCTGTATCTTTGTCATCTTCTTCTGAAATTTTGATTCTCTTAGCATTAACATCTAGAGATTCATCGTCCCTTCTTATTTTAGATTTTCTTGACTTTGACATTCTGGTCAAGTATGTTTATTTGTTGAATAATTAATGATTATTCTCTTGTAACGCCACTAAAATTTCGTGTTATTATTCATACATAATTCTATGCTTGTAAATACATACGTGAAAGTAAATACATATTCGTTTTTCAAGCACGTTTCGAAAATATAATTTAAATAGATATATGTGTTAATACATTTTCAGAGGCAAAAAGACAATCTTTCACAGTTAGTATTACACTTATCGAGATAAAATATGATACTTACAATGAAAAGATTCGTATAAACTATGTGTGTACTTGACTACTGTTTGAAATTAACGTACATGTTCCCACGTTCTCAAAAATCAGCCATAGATTTCTCAAGACTAGAGACAGAGAGTAAAGTAGCAGAGAAATGCGATGTCGGTATGGTTCTTGTCTGCGTATTCAGCCGGTGATAAAATTGTTTTCTGCAGCAGCATACGTCGGTATAAACGGCGTTTACCACAAACTGCGTGTTACGAGAGAAATCTACTTTGTCAACACCAGCCGGAAATCACCGCCAGATCTGTACAGCTATCTGGTGTCGATTCGGTGCAAGTACGATCACGCGGAGAAGAGGCTCCCCACTCTCAATCCTTTGGCAGTCACCAAAGCGCGGGCTAAGGTTCAAGTTGCATTTTAGATGCGAACGAATGCACATCGTTTTCGGTTTGTGGTCACGAGCTGCGTTTCGTGAAACTTGAAGTATCTATCACGGAGATTAGATCGAGTTGTGCCGGTTGTGATCCATCGGTTGTGGACTCCGCGATCGCGACTCGGGTAAGTTTTAGCAGAAATAAGTTGCATCGAGAATTGCATCGTTCGTCGAACACAGTGACACTTGACAGGTGCATTGACATCCGGTCCGTATCATTATCGACAATGTTTCTTTCTTCCTCTCGTGACAATCAATGATATTTCGATGGGTTTCCGGCATCATCGGCTGCGAACTCACTGTCCCGTTAAATTGCACGTGGAATTGAAGCACGGAAGCGAAGTGCATCCGGCATTATGTGATTGCTACAAAGGAGGGCGAATCATGCAATTCGTATTAACGTTCACTTTCCTCGGAGACAACGGAAATTAGTCCAATAACACGCGGCCGAGCGTCGTCGAGCGACTTGCACCGCATGTCAACGTCAACGTGCTTTTCACCATCGAAATCGTTCTTTCTCGCGGAACTCGTCCAAATTTCAATTCGTCTAGTAATCAACTCGGATGATCGGTAACAATATTACATCCATTGTTAATGTATTTTTTTTTATTCGAAAGATTACGCTTTTTCGACCTGTTCAACAGTGCTCTGTAATTTTAAATTTAGACGGATTACAATTTCCTCTTGTACAATTTTTCCCAGTTTTAAAATGTCACTAGTGTTTTTCGAATTCTTTAATTATATTTATGTACACAAGACGTCTCGCTGTCAGTTGTCGATACTCTTAACACCACCGATCAAATGATCGATTTTAGGTTCTTTCCCTTCGGCTTTGGATCGATTCGATCAATTGGGAATTGAGTAATAAAAATCGCGCTGAAAAATCTTATTATTTTCACGAGACAATGTATGCCGACCCGCACGTATTCAATGCCCGCTACGTCTAGTGTGATGACGTCCAATTGCACATATCATCATAATCTGTGAATTATTTAGACACTTCTCATAACCATCTTAAAATATTAAAGCATAAGCGATAACTAGACTGCGGATCATTATGCGTTTATGAAGAAATCGGTTGGGCGAAATATAAAACGGTAAAGGATTAGAAAAATTCAAGAATTTTGTAATGTCTAATTGTTTAATGTAACAAAGTCGTTAAGAACATTTTTATTCTGCACGAAGATCCGTAGTCTAGCAAGAACGGATGAAAGTATATTGTGTCCTATAATCTGACCACGTGTGATCAATTCTGAAACATCTTTCAAAGTTAGCGTTACGCATAGACATCATCCCAGAATGATTATTAAAGAAGCTAGTAAAATGACAAAATATGTTTGAGGGTCAGAGTAATTTGACCAGTATAATATCCGGTGTAAGATTAGTCGGAGATTACACACGTGCATCTGCCAACGATAAACAGGAATAGGTTTAGTTCCGTAAGACAAGGAGTCTTTGGGAAACCGGCGCGGGTTCCCTAATAACCGGTACATATATTTAATTATCCGGGAAAACATTGGACATTCCGCGGAATATTATCGCCGTTATAATGTGATAAATTCAGGCTGGCCCGGCAGCCCGGCACGGGTTCGCTGGATCGCGAAAGTCACGTATCCGCCGTTAGCTCGCCTCCTACACGTACACGCAGCCGCTCGTTAAAAAGGATTAATATAAACGATTACGTTATCAACCGGCCGGGGTGTGAAAGGTATTACAGCGACGCGGCCCAGGCGACACAATGTCGTCGAGAAGTTCGCGCAGCTTTATCCGGTCGCGTTATCTTGCCTCGGCCAAATTGTTTTAGCGACGAAAAGTTCGCCGGAAGTTCGCCGAACGGTAGGGGGTGACAGGGAACGACCGCGTTAACTGCTGCTCGCCGAGCCAGGCAGGTTTCACGAGACTCGGCCGTATCAATGGTGCGCAAACCCGGATGGGAGGGATGGCGAAAATTTTCTTAGCCGGTGGGTGCGTCGAAAAATTAGTAGGTCGACCTGGCGCACGCCGTATTCGCTTCCAGTTCCGGTTAACGCGAGAACTCCCGGATCAACGTACGATCCCCTGCGTCCGCAAGGAATCCAAAACCTCGGTCGATCCTGCTTTAAGAGTTTCAAGTTGCTCGCCAAGTTTCCGGCACCTTTTAAGGTAACTGTATCGATTACTGCGGTATCATGCTTCGATCGTACTTTATTGTAATATTATTCCTAATTTATTACGAATTAATAATACGCATTTAGTAAGCATTTTTTGAAAGAATTATTGCACGAAATTAATCAGGAATAATTCATATCTGCGCTTGAAGGGATATTCCCATTCAGAGCCGTCACTTTTAGACAATTTATGGGATAAAAAACTGTTAGATTATTACTGATTTAATGTTTCAAGATTTCCTGTAAACGTTTGCTACATTTCTGATAATTTCTGATAATTTGTGTGTATGCAATTATTATAATTATTCAGCAGCATATCAGTTTCCACAGCTGCCTGGCATCTTATTAATAAATTGATCAAATTAATAAACTAAGGTTCCGCTCGAAGAGTTCTTAATTTTAATGAATTTCTGGTTTATATGATTGCCATCTCGTTAAAAAATTTTGTTGTGCATCATTTTAATTCACAAAATAAAGAGATCTCTACGTTACATACGTTATGTACGGATATTATTTCTAATTTATCATGAAATAATAATATGTGAAGCATTTTATGGAAAAATGAATAGAAAAAAAAAATGGGTGGCCCTCAAAACCATACATATAGAATACAACGCAAGAAAACATTAAAAAATAAAATCGATAACATAAAGCGCCATGCATGTATCTATCACTTGATCTATCACTTGACGACTGTCGTGCGCCCCTACGACACACGCAAATGTAAATACACCTCTGTTGGTCCGGTTGCCGCGTTTCAGGCGGATTTTTAATTGCTCCAATAACTGAAAAACGAAGCCGTAATCGGAATTTTTTAATTCTTCATTTTCGTCTCCCACTTGTAGTCGAACACCCTGTACTTCGCCCCTTTTTCTCGCAATCAATACAGACAATTTTTATTTTGCATAAAGATTCGTAGTCTGCTCGAGACAGTATACATTCCAGTTTAACGTCTACAAACGGTAAAGCTAGAGGCTGCATTGACAAAATCCGAACGTGGAGTTAGTTCAACTATACGGGCTGATGGGTCAGCACTTTTCAGTATTGAACTGCATGGCTCTAAAACGGATAAATCGGCGGTTGGAAGGAATACTTTCACTTTCGAGATATTGCCATTTAAAGTTTTGATCATTAATTCTGAACATAGGACATCGATTAAATCGCATCATTTTTTTTACCCTTTCGAATTTGTTTTCATGACTCTTTTGCTGGTAAATAAGTAAATCCTGTACCCTACTTAATTAATGTAAGCTCTTAATTAATGCATGAACGAAAATTTTTGAAATTGTGACATGCGGCGTTTCTTCTTACAACCACAGAGAGATATTGATTACAAACGAATTAAATTTCTTATTTCATCTATTGTAAAAAGAAACACATAACATTCATATTTGTTAGACTTTGTTCTTCACGACGAGTCTGACTCCTTAAAATGCGGCAAGGGTTTAATGCGTTTTTCTTTACAACCACAGAAATTGTCATTCGAATTGATTTGCGCTTCGAAAGGGCTTGAGTTGGGCACGTCGGAAAGTTAGTGGATCGACGACGCGTTCCGCTTCCGGTTCCGATTAACGCACGAGAACTCGCGGATTAACGCGTAATCCGTTGCGTCCGCGAGGAATCCGAAACGCGAGCCGATCCGTATAATCCTTGGCAGGCGTCGACATTAAATTATCATCCATTGATTCGCGTTTCGATCCCCATAGAACCGGCCGCATTACCGGTGGCAATCGGTGCGATGGTGCGATTTATTTGGAAATCATAACAATGCCGTTTTCATTAAAGGTCAGCCGATCTCCGGCGAAAGGCGGGTTGCCTACTGTCAATGGGTCCCTGCTATACATAGCCGCACGCTATCTATGCAGGGAAATATGGTTTCGTTACACTGCGGCGTCACTGTTCGGACACTGTTCCACGCCTGTTATCGAACGCATCGTTTCTGAACAATATAATATTGAATTGGCTTCTATAGCATTTGTGCAAAATGTATCTGAAGTGTATGCAACGACGCCATGAAGCCTGCTACACGCGTGACAAGATATATCAGCCCGTCAGGCGTCACATTGGCGTAGGTTCGTTCTACTGAAATTTTGCAACTGTCCCTAACTACTCGATACGATGACGTGATGATACAATGATCAAAATATAGTATCACTTTATTACCCCCCTCATATATAACTCACTCTCTCTGCCTTTCCGCCACAAGCCGCTCTTTTAACCTAATCTTATTCTAACTTAAAGTATCTTACTGCCTAACGCTTATCTATCGCTTAAACCTACTTACAACTATATACAATGGGTGTACAATAGGATGGACCATAGCTATACCTGGTGAAATTCTTTTTGCGAGATTTTATTCATGCCTCCCCCAAAATTGCGCCATTGGGTAAGAAAACAATTCGTTTGTTTAATTATCGAGCAAAAACGTTCCGTGCCGAAAAATAATAAACAAACTTACAGAATGATTGATTATGTTCAAATATTTATTTAAATCTGTGGGAAAGTGCTCTGTATATCTCCTTGAAAAGCTTCTGTAATGCAAGAATTTACACAATTTCCTTAAAACTGTTTCTGGCGTGCTATAATCGACTTTCGATGAAGTCGAGGACTTCACGGATGTACAAATAAAAAGAACAATACTGAAGCCTTATCCTTCGGATCTTGAAATGCGTCGGACAGTAAATATTGTACGACTTAGACAAAATTTTGAAATCGTCTTTTTTCCGACTTTTTGGGCCAAATGCCTCACTGTGCATTGTTGACATTTATTAAAGGTGAATGGGCCGATCATTGGAAAATCGTTCATGGAAAAAATGCAAACGATATCGGTGTTCTCACGGCTCTGACGGCGCGTGACAGTGACGGACAACGGTTAAAAGGCTCGTCGGCCACGCGGCGATTTATGCACGGCCGATTATGAATGGTACAGTAACATTCGTCGCGGCTTCATGTAAATCGCGCGGATTCCTGACGATTCAATTACACGCGTTTCCGGCCGTGGGCCCGCCGCGGGCTTGGGCGCGCGCGCCTCCTTTTTTCCTTTCATTTTCCCCTTTAGCGCGCATGAATTAAAAACACTCGCACCGCGCCGCGCGCTAATCTCGTAACGTTCTCGCACGTGTGTTTGCATGAGAACGAGGCGAGGAACTCGTACCCAGCGATGGAAAATGCGCCGTGCGAAATCGGAAGAGTTGATACACTCCGCTCTAATTTCTTCCCTTTGCCCGGGGTTTGTCTATGAAATTATACGAGTGCGCGCCGTCCCCGTCGTACGATTCCTGAAGTGTGGCCAATTTAAGCGCCGAAACAAATTTCCGCGTTACTGCCGATCGTGTTTTCGGACCAGTGATTTTGCTCATGCAGATACCTAATTATCCTCATATGAAAATGATTTTTCACTCTTCGTGCGATGACTTCAATCTGTGCATCAATATCGAACTTTCTGAATGACGTTCGTAGTCTTGATGTAACTACGTGACTTGAACGTAAATCAGTCCTTAACAGTGATCTTATAAGATCTATCTAAAACCTATAGTTTCCTATACCAACTCGATAATGCTAATAAATCCGTGCGTTGGCACTATTTATACGTTTTCCAATATAAATTAGCAAAGTAAACAGTTCGCGGAATAAATCTGAGTGTCGGAAAGCGTTAATCGATGGCAATAAAAATTATCCCCAAAATTTTTCACCGAAACTTGCGTGTAATTATAATAATACCAGGTTCTGTTCTATTCCAACCCGATAACACAAATAAATCAGTGTGTCAGAACTACTTATATTTCCCATCGAAGTAATCTATAGCTTGATAAATATTTTCTTTTCTATTGCACCCCTGAGCTTCATACCCCATCGCCTTTATATCGTATCCTCTATCGGCCACGTATTTCCTCCCTATCTCCGATATCTTTTTCCGCGACGATTCTCACAGGCACTGTCTCGTCATAAAACAGTTTCTCACGTCTGCTACGCCGAATTGCATCAGTATCTCGTCTCCCTACCCGTCGCGACACAATAGGAAGACGAGTGCGCAACGTAGAGGGATGGGAGGAAACGGAGAAGAATTAGTAACGGAGAAGAAGGAAAACGAGTGGCTTTTCGGGTGACGTGTATCCCAGTCTCGCATTTTCGCACTCTAACGAGATTTCAACGGCTACTTTAGGACGTCGTCGTGAAAATCTTTTCAATGGCTCCGAACGTATTGTTACGTAGCGTCTCGTTGAGGCTTCGCGTTTTTAATTCGTGGCCACGTCGAAACGCGAGCTTCGTCTTCTTCATTTTCTTGGACCGAGACTCGCCTATTTCTTTGATTCGGTTTCAACATTGCTCGAGGGTAGCGTCTACTCAAATGCTTTGAGTATACCCAGTACATTACTATAGGCTTGCCACTATTTATGGTCATTTCGCGTCAAATTAAAAAGGAAAAATGCCCGTGTAATTAAAATCTTCTCATCGATTAACGCGAAGCAAGATTCATCGAATATTTGACTGTACGTTCACTGCTAAATTGCGATCGATCCCCTCTGTGCCAGTCTAAAAGTCTTTTTTAGTGGAACCCCTCTTTCATATGAACCCTATCTTCGAAAATGATTCGACGGTCAGCTTTTGAAATCGTCGGGGCATGAGTGTGCACATTTATTTGCGCTCCACGGTCGGCAGCCCTTATTCCCTAACGAGGGTGGATATCTTTCGCAATTGCTGGTTCGATCAAGCTGAAATCGGATGGGACTGGAGAAAACAACAAACAAGCAAACGGAATTGGAAAAACGTGAGACGATTCGAGCCTTCCATCTTGTTCCTCCGACATGACGTTCACTATTTTAATACGTTGTACCACAGTGGACCGTTTCTATAAAATATGTTGCCGTGGGTCCATAAAATCTCCTTCATTTTTGATAACATAACAATGTTTTTGTTATGCGAATGCTTTGCAAATGTTATTTTTTCTCAAGGTCATTTTTTCCGGAGTTTTCAAGGTCATCGATATATTTTTCTTGTAAATCTATATTTCTATTCCTTGCATATTTTAGTTGACATTAAAACGCATTTAGAGATACAATGAGCCACGAAACTATTCGAACGCTTCGAAATGAAACCAGGCCGATTTGGTACCTATAACATATACAGTTTTTTTTTTAAATGACCCCAAGAACACAAATTTAACCTTCAAGGTTAAATCGTAAATTGCTCCGCGGAGAACGCGACTGACGCTGGACAGTTAATGGAATCTTACGACACGAAACCGAGCTGGGCGGAATGTTGCCGGAACTTTTTGCCGTAATCACAGGCTTCCGCGGAGTGTGATCAAATAAACCGTTCCATTCATGGGAATATGTATTTGCACTGCGGTGTGCGGCGCCGCGGGGCGGAAACTTTGTTAAAAACTGCGAGAGGGCTGGCCATTTTCATTGGTGCCCGGTTATTTGCAGTCGACCGTTGTTCCGCGGGGTGCTTTCGCCTCCTAAAGTCAATGCACTATACTGTGGCCGCGCGTTACATTGGGCTCGGAAGCCTGCAACACGTGGAAATGCGCGCGCCCGCGCGCTAATTTTTTGCTCGATCCACGTATGCACGCTGTGCACATTAGGGTTGCTTTTATTTACTCTTGTCACAAATTTTTGTCAAAATTTCTTTTAACACACCTCCAGAGTTGTTCCAAATAATTAAAGAAAAAATCTATGCAAAGTTTGAGTGCCTACAGATAACGGGAAAACGTCTCCCACGAGTCGATGAAATATTGAAATAAATCTTCTAAACTATTTACCGCGTCGAAAAATATGTTCGACGAAACCTGTAGATCTGGACGGGCTGCGTCTTTTAGGGCGTGTTACCTTTTTTCGTAAATCAAACGGTTTTCGAAAAGATTGAGGAAAACGTTGGACCGAAATCCAAAATTTTTTTCTGTAATCTGGAAATTGAAGAGTGGCTCCATTATCTTTTATCAATAAACATTAAATACGTTTGGGGTACTCTGCCCAGAGTGCTCCTCTACAGAAGGCGAGATATTTACCCCGAAGCTTCCGCGACTGATATTCTTTATAATTGGTCTAAATATTTCATCGTCGAACGAGCCGAACGCCGAAGCCATCGTGCCGTTTAATTTTGAGCAGCGCAACCGGGACATAGGCGAATCAAGTTGCTTCATTATTCCAATGCCGACGTTTTACAGCGGCTGCATTGTACGCCGTTTACATTGTTTTTCATTGTCAACCACCGGGCGAATGCGTACGCCGCTGTTTCTGCGCTTTTCATTAACTGTTCCGAATTCGTCGTTCAGAGACCGTGTCCGGTTCGAACAAAAATAAAAAAGCATGCCGGAATATGCTGTCGCGTCGAATGAATAAATCGCGTGCCTCAATTTTTTGGGTCGTTCGCGGAACGAGGAAGGTGGAGGCGTGAATGCGAAAAACGGTTGACTAGCAAACCATTGAACCGGGACAATTTTTCTCCCTCCTACCGGCGTCGGACAGGGCGAATCCGTGGGGCTCTTTCTTCGGCGACAGGGGTGAAATCATCCGAGAGAACGGACGCGATGAAATGGACGGGCCTGACTCGGCTCGCTCGCCGCCATTTCGACGAGTACGTGCAACCAAATTCATCGAACCAACTGTCCCCACCGCATCGGTATCGAACACGTTGCGCGCGGTTGTTGTTTCCATGACTGACGCTGTACAACGGCGAATTAATCCCAGGGCAAAGTGCCCGTCGCCGTAAAACAGAATAACCAACGTCGACAAATGGGAACGGTCTAACGCGTTCCGATCGGCCGTTTTCCGATGCAATCACAGAATTACCGGCTGTCCGTTTATATCATTAATCTACGAAATTCTTGACTCGACCACATAGTTCGGTGTCGTTCGTTTCACCCCTTGTCCGCATTTCTTAAAGGGGTAGACTCATTTCCAGCATTGCCTTCTCATTTCTCGATAATGTAAAAAATCCTTAAAAAATTTTTCCTATTCGTGCAATTTAATTTCTATCGAGAGATGTGTTTGTCTCTTCAATAGCTTCCACAATAATCAACTGTGTAGATTTACATCAGACATATACTGTATATGTTTCGTTCCGACTCGAATAAGCTCGCCGTTTAGGAGGCTAAGACGAAACGACGATAAATCGTTTTGTGGGACGATCATGAAATAATTAGTATATGCATTTTTAATACTCCCTTACAAATTGAAATGGCACATCGCATCCACAGGTACATTAATTTTCGGTCCCCTCCGGTCCAGAGAATCGGGTCACGACTTTATCGCGTTTGGCAAATTCGAAAACCGCCCGGATAATAGAATACTGTAATCTGATTTTCGATGCCTGTGGAATTAGCCCACTCAAGCGGATTCCGATGGATTGTTTAATAATGGTTTTCTATCAATTCCGCCGACCATAAATCGCGACTGCGGCTTTACGCGACTTAAGCATCGCCTGTTTTCCATCCTGCAATGGGAATGCGTTCAATTATCTGTCGAAAAACCTTAAAGCCCGTGATCGTATGATAGCTCAATATTTCGTCGGAAATTAATCATGCTGCTTACGACAAATCGAATATTCATTTTTAGCCAATTGTCAACTTTTCATTATAGTAGAACTTTTCTCTTTTCTCTCTCATATTTCAAATCTTATAGCTAGGAAAAATTATTGTATACCTTTTAGTCCGTCTTAAAAACGTGGTATATTAGAAATATTTATTCATTATAATTTTTTTTACAAATAATGATCGGAACAATTTAGCCCGGTAACTTTTAGCTCCGGTCTCCCACAAGAAAAAGAAACTCCTTTCGCAACATAGATTTGCACGGTGCTACATAGCATCCGACAGTATTGCCGCGGAGTGTGTACTCGTGTGTCAAGTTTTGTTGCAGCTGGCAGTTTCGAATTGGTTCGAGTAAAAACACCGATAAAATAAAGAGAGTCCCATAAGACAGCCCCACTTGGGCGTACTTCAGGTTTCTTTGAGTTTCATTATCTTCTTGCTTCGGCAGTTTTTCCTCGCGATGGAAAGCGGGAAATAATACGCGGACTGCCAGCAAAAAGAAGTATTCGAGGCGGAGCGCCGATAAAATATCGCCCGGTTCATTTTCTAAAAGAGGAAGGTTATAAGAAAGCGTATACGTATTATTTCGCAAGGAGGAAGAGCGGGAGGGGCTGCAACAAGTACAAAACACCCGAGGGGAAACAACTGTGCTCGCATTCTCGATTAAACGTTCACTGGGCCAGTGAAGCCCGTGAAAGAGGATAGGCGAATCTCTCGTTTCCGGAATCCTTTTCTTCCGGCACATCGGCACGGTCTATTCCTAACTTTCACGTTCTCCTAATCCCTTTGAAAGAGCGGCCGGCCGGCACAATGAAGCGTTTAATGAACGTTTAAAATATACAGGCCGGCGGGAGCACGGTGATTAGCATTCGGGAACGAAGTCGCCGTCTTAATTAGGTTCGCCTTGTCGCCGGTGTCGTAGTCCTGACGTTTTCATTGTCTGGATCCCCTGTTGGAAAGAACGAGGCGTAAAAACTAGCTGGACACGTCGTTCTTCTCGCCACCCCCACCTGCTTCCTGAATCCCGCTTCCATCCCTTTTCTTTTTCCAACCCCGCGTCACCGTTCGATTCGAAACCACGCGACGCCTCGCTTTCTGGGACCGTCGCTTTTCCACCACGGTTAGACCGCGTTTGTATCAATCAGCCGGTGACGTGAAAAATGATTTGAACCCCAGCACGCTCGCACACACGCGACCCGACGCTTTTAAACGTTGATTCATAGCCGAACCGCGCGGCGCGGCCGAAGAATACGCGGAAAAAACGGATGCGCGCCGCTCGGATGCTTGAAACACACGATTCTTATGACGAACTGGCTTGATACCGACACCGTGATCCATTGTCTCCGAGCAGATTTTACGTAGAACGTAAGAAAAGATTCTGTTTCCAGATGGATTACCCTTCGCCTTCACCCGGCAACTTGAAATTTCCCGCACGACTGATTACCCTATTGTTGATGCTGCAACGAGTTCCAATTTCGTGCGAGGTAACTTTTTCATCCCGCGCGCAATCTTGCCGTTTCTTGCGAAATTTTGATTGGCCAGGGACGGGGCGGATAGTTGACGGAGAAGCGGGAAAACTTTTCCACTTTACACTTCGCGGCCGTTGTCGATTTTTGTTGGCAATCCTTGCGCACTCTTCCCGTTCACTAATGCGCGTCCTACTACAGCCAACCCACCTCGGACCAAACACCTAAATGCCTCGCTTATTTGTAATCCTACGGTCCTCCTTGCGTCTTCCTCAGTCCAAATGGAATTGCAATTGCAGTATCATCGTATTCAACTAGCAACCGGCACTTTCTTATGCTGAAGAATATTTTAATTCTGCCCCATTCTTATGTGTCCTACCGTGTATGTCGCGTTCTCGCAATCCAACTATTCTTCTTCGGTCTGTGTGAGTCTGTCACGTGCTATGGCTATGGCTTTCTTTTTGGGAATGCCTGTAACTTAGATTGAGAACAGACGAGCGACAACCTGTTCTCGAGGTGGGATTCGTGATATCCAGCAGTGGAGAACCAAAAACGTGGTATTCATTGAGCGTGGACGCAGGTTTCAAGATAAATAACTAGTGTATTAATATAACATATGCAATATGAAGAAAAGTTAATAAAATATGGAAAAAGAGTAACTTTAAGTGCTTAGAACGAAAGGGATAGACTCTAATATTGTTTAATAAGTGAAAACGAAAGGGGGGTTACAGATAGAGTTTTTAAGGGAGGACAGTGGCATGGCAGTGGCGTTGTTTCCTCGTTGTCTTAAGACGATGTTCTTCTTCTTTGGCGGCATGATGTTGATCGGACTCGAACGGGGCAGTGGTCAAAGTTTTTTCTGTGCAGGAAGCAAAACAGCGACAGCACTTTGAAAATCCCACCATCCCTTTTCTCAGATTCTACCTATCACTTGGCGCGGTACTTGTAGGCGGCCGTCCGCAAAATATTTATTTTTTCCTATTTTAATCTCATTCGGAAAAAATACCAGTAAAGTGTACGCTAGCAGTAATAGGTACATTTACACTATATGCTGAAAAATATGAGAACGTGTCGCAGTTTCGCAAACTATTTATTTATTATTTCCGTTAAAAGCGATTACTTAATTTCACTTGGAGCTAAGCAGTTTCTTGTTATGGGTTTGACGTGCAGTGGCGGAGGCTTTTTCTTGGAAAATATTTAGCATTATTCGTACGAGACGATGGCTCGAGTGGTGGACGGTTGTGCGGTTTGATCGCGTGCTTTCTCGCATTCCAAAGCTTCTCAGACTTTTAAATCGGGCGAGTACGAAATGGCAGAGGGCTTTCGATTTAAACTGCCTGCCCTTGCATAAAATCCGTTCCAGCAGTTTTCATGAATTTGTAGACGGTCGTCGAGATATGCATCTCGCTCGTACGCGACGTTGAACAGTGATACGTTGCAACGCGTATAGTGTAAATTGTGCAACTTGGAACGATTAGTGAACTCATTTTGCTGTAGACGAGGCCATTAGTACGTAGCTAGGGGGTACGAAATTCGGCGTGCGCGAGCGACGCGAAAAAATAGCTGGAACTTTTTGCAAAAGTGTTTCCTGCTCTGTTATATGAATTATATTATTTCAGGCATGAATGCTGAATAATGTAGAATAATGTAACGTACAGGGTGTATAAAAAATAATGGTCATCCGTCCTAGGGGTGAATCTACACCTCTGGATCGGTGGACATTTGAGAAACTTGCCGCAAAATTGTTTATAATAAAGAAAATCGTTGTTAAAGTTTTTTCTTACATCAACGCCTTCTACTCATCGAGAAGAGAAAAAGTTTGAAAGGAGCCATATTAAGAAGGTTTTTATGTGGATGCACCGATGCACCCGCCAGGTGCAATTGCACTTTATTCTTTAATGCAGCCCAATTTTTTTGTTAAAATGATCGATCCCTTTTGTTATCCTACGTAGAAAAGTACTAACCCAAGGTTATCGAAATGTCAATACTTCGCGAGATATTTTTGTCAGAAATGTACTTTGCTACAAGAAGCGTCTAAACTCTAGATATAAGTTGTAGTCTGATTAGCGTGCCGAAGAATATCGCAAAAAATATTTGGTCACGCGTTCACACCTGCCTTTGCCTGAATTTTCGGAAAATGCCGTTTCGCACAGGTCGGAAGCTCTCGTGGACAGGTAGATGCACGGACACAGTTCAGTTTACATATCCCCGCTCGTAAATCTTGTCTGCCTTTGGGAGAATTTACATTCCATTGCTGTCCCAGCAATCGTAAAATTTCCCTGGAACAGGTGTATACGTGCTTCCATGGTATTAAGATTTCTTCCTGGAAAGCGTGCAGCGAATTCCTGTTCCTTTTCTTTATCCTCTTCTCCTACGACTACACACTGTAAAGTAATGCATTTCTCGTGCTTTTTCCACTTCGTTTGGTTCGCGATTGAATATGCAATCGGATCTCCTTACCTGGATATTCGTACATAGTACGCATTCTTCTATTATGCAGGGTGATACTTATAAGGTGACCGATTGAGTTTTCTTCGAAATGAATAGACACACGATAACGAGGGGTCCATCTTCCGATGTATACGTTGGCGTTCTAGGTGGAGGGGTCTAGGAGATCTCAAGGTCAATTTAATCTTTTCAGATGGAACCCTTTATTTTTTGCCTTATACATAGTCTGATGGTGTCTTGTGTGACAAGTTTGTTAACCATGGCAAGAGGTCATCCAAGATTCTGCTAGGTCACACGGACTAAAAGCTTCAATCGCTATGTTTAACCCTCGAACAACGGACGATTTTTATAGCTATACATATAATTGGCAATGCTTAGGACCGTTCACAGCTCTAATTAATAATTTTTAAAAATTTATTTTTGACTAGCTGCTCGTGGCGTGCCTACGGCACCCGCGTTAACCGTAATTAACAATTAATAAGTATTTAATCGTTAACCGCAATCAACGACTAAACTAGGAGATTAATTGTTAATTTCGATTAAAAAAAATGGTAGCGTCTACTCAAATGAGTGTGAATGCACATACTGCTAGACCACGTATACTGGTCTATATATATAACGTGAATTAGCTGTGAACGATTCCGGTACGCATGTGCATTTTTGTGGATACTTGCATTTGTGAGGATTTTATTCAACATTAATGGATCCAATGGATACCATTTTATAGTGGTTTGTTCCAGTGTATTATGTACGGTGTTATGAACAATTATAGTGCAGGATAAGTGTGAGAATAATTTAAAAGTGAAAGGGCATTGACCCCTTCTCCTCGATAATTCCATAGGGCGGATATTAGAAATGCCCTTGTCGATTTTAACGAGTAGGTAGGTTCAATGTCGTCCAACGATTTATTAAACATTTTCATCTCGCTGGAGCCCCAAATGAGAACCAAGACGCGACTGCCGCGCGCCTGTCTGACGTACGCAACGTACACCTCTGTCGGGAGCGTTGCCGCATTTTAGGCGGATTTTTAATTGTTAATAACTAAATGACGAAGCCGAAAGCGCAATTTTTTTATTCTTTATTTTCGTCTTATATTATCGTCGAGAACCACCCCTTAAATTTTCTCCCACCTGTTGTCGAGCACCCTATATATTGCATAAGTTCGTATGGTTTTATAAATAAGTGTCTTATGTCGCGGAATAGTATGGTGGGTCTGCGGATATTCGCACTCGGTGTGCGCCGAACATAATGCGGAATCAAATTGGTCAATCATGATCGCTGCGTAGTCTGCATAATTTGCCGGGCGCTCGATCGATTGGCTGATTCGATTATTCGTATCGCATTGTGCCGGATGCGCGTGCAGCATCCGTCAATTGGAAACTAATGTACCGCGTTAATGTAACATGCCGTTCTCTTACTCCGTTAATTCATATATAAACACGCGGGGTTGACTCGCGTCGGTTAAATTACGACAGGAGCCGCGGACCTCAGAGTGGTGCGATGCATCAACCGAGGACCGGGTCGGAACCGAAAAGCGTGTCGCAACGAACCGGGTACGGAACAAACGGGTACGCTAAGAGCCGCGAGACAGCGACGCGTTGGACAGTGTAAATCGAATCGGAAACTTTCTTCCAGCAGTTCTATTAATCGGAAACTTTTTTCCGTGTAACATTTTGTTTATTTTCTCGTTTCTTTGTTATAATAGAAGGATGCTTATGTTATTTTGTTGTTTTTCATTCCTTAATAAGCCCCTTTTCATTTCCCATCAGTTTTAACTCCATAAAGTAATATTTTATACTTCTAAATTGTGAATGTTTTCTCCAAAATCCGTATTAATGCCTCCTGGAAACATTCTGCCAGAGGTTGTATTCGCAAATTGTTATTTAATTTCCTGTGTGCTGTTTCCGCAAGAAGGCCGCGTCATTGTTGAGGTCTTACATTCCAGGACTCTAATAACTCTAATAACAGTTTATGTCTGTAGTTTAGATTAACATTAAATCTACCACCACCGATCAAAATGACAGGTTTCACATTTTTTATTTTACAATTATTGAAATAATAAAAATGATTTAATAAGAAATGATTGTGTAGATATCTTTAGTAGAGCATCTTGTCATTTTTATAAGGAAAAATGTAGGTTTAGTAAACTTCATCTCAGGAAACCAAAAACGTTTAACTTTTTTAAACGCGATCCTCTAGAGTTTAACGAGAGAATGCCATACATCCCAGTTTTAATGTTAGGAAGTCACTAGTTCAAAAGTTATGTATGTTTAAAGATGGGATCACTTTTGTAGCAACGGTTGAATGTGTGATCCGAACGGCTTTCCACAAATTACGACTCATTTCCATCTGGGTTATTATTATTATTTATTTAATGCTTTAAACCAAGTATGGTTTATTACACATTACTTGCATTGTACGCAACAATGTATGGTTTTATCTGATTTCTGAATCCAGGGGATGTTAAATATAAATGTTGCTTCTTTCATTGTGCAGAATGATTATTGTATTGATAATAAATATATAATAAATCCTACAATTCGATAATATGATATTTGATATTTTCGATACATTTATATTATCATATTCGGCATTGTAAACAAAATAAATAAATGTAACAGGCAATTCGATATCTTATGCAAAGAAAATACTTTGTGCCAATTATAAACCCTAGATGTCGTCAAGAGAATCAGGATTTTCCATAATTTCTCTTATTCTCTTTAATTGAAAATTCTGAGAAAAATCAGGCATATTTCAGCTATTGCGAATGCACATTTATGAATTTTTTCAGAATTTTTAGCTTCGAAACCGAATGTTAAAAAATAATTTTGAAATGCCGATTTCTTGTACAAGTTAAGAAATACTAAGTTTATATTTTTACAGTTTTAGCATCTCGTTATGGTAGTTAACATATTATTCTTTCAGATTTTTCAAAGTGGGGGCACATAGTTAAAAAGAAATAAAAAACCGTTAATTTTCGAGCGGCCTCGAGCTGTGTAGTGGAGCAACAGTATTAGAACATATCCGTTTGAAGAAAAATTATTTTCGTTTAATAAATAGATATCTCATTTATTTATTTATTTTCAGTTTATCTGAACGTGGTCTAAATAAGAAATAAATAGAAAACGACGGAAAGAATGAAGTTCAGTTACGCCTTCAGAAGTACTCTTTAAAAGATTGTTCACTTGTGAAAATGAAATTGATATTTTTTATATGCTTTTTATGTAAATAATTTCAGCGCTGGATGTTTTCATGGAAATTCTGCGCATTTCCATTCCGGCAATGTTACATTTTTTAATCGAAGACGCGAGTGTAATGTACCCCGTCGCTGTGTTATTAAAATTTATTATTCATAGGGCAGAGAGGGAAAAGCTTTCGGGTAATCCGACCTGATTAATATTTCAATCGGCAAGAACATTTTTGCAATGTTACATCGCGATACGATTTTGCTGTTTTGCGCGTTAATATAGCCGTATGCGGACACGCCGATTAAAAATGTATGTTGGACAGCGAAATAAATGATAGACGAGTGGTTTGCAATTATACTCATGAAAAATATAAATTGATAAATGTTTCACTTTATTCGTCGCACCGAGCACGAACAATGCAGGTATTAAATTATTTATTCGCCGATAAATGAAACTTTTTAGTACGTATTAGAGTGTCTCATTTTCCGAAATTGACCGATTAAAAATGCGTATGCGTTCGACAACGAATACATTTATCGACGAGTGCTTTGCAACTATACTCATCAAAAATATAAATTAATAAATATTTCGTAACATTCAGCTTTATATTTATCCTCATTAAAAATATAAATTCGCAGAAATATATTATATTCAAAAATTTTTGATTAGCAGTGAACACGAACAAGTTGATTAACAGTTGATAAATGACACTTTTTTGCACGCGTTCAAATATCTGATTTTCCGTGATGGATCGATTAAACTTTCCACTCAAATTCTGGCGATTAAATTAAATGAATAAAATGTTACATTAGCGATATCAGAATGTCTAATGGGTCTAATGGAAATATCTTCGCAAATTAATTTTTTTATTTAATATATTTAAATATATTTAAATATTTATTTAAATATATTAAAAAATTGATAAATGAAGCTGCGATTAATTGTGCCGGTAATTATGAAAGTGGTCCAAGTCAAAATTTAAAAGAAAATGAGTTTATCAGTTATTTCACATCACATTATTTTAAACTAAATTTATTCAATGTAATTTTTACAATATTGTCAAAAATGAACCGAGTGCATGTTATTTCAACATTATATGGAATTCATTTAGTGTTAATATCATTTTCCTTTAAATATCTCGAAACAAGAAATATATGACTTTAGAGACCATTTTCGGTGTTATTTTAATTTAAATATTGTTAAGAAGAATACATTCCTCCATATCGACATCACCGTTCGTTAGACGACGCGCGACACTAAATGCATACCAACATGAAATCCCTCAACAAAGAAATAAATTTAACATTTTGTAATATTGAATGTAATATTTTGTAATTATGAATACAACATAAGTAAATACAATATACAAAATGTTAAATTTATTTCTTTTATTTCTGCCCTTGTATGACCCTGAAGACCATACTATACTACATGGTTGAAATCGTCGCTCATCGAAGACTTCGAAGCTTCGAAGGATTCGAAGGAAGTGCTCGAAAATACAGATTTTGGTATAACCGTTATTCTACAGAAACCGAAATAAATGCCGATATTTTTCAGTTTTTCCCATGCAAAGAATGCCCCATATAAAAAAGAACTGCGTGCCACTTACCCCAGAACCGTCAAGAAGCAGTCTCCTAAATTAGTTTAGTGTACACAATATAAATACGTTCCGCCGCGTCGTAAAACCGGTAAAACCCTCCGCGCGGAGGAACAAGCGCGAATCCGAATTCAGGTAGGTAAACTCTCCACCCACGACCGTTTCTTTCAATCTCCTAATAATTTACTACGGAGGTTTGAAATTCGATACTTTGATTCTCATCGCCTTCGAATTTTCAGAAATCCAAGTTGTTTCGAAGTTTCGAAGTTTCTGAAATCGAAGCTTCGGAGCTTCGAAATCTTCGACCTTCGAAGGAAAGTTACAGTCCTAATTGCAATCCCTAAATGACACCCTGGATATCTTAAATAAATCTGAGAAGAGAGAAATGTACGGACAGCCTGAATCCATCCGATAAGGGTGGATTACTATTTAATTCGCAGATACGAAACTCTTGTTCCCCACTTTTCATATCTTTCGGTTGACCAGTTGAATTCATCGCGCGGAACAAAAGCTAGATTCGATTTTGTTCTCGTCGAAGCATGTTCCGTTGCTCCCCTGCCAGTCATATATTCCTCGACATTTTCCTAATCCCTCATCTTCGTACGTTACCCGGGCTGTTTCCCCTTGAGGTTCATTTCAACTCCATGCATCACGGAATCACTGTGTTGGAACCGAGTGATTTGCTAGATTAGGGGAACGCCAGGGGCTTAGAGTAACACTTGACAGGTAGAACACAGTCCGGGATCGTATTTCGCATGTCTTGTTTCGCGAAACGGACAATATTAACAGTGGCATGTGTTCGTGGTCAGTTTTCCCCAAAAGACACCAAACTGTGTATGTAGGTTCAGTTTACCCAATAACAGATACCAGGAAGTTGCCCATATCGTGCCGCGCTACAAATATTATACATTCTCGAAGGAATTTCAAAGCTTTACCACAATCTGTTAAATATTCGAAATTTTATTAGAATCTACGACGTGTGAGTAGGTTACAAAAATCATAAACTTTGTCTTTTCTATTCTTGTATTATCATTAGACAGCGGATCTTTATGCAAAATTTCTTCCTGAATTGCAACAAACTGATGTGAAATAGAACTTAATTTTCTTTCATGATTGGTTGAAAATAATATAACATTATTTCTAAATTCTTCTAACGTTTTTACTGTTTTAAATTACACCTACTCATTTTTGTCATAAATGCATGTACTCCTCTGTCTAGTTATCACTTACGCCCATTAATACGTTCATTATTTGGAAATGAAAAGAATATTGATTGATTTTAAATAATAGCAATTTCAAATAGTATATTATTTCGATATTTTCTTATTTCAAGTTTGACAAAAGAAATAATCTTCGCTATAATATGCAACAAAAGGTGTCGGCAGAAAGCAGATAATTTTGAAGAACGATTCGACAATTAACTCAAATGAAATAACATGTTGGAGATAACATTTCAAGTGACGTTATTTCAAAAGTGATCACTGGATGTTGATGCAATTTTTTATTTTTTTAGACAAATTTTAAGAAAGTGGTATCGTAGACACAAAATTAATAAAAGTCGTATCAAATTCTATCGCATTTCGTACTCCAATATTTTTTGAAAATTCACATACGCCATAGATCCATAAAGATCCGCCCGATCACAGATCTTATACGAGAAGTGTCCAGGTCTGATTTGCGAGTACTAGCAGGAAAATTCTAAATCTAGCTAACAACACAATATTGTATATAAATCCCGGACGGGAAATATAACACGGAACCCGTTATCCAGCGCTGGGCGATTCGTATCCATCGACTGTTCGAGGAGCACATTTTCTCGGAGCTAGGCGAGAGTAGAAGAATTCGCTGATGAAGAAATGTACTCGGTGTATTTTCCGAGGTAGAACTGATCGCGAGTCAGCCTAGCCGTTTGCACAGCAGCTCTCGTTGGCCCTCTGGTCCTTGAAAATCCCTGAAACGACTTTCGAGAGAGCCTAGAGGCACTGGACGAGATCGATCAGACAGAGCCCCGGTACCTAGACGGGAAAAGTAAAAACGCGAAGTAAGGGTGGAAAAGAACGGGCTTGGATTCTTGGGTTTCGGATGGGCAAAGAAGAAAGACAAGAGAAAGAGAAAGGGAGAGAGAGACAGGAAGGACATGCTCCAGGAGGCTATTCAAATTGAATCAACGGTCGAGCGAGTCCATTAATTAGCGCGAAATTGAATTAATGCGTTGATCTCGTTCGCACAGGGTGCGAGAGACCTCAACGACGGTCGAATTAAACATTCATTCGGCCGAAATAGGACTTACACGCCGTGGGACGTCGATCTAGCCCAATGAACCGGCAGAGAGAGGGAAAAGGCTAGGGGTTAGACGAGATTCGAAGCGAGATAGAGGACGACCGGCAACTGTGTTACAGAAGTCAAGTGTGCGAGAACACTCGTGGCCCACTGGACGAGACCATTGTTGCGCCAACACAGATGTCCAGAAGAGTCGACGCCCATATGGTCGATCCTGCCACTGAATTGACTCTCGGAGTATCATCTTCTGCTATTAAATGCAGCAGGGTGCACTTTACGAGACGCCGCGGTCTCATGCGGGACGGACTTACCTTTGGAACCGGTTCGGAGACTTTTTCAAACATTTCGCCCATTGTACCTGCAACTCGCAGAAAGAAATCGCTGAAAGGGAATCCTTAAAGATTCAATTCCCTTAATTACCTTCCACCTCGCAGTTTTCTGTCAACCTTTTCTCTTCCCCCTCCTTCTCACCGCTAGTTTATTTTGTGGAAGCGTTGCGATGGCGTCAAACAGTTTTAAGACGTCGGGCGAAGGCGTCTGAAACACACTTCGCGAGACTGTTATTATTGGAGGCACCGAAAACTTTGAGAATTCTTGGAATCTTGAACGCTTCAAGGTGGCTGCAGGTTTAATTGCTACAATATCCTATTATGTTAGAAACAGTTTTTCGCTGTTTTTAGAAACGTAGCTTTCTGCCAGTCCGATAGTTATTCTGAAGAGAAATTTAGAAAAGATCATTGGTTTTCATTGCCGTAACATGAGAAGCCCCCCTTAATGCAGTCGGCAATAATTATTGCGAGAGACGGCCGGCTACTAGAGCCGCATTAACCCGTCGCACATCTAGGCGCACGATATCGATGTGTACTGCATGCAGTACGTTAAATCCGCCTTAAGGAGCGAGCAATAAAGGAGGTGCAGCGTCTCGATAGAATTTATCGTGGCGAGGTTTAGAAGGCTGCGGGGATGGGCGAACGGGGGTGGGTACGGGGTGGGCGGTACGTCGAAAATTCCGTTTCGCCCAAGAACGCGGCGCAATTCCATCGCATACCTGATTACAAATTCTGCGAAGTTGCTGGTTATGAACGTCGTGCAGTTTGCAATTTCGGTGCTGGTAAACTTAGGGACGGGACTGTGAAGGCTCGGCCGGATTAGGCTTCGGTTTCGAGCAGGTCCGAAGAGATTCTGAATTGAGCGTCGTACTTCCGGCGAGAGGAGAGAGAGACTTACCGTCTCCTTTTTCCCTTGCCCCATCCTGGGATAGGGGACGATGGAGACGGGAGTGTAACGCGGGAATTAAGATAAGCCGAATCTGATTTCCCCGTAATCTTTTCTCTCTGTTCCGCGTCGAAAGAGTTGTCGGGACTTCGGAGACGTCGACGACGATACGGGCGTCTTCTCGCATTTCCAATTCCATCCCTTGCGATCCGTCCGCTTATAAATAGCGGGAGTTTGTTCGCGTGTCCCTTTTTTATTGTTTTAAGTGGGGCGAGGTTTGATGCATTTACGTACCGTTCGTCGGGGTCATCGTAATCCCAGAGAAGCGAGGGACTACCCTCTGAGACTCGCAAGATAATAGTAAGGAGTGTAGAGAGTAGCTGCCGTTGAGAAAACTCGCACAACAGTTCCTATCATTTGCAGTGCAATAAAATTGCATGCAATTTATATCTATTGCATGCGCCCCACGTTTTTCGTTTTAAATCTTACAAGTATTTTCATAGCTATTAAAAATTCACAATCACAAATTTTCAGGACTGTCTGTATGGAGTTAGGAATCTGTATGGGGCTAGGAAAAATTATTTCATACTTTTTAGTCCGTCTTATTTAAATTAAAGACGCGTGGAAAGAATGAATTTACGTACACTCAAAAGGGGTAGTGTGGGACTAGGGAGACACAGATGGTCGCTGTCCCCAATACCCACTAAAAAAACCACACGTCTAGGACCTTTGCCCCTTTCTCCCTATCGTCTAATGTGCCCGAGAGAGCACAGTTTAGGGTCCTACTTTTTGCATATCTCCTAAACTGTGTTGTAATCCGGGCTGGTACCATTCCTGTTCTTGGCCTATCGGCATGAAACAGAACCTGTACTCGCTTTTAACATGCTAAATATGGGTATTGGTTCTATCAAGTAGCATGGGCTAAACCTGGCTATGCTCTGTCTCTGTCTCTGTACTAACAAAAGTGGTGGCAGAAAAGACCCAGGGCGCGAGCACTCTCTCGTATCATCTATGCTCGCGTGTCCCTGGCTCGCTGGTCTGGGGGAGTCCTATTCCCCAGGCGCAGGCGGGTCCCGAGACTACAGGCAATCGAATTATACAGGTGTCAGAGGAAAACCGGACGATTCCTCCCGGAAAAACATGCCGATATTCGACATCCTTTCGATGCCGTCCCCTCGGCGACGATGCGACGTCGCGCGCCAGGTGTAAGGGTGAAATATTTTTCATTTGTTGCACGGCCAGATTTCATCGGCTGCCAGCCGGCTAGCACCGTGATCGACGACGAGAATTTTCGTTCGTAGGACAGTTCCGTTTGAGCCCGACGAATAAAACTGTCCCCGCTTGACACGCGATATGCAAGACGCGCGCCACGCCGAAGATGCATATTTCATCGGGACATCTTGCCTGCAACTGTTTTTACTCGAGCGGTGTTACATCGCCTATCTTTATGGCGCCACATTTTCACTGCGCGTTGTAAATTGTTCGCGCCGAGAATTTAGAACCAGAGAGTGTGGAAGCTTGTTCCCCGCGTTTCGGGGTGGCAGGATCCGTCACTGGGGCCGATGCGATGCGGCTTGACGTGGATGTGTGGCCCATAGATTGATAACACGGTTATGCGTCATGTATTTGCAGGCTGCCCGTGCGAGAATTATTATACCTGGATATTGGATTCCTCAAACTGTGAGGACCACACGGGGATTTTAAGAAGATCCTATCTTTCGATCGTGCCTTGCGGAAGAAATATGCTGTGGGCTTGTAGGGTAACTGTACCGATTACTGCGGACCATACATGTTTTCTTGTATTTTACAAATGTGTACATGTTATAAATACATAAAGATCCGTTTTGTCGTGTCTGATCCCCGGGTATCCACTTTCGATTTGTCACCTTGTATGTCCTTGAAGATAATTGTTTCGTATACGAATAAAAATTCATTCATCGTATTTGAATGATTGTGTTCACATTTGATTTGACGAAGAGGAAAAAATGAAAAATTGCTATTTTTTCCATGAAATTAATCGAATAACAAAGATTTTTCGAAATTTTAATTTCGGAGAAAACATCGTTCCATGTCGAAAAATTTTGTACAAAGGTTTCCGTAATAAAAACAGGTACATATACAATATACAGGGTGAGTCCACCTAACGTTATCATCTCAAATATATCTTTGTTGTCTTCAAAGATACTTTAAATGTCTTGAGGACAAAGTTGAATAGGGCTCGTACGACACCAAAAAATTTTTTGTTTTTATGTCATTTTTTTTAGAGATATCAAGGTCACCTTCATTTTTTTAAATCGAACCACCCTTTTTTAAACATCTACAATAGTCCCGACATAGTCCCTTTCATTACGAATTCAGTGACTATAATTACTCAAGGTTATTCACGGTCACGGACTCACCCTGTATAACAAAATTTGTATCTTCTCGAGATTCTGAAAATTTTATATTTGACATGTCATTTCGAGAGTAACGTGCCTAATGAAGTACCGAAATGATTTCTTACGTACGTATAAATATTTGTTCTTTACACTTACACTAGAAAACTTTTCAAAACCTCTTCGAAGCTCAACATTTAAGCGAACTTGGCCAATGTGTTAAAGTAAGTGGCTGTATTAAAATTTTGTTTATAACACGTATATTCAAATTATTGTTGGCCGAAGTACCTTCATGGAGCTCTTGAGACTCCATTTGGGCAGTTGAGGGCTAAAGTTTTACTTAACGACACTTTGATGATGAGATAAGAATATGTGGAATTTATCTGCAATTTCTGCGTCACATAACTGTTCCTTAATGCTCGTATTATCCTTCTCTGCCTCCTTTTGTTTCGATTATAATGTTTCCCGAGCCCTTTAACGGTTTTGAATGCCTAATATTTTGCAATCATTTTTACGTTACGTTAAGTTGCCTGAAAAATCGCAAAATGTCATAAAACTTATTCTGAATGGTAAAAATGATGTTATCATTTTCCCTTAAGAAAACGAAATGACTTTCTGAACGACCCAATATTTCTGTGGGGACGGAAGCGTTCCCTAATTTTCGCGATCACGCGAATAATTTTCACGGCGATCATGCGAACGATATTGGTAAAACAGTTTCGGTTGGGGGCAATATTACCGGTGGACCAATCGATCCCGATTTGCCAAGTTTCGGCAAACATGCTGCTGGTTCGGAACATGCGACGGGGCATCGATGATTGGGTCGAAGTGCATGTGGGTGCGCATGGAAACCTGGCGATCCGTGAAAACAGGTTCTTTCATACGCGATCGGCAATAGGAATTCCGAATGTCTGCGGCTAAGCTCGCAGAGTGCTTTTAAGCTACTCGAAGGGATTGCTGGGCCCACCTCTTACGGGATTACCGTGTGCATACACGTGCATTTTGGATCGTATCGGGCTCTGGTCCTGCGAGTTTCTGCATACCTGTGCCCCTCGAAAAGATTATTATGTACATTCATGGACCTCGCGTCAGACCGGTGCTCCACCACCGGCCGCAGAATTATTGAGCACTTCAGCATGCCGCGTGGATGTATTTTTCATGCTCTCTCTCCCCTGCGTTCTCCTGACGTGATAAAACACGACAAGTACATGGATGAATAAATGGATAACGTGGTTAGCCATGTGATGATGAGGGGGAAGAATTCCTTTATGAATCTTTTAGCAATATTCGAACGAGTTCGCTCGCACGATACCGCACCGAAGGAGGTGGCGATATGGACCTTTTCCAGTTCGTGGAGAAATCATATTAAAAATGTAAAAATTACTTTTGTCCATGAAGGGCGAGCACTTCATCGATATGCGATAACTAGGCAGCGGATCTTTATGCAAATTAACAATTTTCTTCCTGGATTGCAACAAACTGCGGTGAAATAGAAATTGATTTTCTGTCTCAATATGCTTAATAGATTGAAAATGACATAGCAGGAGTTTTAAATTCTTCGAATGTCTTTACTTCTGAACCATTGACCCTACAGGATCGAAACTTCGACCTGGAGGTTCCCCGGGTACAAATCTACTGGATTACGTACCACAAAAATTTTGAATCCGGTGAAATAAACGACGACCACTTTTATAATTAACGGCACATTTATTTTGTTCTGTGAGAGGTCGAGGTGCTACAGAGAGCTACCAACATTCCTCGAATTTACGGTACAACGTATCTTCGATTACTCTGGTGCATGTGTCATATTTGCTCGAACCATGATTAGTTACCTTATCGATGGAATTCGGATCGGAGGAACGCTTGGAATCCATTCCGTATGTCATTGGACTGCATTCGATTAATGCAATAAAGGTCGGCTGACGTGTACATGCCGAGCGAGACACGGAATAACCGTATTTACATGACTTTATCGTGTCCCGCAATTAACCTGCGCGCTCGATACTCCATTAATCAGAGGATAAACAATCAATACGGGGGCACCACGAATGAAATGGGAATTAGTTTGTCGAGCACAGTTAACGGTCACGGACAAGATCGCGTCGCGTGTCTTTTTCTCGGATCGGATCGAACCTTGGACCATATGAGTCGTTTATTTTGAAAGTGGCCCAAGTCCATTTAAGTTTAAATTGAGATATTTTTAAGAGTTTGCGTTTCAATGAAATTAAAAATATCACACTCCTTAAGTATATCTAAGAGAGTTAAATTGATTAAACATTTTCACCTCGCTGGGGCCCCAAATGAGAACCAAGATAAGCATGCATATGTTACTTGATACGTGACTGTCGCGCGCCTCTACGCGGCGTACACCTCTGTTGGTCGGGTTGCCGCATTTTAGGCGGATTTTTAATAACAAAGCCGAAATCGCAATTTTTTTATTCTTTATTTTTATTTTATTCTTATTGTCACGGAGAACCACCCCTTAAATATTCTCCCGACCAATGGACCCCACGCCACGGATCGAGAAACCCAAAGTGTTGTTACACATATTGCGCATAGAATCGGAGGCGAGCGACCGGCTTGTATCGATTGTCCACAGAGATATTATTTTCGTTGCGCACATTAGCTAGCAATTTCGATATTGCGAAATGATTGCATACCGGGCACGCGATTCCCATCACAAACACGAAAGCGTGTCGGCATCCCAACGCGCGTCGATCAGTTAGATTTGAAATAATACGGCCGCGGATGAAGTTGCAAATTCTATCGCGAAATGAGCGCAGAGGATTCAATATTGAATTGATAGTGAACACGTACACACTGGTTGAACGCAGGATTTTCGTTCGCCATTCGTTGCGTACTCGCGTCCGTCGATATACATATTTCGGCCGTCGCTCTTTCCCTTCGATGTACGATTAATTGCTTTTCTACCAGGCCAACAGATACTTTCAAAATGGTTGTCGACGCGTCATTGATTAACGGCGAACCCTTTATGTATGTACAGTCAATGCATCCGAAATGTATTCGAACGAATCCTCTCTGTGGAGATCCGGTCACGCTTAATGCACCGAAATAGCGAAACTGAATGAAGAAACTGTGTTACACTTTTATATGTTGGTAATTCTCTGTCGAAAAAAATGATGGGTTTCAATCAGTCGACAATTGGAGGCAATGCTACCAATCAATAAATTCATTAGAAACGTGTCGTCAGGTTGTTTAAAACGTGACTCTGCTGAATAATGTTGAAGCAACTTAATGTGCAACTAGTCAAGGACTAAACATCATAAGTAGACGTTTAATTAAAATCGGTGACCCCACAGGTGTGACCTCTCGTTGTTGGTACAACACCTAATACTTTCACGGGGCACTGTATTAGGCAAGGTCGAGCAGAGACGCGATCCTCTTTGGCCGTGCAGCATGAACGCCGAGCGCAAAAATGAAATTACAAGGGATCTGATTCGCAGGACGTGGATGACATTAACAAGCGGATCGGGCGCACTCCAGCAAGAATGGGGGTATCAATTTTCCAGGGAGGCTAATATAATTGAGATATACTGTGTACACAAGCACGAATCACCACGAGGGAGTCTCTCCTAAGGCTAATAAATCGTGCATAATTCAAGTCCCCTTACGTAGCCTGCAATGCGCCGATACTTTTGAATAATGTAACCTGCCCTCTCTCCCCCCCCCCCCCCCCCATCGTCGTCTGGTAGGGTTGCCAGTCGACGTAGCATGCGCTTAAATACTCGGGGCCGGTTTGTACCTCTGACAGCCGTAGCCTGGAAATCGCGGACGGAATTGATTTGCTACGCTTTACGCCGATTTATTCCACTTCGCTGTATTTTACGCGCTTAAGCCGGTTGACAACGAACCTCGTGGCCAGAGCGCTTCTCGTCGTGAGAACTTTCCGGTGGAGGACGACGCCGCGCCGGAGCATCGAGGATTCTTGTTCGACGTCTACTTTTGATTTTATCAAAGATTCTCTACATTGTTTACCTGGCTGAGATCAGATAATAGGACTTCGTGCAGGAGAACCAACACAAACTTCTCCGATATTACGGTCGATTGAGGTGTACTGATCGTTCATCAGGAGAGGCAGCGATTCCGACGTGGGGCGGACCCCAGGTTTCGGACTCCAGGTTTTTGTACTCCACTCTTACGCTTAGATTCTGGGAACCGTCGAAATAGGAGCTTAGCGTCACCATATCGCTCTGTCCAAGTCACACTAATATTTGCTTGTCTTTGTCAAGCGATTCAGCCAATAGAGGAAGACGTGTAGCGCGGAGTGGGGATATCACGTGATCCCTACAAGTTCCTCACCTCCATCTCCTGATCTCCCGAGGATCGGTACATATCCATCGTGTATGTCTACTAACGCGATCGAACCACTACGTTGAGGGTTGGTTCAAAAAATACATGCTCGTGAAACGTAGTGGTACGTTCCCTGCGTTTAGCGCTCACGCACTATCAAATGGCCAGGGTACATTTAGCTACGTTTAGGTTAGGTGAAGCTGCAAAGGAATCAAATAATTCTTATAGACGATGCTTCTTAAAGAGTCTAGGAATGACTCTATGGTACGACCGACCATCTGAGAGGATTTCAGTAACTTCTTTCTGAGCCATTGTCATTTCTTTAGTAGACCGGGTCAGCAGCTAACATGTGGCACATAGTGACAAGCATAATTAGAAGGTTTCTTAATTTATGCTAAGACACAGTATTGTGAAATTCCCCGAAGCTCCAGGTAGCAAGTGAGCATCTGGTTAAAAAAGGCGGTAGATCTAGGTGGGCGAGCAGCTAAGTAGTCTCAAGAAGTCAGATCGGTAGAAACCTTCAGACAAGACAGTCTTCGAGAACTCGGGTCAATAGGAACCGTCAGACGAGACAGTCGCCTACACACGGTACATCGGACTAGCATGGCTCACAGTCCACATCGGTCCTTCGATTGTAGACGGCACCAAGTGCAATATTCAAAGGGCTCTATTGTAAATTGTACATCGGTGTATTTTCGTATCCGAGTTCCAATCAAGGATTCTAAAGTATAAAAAACACCCGTGGAATACTGGTATTTGCTATTCTAGGGAAAGAGGTGGATACACAGTATGATGACATCTCGGAACTTTAAATCTAGCTGGATCGGTCGAAGTTTAGCAGTCTGGGACGCGACAGTGTATAATAGAGAGTCTACAGTGACGCGAGTACAGGCTGGCATTAATCTCAGCTCCAATGAAGCGTTCCACGGCGAGGCGAAGTTTTATGGGGGTAGTAGTCGATGGATCAATTTCCGCGGCGAGCATGCATGTCGCATGCAAATAACCGGAAAACTCCACGGTCAGCAGGACCGAAAGTTTATCCATATACTCGGCTGCAACTTGGGTCCGTTCTTCTAAGCGTCCATGAAAAGTTCACCGGTCGCAGGTTTACAGGGCGCGCGAGCACCCTAGGGTTTCTGCTGCTTCCTCGAGATCCAGGAACCCTTTTTCCCTGGGATCGCTGGCGACGCTCGCAAGGGATTCACGCGAGGGAACATTCGCGTGTAGTCCTCGGAATTAAAGTTTAAAGGAGCAAAGTTTCCCAAGAACCTGCAAATTCTATCGGAACCGTGGGGAAGCGAGTTAGCATCCAGACCCCCGAAATTCAACGCTTCCGTCAGAATCGATCGAACCATGCACCTCCGCCGACACCCAGCCACTCTGCAGTATTATCGACACTATATCAGATCACGCGTTACCGAACTTAGGCACAAAACAAGATTCGCATGATGGACCGATCTCGAAATCTTCAGTGACGGCCAGCATTTCGTCTCTCAACAGTCCATCCGCTAATTGGAAGCTGTGGTGAAGCTAGGGGAATAATCATGGTGTTAATTTCCGCGGTCGATCCGGATGATCGTTCGGACTTTGAATGTTTTTGCATCGACTGTGCCGACTGAAAACAATTTCAATTCGAAGAACCAGTTTCCCAACTCGGAAGGAAACAAAAAAACAACAAGTACTATTCAATGCTTATAATTCCAAATATGTACAAGAAGTCTAGAGAGCGAGGGTGGTACTAGGTCTAAGTATGCTTTGAGACACTTCTAATAACAATCTAGTGCAGTGTAGGTGCAAATATTTACCAAGCTATTATTTCGGAAAAATCATTCGAGTATAAGTGTACCATTGCTTTTGTATCGTTTTAACAACCCGTTAAAATCAAACAACGAATATGATTTTCGATATACTATACTGTGCAAATCAGAATTCCATTATTTATAATTGGATACAATGTTCTGAACGTAAACAGAATCACTACAAGCATTTCTACGCTACCTTTATTTTATATTTTGAGTGCTGAGACATTTAAAACAAATATTCTTTAATTAAGGGAAAATGATTTGCAATGAAATATACATGTTAGTAGGTGGACAGATGTAATTATCGACAGTATGAAATGTCAACTTAAAATTCAATTTCAGAGTTCACGACAGTTAACTAATTACTTTTCAGGTCGTGATTGGTACAAGATTCTTCTACAACATTATCATATAAAAATAGTGACAAAAAACTTTCTCTTCTTTGAAAAATGTCATCGAGTTTGAGTGTTTAAATATTTACGAATAGACAGCGGGTTTTATGCATTTATGTTTAAAAATACATTAAATTTCAAAATATTGTTATATTCGTACATTCATAAAACAAGTGACACAACTCAAAATATATTTCTAAATGAAGCGTAGTAAATAAATATAAAAATTATTTTTGTAGTGTACTTTATAACTAATGTACATGACAATTAACCCAGTATCTAAGTAACAACAAATTATTTTACATTTCTAAGTTGATGATGTACAATAAAAAAGTAATTTTCAAATGGCTCTCCTGTAAAATTTCCTTTTTTGGACTTGTCACTTTTTTATGAATGAACAATAATATTTTCAACCTATTAAACGTTAAGAAAGAAACGAAATTTCCATTTCACTTTAGTTTGTTGCAATTCAGGTAGAAATTTTAATTTTGCACAAAGATCCGCTATCTACTTATGAAATGTGTACTTATAACACATTAGACTTTACATTAGGTTCGTCCGCAGTTATATTCTAGATTATTCCAGTTTGAAGTGAAACTATTTCAAAGCGAATATTCGCGAACTCGACTCGATATTTTCGAAGCGCGTGTAGCTGCAAAATGTTCTTTTTTCGGGATACTAGGAGTACTAGGTGATAAGGTTCCTAGCCCGAATACTCGGGACCAATTTCACCGCCGATAAAAATTTGTGGATCCGAGGCTTTCGCGGCCGGTGTCGATATTTGGATTTACTGCGGTTTCCAGCTGGGAGCGGCATCCATTATTTGCGAATCGATATTTCTGAACCCCGGATACTTCTATGCGAATGTTACCCGTAACAATAAGCTCAAGTACAAATATGGACTTATGTGGAACAAGTATACATGTAGATACGTTACCGTCTCGTTTGTCTTCCTCTTTCATCTTTCATCTTTCATCGATCCGATCAAATGGTTTGAGACCATTTCTACCATTGAAAGCGAGTTCCCGTTCTAGCGAACAAAGACATTCAAATCGACATTTAAGTTCTAACAAAGTCTAAATGGACTTCTAAACATCAGATTTTTCAGATAGGGAATCATGCTTCACGTTTTGAAGTGAACATCGTTTGGAAAGGTGCTGAACATTTACAAAGTGATGAAAACAATCGATATGGGAAAGTTGATGTTTCAGCAAACGAACACAGCAAATTCTTTGATTGGAACCACTGTGCGTCGTAGTCTCTGGTGCAACGAGTTTCTCCTGTTCAGATTGAATCAGTGTGTTCAATTGCTTTTTATGTGGAATTGAAATAAATAGCTACCATTTTTAACACCAGAAACGACGGGTTCCAATATTGTTAATTTTCTGCAGTAAGTGGCCGAACAGTGCGACCGCTGCTCATGGTCGAATCTATCCGAGGAAAATCAATGAAAACGTATCGGCCGTAGCCGTCAATGCAAAAACAACGTTCGCGGAGATTGTCGAATCGATCAACGTCCGTCGAAATATGGCAGAAAAAGCTCGGTGGAGGAAGATATCGGACGAGATAGCCTACCGTGCTACCGTGGGTAGTAGCTGTTAAACAACTAACGGATAAAATCCCAGCAGCTTGTGAGAACGTTGCATAGATCACAGCCGGGGCTGGGTGTTCATAGATCTTTGCCACCGGAGGGCGAGAACGAAAAAAAGGGGGAAAAAGAGTCGGGAAAAGATAGGAAGGCGACCGAAATCCAGCCGAATGTGACTCCCTCCGGGTCTCTGGCTCTGTCTCTCTCTCTGTTTGATATGTGTAAGGGATGAGGACGGGGTAGAGCGGAGTGTAATAAAATCGAAATTTGTCGGTGCGGCCGCGGGGATTGGTGAAAGCGTATATGGAAAGGGTGTTGGGAAAGGCGAAAGGCGAAAAGGCGGGAAACGAAGGGAGAAGAGGCGAGTTGCAACGACGACACACAGGGTGCCAGCGAACCAGTCTCGGCTTTGTCCGAGGGCAAGTCGCATGTCGGCCGTGCCGTCTGCGACTATACTTCATAGCCTCGCGTCGCATGCAAGTTTAATCTTGTGGAAGTAACGCAAATGCAGTACCCACACAGTGTCGGTGCAGCCCGTATCCATGCCCGTGCTGTCTGAATAATGCATTTATGTATGTGTCCGCGGATATGCACCCGGGCTAACGCGGATCCCCCGCGAGGATACACCCCGCTCACCTATCCGCCCCCTATTCGAGGACCAGGACAAGCGCGGCTACTTCGAGGCTTCGATGACCAGCTACGAAAGCACCGATACGACCCGCCGTTCCTGTTACGATCATCAGACCCATTCAATGTCTATCCTGGCCCGGATTAGATGTTCTTTTTTATCTGCCACTTGCGCAGACTGACTCCATCGGAGATATTCCCGGGAATACCAGGCTGGGAAGGTGCATCTGCAGCGAATATTTCCTTGGGGAGTTACTGCTTAACCGCCATGTGGATCTTGAATTGTCTTTTAGCTGCAGCGCTTAACGGCCCAAGGTGGTGGCCTTGCTCTTGAGGAGTCCTTGCGTGTCCAAAGTCGTTCTGTCGGAATTGCTCGGATGCAGCCGTTTGCAGACGTTCGAGAGGCTGCTCGATGGGGATATAGTTGGCTACTATGCCTCCCATCACCACGGTCCATAACCGTTTCGCGCACCTTACTATGGGAGCTTCAGCTTCCACCCCTCTATCCAGTCTGCGAATGTAAGTCCTCGACTTACGCGGTTAATTCGGTCCAGCGCTTTCCGCGTAAGTCGAAAGACCGTGCAAATCGAATAGTGCCTGAGCGCCACCGCTGAAAGGTTATTAACCCTTAGCACTCGGTGACTCAGAGTCGCCACTAAAGATTGCTATACCATTATTCAAAATATTGTTCAGATTATTGAATATGTTGGTATCTAATCTGAATTACTAAACATTTAAGTATTGTATGAGGTATTATATCAATTTTATATTCATACAAAGAAAAAAATTAATATAGATTGAAATTATTCTGGTTCGGAAGAAACGTTTAATTCTCGAGTTAAAGTAGCTAAAAAACTTTTGAAAATTCATGGATTGAGCTGGTGTTGATACTAAACGCCTCATATATAAAAACTGTGTTTGCACAATTTGATAATCGGTAAACGTGCTGGTACACTAACTGATGTTTTCAAAACCGTATCTCGCAAATGATACAGACATCAGGCTTTTTGTAATATCCGTGAGAAACGTCTCTAGCTCTGATAAAAGACACGTCGAGATATTGAGATCTACAAGAACATATCGAACGCTCGAGATGGCTACTCGTCCATTTTCTTTTTACAGTGTGCAGATGTTTAAACGACACGAATGATGGATGAGCTACACGCGTTCATATTTTAAGTTCCTTGGACTTTTACTGACATCTTTGTCCCATTCTAGAGTCATAACGGTGAACAATATAACTATGAGTAGCCAGGAAAGTAGTTATTGAAACAATTTCTATTCTCGAGAATTTTATTGTTGTAATTTATACTTATGGAACACTTAATTGACTGAAAAGTGTAATGCATATTTATAATGGTGTCTAAAACTACCATCTATCTAAAAATTAGACACTAAATTTGTTAAATAATTATCACGTATCTAAAAATACGCAGAGAGATTTAAATAACTCAAAGAAGTTTTTTAATTTGAGGCTTCCTGGAACCTACAACGAGGCTCAAGAAGTTGGGCTCGAAAGTTGGGTCGTATTAATGAAATAATAAGCCTGGAGACTTTGTACTCGAGCAAAGTGGCTGACTTTTGTAATTAATATTATTGTGCTTAAGTAGCGAGACTTCGTAATTTCTTCGATATTCGTTATTAAAGATCCATTCGTGCTTTTTTGTAAGAAGGAAGTCTTCGGTCTTGATCAATAGTGGATTCATAATTTCATTGCTCCTACATTTATAAATAAGGTCGTCGTTCTAAAATTATTTTCACTTTAGCACATTAACATGTCGAATGCTATGTTAATGTAATGTATGAAGTAGAAAGTGTTTTTGAGCGATGACGTTGACATATGCGCTATTAAGATGTTAATCGTCACATGCTAAGATGTTAATGTACAGCTACTATACAGAGTGTTCCGAAAATGTTTTAGTTCCTTCAACGTGCTAATTGCTCGGGCAATTTAAAGTAACTTTTTCCTTTGCGAAAATGTTCTCCGAGGCTTTGTTATCGAGTTATTAATGAAAAACACGGACCAATCAGAGCGCGGGTACTACAGGCGGATTCCGGCTCGTCCAATGCCAACGCCTGACTCAGCGCGAGCCTCCTAGTTAGTGTTCCTGGTTAATCCTGTGTTCCTAGATACCCCATAAAATTTCTCACTGTCCGTGTTGTAAAATGTATTTCTATAAACTGTGAAATTATATAAACAAAATACAATTTCCTGATACGACGAGTAAAGCGTAGTTTACCAAACTATTATTCTAGACATCGTATAATTATTTTTCAGGAGAGCATGAGAGCTGATAAACGCGTGTTCGCAATTTTTCCAAGACGTCAGAAAACCGTTAACAGTCGAAACTGTTGTGCTCAAGTAAATTGCTTCAATTTAGTAAAATTTCACTGTCTGTTGAGTCAGCAACTAACATGTTCAAGTGTCTATTTTACAAGTGCTCGAACAATGTTTCGCGCTCTAGATGCATACAGTTCCGCGACTCGATGATGAAATATAACAAGCAGTGGCTCTCAAAGAAATCGCACGAACATTGTCACGTTTTTACATAGTACTTTCCCGTGGCAACGGTCATTCAGGGAACGTCGATCAGCGTTCTGAACGGCGCGGCGCGCCGGTACTCGAAGTTGAAAAACACTCTCCGTTGAGCAACAACTCCACAGCCTCTCGAAAGTGAACAACGCGCTGCGATTCAATAACGTAACTTCGATAAACCTCATCCACCGAAACTTCGTCCTCGCTCTCTCCAACCCTCCGAGCTCTAACCCCGGTTTCCCGGCTACCTACATTTTAAACCGAAGGGTGAATCATCGGCAATACTCACCCTCTGCCTCCTCGCTCCTAACCGAAGAAACTTGCCTCGCCCTGAAGACCGCCCTGTTGTAAGCCTTATATTCGCCAGCGTAACTCGATAACTCGATAACCCATGCTTTATCCGCGAGGTGGCGAGTAAATTTAAGAGCTCGCTTAAAATTCCTCGCTTCCCGCGGGCATTAAGGCTCGCGGAGATCTTTCTTCAATGGATCCCCGCCAGCCACGGCTCGTTAGTTACCCCGAGGACCGAATAAAAGATTCGTATAAACAGTGCAAACGCCCCCCACTCCTTTCAGGATTCGATCCGGTGGCTTTGATGCGCTTCTAACGCCTAACAGTGGGGTATAGTAATGTCCACGCAACAAGGCCGTACCAAATAAACGCGACAAAAATATCCCCTCCACCTAGTAATCTGGTGGTTCAATAAAAATAATAATGGAGTATTATTGGATGCAGAAGCTAGAATTTTTTGTATCGATATTAACGAAATAGAAAATAGCTATATTTTATATACAATAATTCCATTCAACATTGTTTTCATTGTATAGCGTGTGTATTTGTTACATTCATAATTTTCAAACCTTATGCATATAGGCTATTACAATAGGTTAAAATGATCCAGTGTCCATACCCAAACCTCCATAGTCTATTAATTTCAGTATCAATGCGTCCATGGAAATTGTAATTTGTGTACACTTTTGTAGTGTATGAATATTTTAACCCATTCAGCGTGGTCACTGAATTGACGAAATTAATATCCGCACGTCATTGTGATTGAATTATATCACATAGTTCCGATTGACGGATATATACATAGTTTCGCGTGGTTTCAATGAGGAATTAGGGAGAATTGAAATTCGAGGAACAATCGATTAATTAAATTTGAATCGTCGAGGGGTTATAGATGGCGACTCACCATCGGATATTTCATGAAATTTCTTCATTTGACTACAGCATTTTAATTAACACTACTATATTTATCAAAATAGATGTTTTCAAATGTACAATATTTTGAAAATATTTCCCGTTTGTTTCAATTTAACGTGAACAAAGTTGACGGTATCTCGACATCTTCATTACGAAATATGCATTTTCTTCGAATTTTTGGAGATTTCCAATCTTTTTAAACTTTTAAACCTGTTCGCAAAATCCGAAAAATCTGATAAAATATACATTAATAATCACGATGAGACACGACAAACATAATTGCTCTGAAAACTTCGATATAAAATCGGAAATTTTATGCTTCCGGATTTGTTCAAAAATCGATTTTGCAACCAAAAATTCTGAAATAATTCACTGTCATGTGTGCTATTAAGTAGAATGTTCATGAATTTTTTCGTAATTCCTTGTTGAGCAGAACAGAAGAAATAGAGCATAATTCATGAAACCGTGCACACCCACACATACAATGTATGTGTTATTACATCGAATAAAATATTTTTTATTTTCAAAGTTGTACGCATTCTTTAAAATAAACAAGATTATTTACTATTTACTTTTCTGCCTGAACTGCAACAAATTCCAACAAACTGGAATGGACATTTATTTTCTTTCTTAATAAGTTTAATAGGTTGAGAATAATATAATAGTGTTCTTAAATTCTTCTAATGTTTTTATTATTAGTTACGCCTACTCGTTTTTGTTGTAAATGGACAAAATCCGCTGTCTACTTATAAGTGACACTTTGAAAGTTTAAATTTTACTGAAGCTTCCAACCAACATACTTCTACGTAGTACAAATTACTCCTGAGATTACAAATTTTTATTGTTATTTCCATGCTGATACGCCATCTCAATAAATGTTCGGAATACATATAGGGGATCACATTTTTCCAAAGAGTGCTCGATATTTGTCGAAACATTTCGCCAATATCGAGTATCTGTTGCTGGAATATCCGGCAAAAGCTGAACGGCAGCTTCCGACTCCTTAACGCCCCGAATATTTTCATTGTACCGTTTTTTCCATCGAACACCTAAATTTCAAATCAACGTACAATCTTGTTTCCCATAGCGTGACTTTCGTCTCTACTGAGTGAACTGTTTAAAGAGCCTAATTCGCTTCTAAAATGCCAGAAATAAGTTGGTGAAGGTCCCATAAAAAAATAATGAAAAATAAAGAAGTTTTGTAATTGGATTAGTAGTGGTTCACACCGATACGCTTCGGCCGCTCGGTATTTACATGCTGTTCTTTTCTACGTTCGGTTTCGTTAGTACTCTCTAAAAAAATAATATCCCTACACGATATTCCTCCGTGCAGAACACAGCCGTTGGGAAAATGTCGCTACTTTACTGTACCTCTACGCTTTCTGGCCCGCATATCCCCGAGGTTGTAACACCATGGGAGACAGAACTGTGCACATGACACCTCCGTGACGTCAGTCGAGGTGGTGAAAGAGAGAAGATCGCGGAGGTGGTTTCGCCAAAATCAAGTTGGATCGCAGCTAGCAAAAGTTTTTAATTAAATCGCCCATGATCCGGCGCGGCTGCGGAACTGGCTGGCCGTGTAATGTTGCCAAAATCCCGTTAATTGCGAATTCGCGAGCTGCTACGTGCCACGTGCCAAAAATCCTTTCAGCTCCTCCTTTTTCCTCCGATCTATTGATTCTGGCGCTTGCAGTCGCGACGAATGCGCCTCTCGCGCGTCGTCTAACGACCTCTCTCTCTCTCTATCTTCTCTCTGGTGGCTTCTATTCGTCCCACCTCCTTTAATGGACCCGCAGTTATAAGCAGCGATCGGAGCCACTCGAGAACGAGCCACCGCTTTTTGTTTAGCGCTGCCACGTGCGTGCGCTCCTCGAGAACTGTGCAATTATTCGCATCGCGCCGCGATAGGCCCGCACACAATCGAGATTTAAAAGGGTCGATGCCAGCCCGTTCAATAACAATTATTATTGTTCCCTTTCCAGCACCCTTTGACGATAGTTGCGACACTCTTGAGTAGGCGGCCGGCTCCTACATAATTAATGAAATCATTTCGAGGTTCAGACGACCGAGATTCCGCCCCCGTATCGCCGGTTAATTTCGTTATCGAGCTATTTAAAGGCCTCCTCAAAGAATTTTAGCGTCTCGGGTCGCACATTACGGCGTTCTCCGCCCTCCGATGATGAAATTTAAATCCGAACTGACGCGTCACGGATGTCGTCCAATTACCAGAAAAATGATCAGAAGCTATCGGAGAACCTGATGGAAATGTCTATCGAGCAGTTCCTTCGATGCATTTCTTCTATTAATGCCTTCGCGTCATTTAGAGCGCTCGGGAAATGTCCGTCGATCTTCGTTTTTAATATTATCCCGACAAGGTTGATTGGAATACTGCTCCACCCCCTTTTCTAACGCGATCGCTGATGGTTGCTTGCTTTTACTCTGCTACGTCCACGATTATATCTTTCGGACACCCTGTATGAAGCCATACAAATGAATGTTACAAACAAGAATTTCTTTTTCTCGTGTTATGGGTTGATGTTGTAGTTTACTTGAAAAGACTTTCTTCAACGCCATCTGGTAATCAATATTTGTGAGAATTGCGAAGCTAGATAGGTTTCGTGGACAACATTCATTTACAAAAACGCGAACTCTTTAAAGGCGACATTCTTTATCGGGCAGAGAACCCTCCGAATTTTCGACGACTCGTGTCCTTTCCATTTCCCGTCTCGCGAGCTCCCTCGGTGCCATTTATCAACAGGGCGAACCCTTGTTTCGCGTGACTCGAAGACGGGACCGACGCACAATCGTCACGCTGTCGTTTTAACGATCGTTAAAATTAATGACGCGCGAACCGAGTCGAAGGCTGCAGGGGCGGCGGGAGAGGGGGTGTAGGTCCGCGCGCGCCATCCGACAAGAAAAGGAGCCGATGAAATACTCCGGTAGATCCGAGAACGGGTCCTGACGTTTTTCCGGCGACAGGCCTGAGTCTGCAGCTCTTGCGAAAGAGAGACGTCCAGCTCGATTCCCGTGTAAATCGCGAGAAAAGAGGTCCAGGGCGAAAGGCACGGGGCCGAGGGGAGTCGAGGGGTGTGGAGCTGCCATAAGTCACCGTCAACGACTCATCGATCGAGGAAAGTTGGTCGTCGCCCGATCCCACCCAGGGACGTCCGTGTATCTTTTCCAGCCACTTATGGCTCGACTGATCGTGCACGTGTCGATGCCAGTTTCCCTGCTGCCGCGCCGGTCACTTGGCGGTGCGTGACGGGTTCATCGCGACTTTTTCTCGGTACACGCATCGCCGCACAATGAACCCAGGATTGGAAGGGTGTCCTCCCGGCATTATTAGGAGTTAACAAGATGTGAATCGATTGGAGATTGATGACCGCTGGGACCGATACATCAGCGCTCTTCCGGGAGGCTTTAGAAATTCGTTGGATGGGTCGGCAGACATTGTGCACAGCGAGGTATTTGGCTCGAAAAGTCGGAAAAAAGTCGGTTTCTTAGCTATTTCAATCGCTAACCAAAAAGTGATGTGACGTAAATATTAATTTTTAATTCTTAAAAATTAATTTCGCTTGAAATAGATATAACTGTTGAGAGATTCGTCGAAAATCCTTAGTGACGGATCATGAACTTCCAAAAATGATGAAATAATAATTGACAGATATGTAATGTGTTCCGTATTTCACTTGGAAGATCATACGAGACAGTATATTTCAACGATTACAGATTGAATGACAAGGCGTTGAATAATTTCAATACGCTTCCATTAATAATGACATCGCGCCGAAAATATAATCGTTTATGTCTTTCGGGGTGACTGCTTAACAGCGAGCGAATGAATCGATGGGAAAGAGGAAAAGGCAATATTCATATTTCGTTGAATGGAGAGCGAGTTTAACCAGCTAGATGTACACATTGCCAATCAGCCGAAGAACAGAAGCAGCCTGTGCAAGATTAATAACGTTCTAATTTCTCCCTCGAATGTATAATGGTTCATAATTGGATCGCAGAGATTTCAATCATACCGAGGTCGATCGGTATAAAGAAACAGCGGCGGCGATAACGTCGAGTTCTGTCCGCAATGGAGAATCGATTCGCCGATAACAATAATTAAATTTTATGAAAGCGGCCCGATCATTATCCACTTACCGGAAGCAGCCGGGGAAAGCTCTCGTATGATCGTTATCCGCCGGACAAAAGTGGTTCCCGGCAAATGGCGAACAGGGCGTTAACGAATTTTATGGCGTCGGGCTGACAAATCCTGACGTCATTGGTCGAAATTGGAAATAGAGATTAGGAAACCAATACGGCGTACCGGCGGTAGACTGGCTCTCCCATGTCCGAGATTGCTCGCTATTTTAACATGAACGCGTTTCGCCGCACGACGCGCTGGGCCGCGCTGCGCCGCGCCGCGCCGCGCCGCAGGTACTGAATGATAATGATTTATCGGACCACCACACCGTTCGCTCGCACCGCTCGCGTTCTCTTCGGATACGCTTCCGGATACTCGAGTGTGAACGTGAGGACAGTGGCGCGAATGAGACTTTAATGCACACGTATCATCCCGGGATACCTCGGGGGCAGTATTCGTTTCACGGCGGGCAAAGTGGATTCCCGATTTATTAGATCGCCCGCGGCGCGTCGCGTCGCCGTGCGACATTATTGCCGCGCAAAAACTTCTACGCTTCTCTTCGCTTCTCTTCTCCTCGCGACGAATCCCGTCGCGCCCCGCCGACTCCGCTTGAAAGAACTTAAGATTCCGAGCGTCTTCCGAGCATTGTACAGAGGAACTTTAATAACCACTAAACCGACTTTCGTGCAAACAAGATGGAGTTTTATTTAGTATCGATCAAAACAAGAAAACGAACATTTCGACAAACACTTCGCCCGTTGCTAACACCGTTCGACGACGACGATGCTTCAACACCGGGATTTTCGTCAGATCTTAGTTAGAAGCGCCTCTGGTCTCACCTTGGAAATAGCAACGCGCTCTAGTCTTGTATATAGTTTGAAATATAGTTTTGTTCAATCCAACCCATTGCTTAGTCCTTCAATTGTGAAGGTGGTCCTTCGACTACTCTAGCGGGCACCTCGCAGTGCGAAAACATCAGAGGTCCGAACGATCAATCATTGATCAACCACGGACAATTAACACCCCTCATCTGGCAATCCTGGATAGCTCCGGCGAGTGACATAACAGCACGCCGAACAGTTCGGAAGTTGATAAAACGCTGATCCACGACCCAGAGGCGTTTGTTACAACGTTCGTTTATCGCGACTGGCAACACAAACGCGTACTCGTGGCGCGGCGCAGCGTGTGCAGGCCGGATTCCGTTCTCCGCAGGCATTCGGCGGGATCATGAAAATCTAATTAATATTCATAGGTATAATTCGACGTCACGGGCGTCACCTGAAATTGCTGTATCGCCCGGGATTCTCGGCAGGATATTTGCGAAGCGCGCGGCGCGCGTCGCCCGGCAACAAACTGAGTTATTGTTTCGCGTCTTGCGGGGATTAATTGTTTCTCAGCCGGCCGAGCGAAATACTCTCGCGGCCCCTGTTGAAGAATGATCCCCTGTCCCTCGTTGAAAACCACCGGAACGATTAATCGAACTTTAATTCCGCGGCAGCCTATGCAAACCGTGCGCGGGCAATTATATATTAACGGGGACGGTATCGCAATAAATTATTTCGGTATCTCTCGTAATTGACCCACTTAAAGTTTCCACACTGTGTGCTACGCCGCGCGATAACGATCCTCAACTTCAACCATTTTTACAGCTACTAACCCCACCGCGTTCCTCGATAATTAGACCGCGTAAAGTTCGATTTGGACGAGGCGGGAAAGGGGGAGGGGCGAAAGCTAGTCCCACCAGATTCTGCTTGTTCGCCAACTTTTACCATAAATTATCGAAACAAACTCGTCTTCTCGTTTTTCCAGGAGTTCGGACGAGCACACTCGACGATATTGCGAGGCACCGACGCCGGGGACGACCGGGGATCCTCTGCAGGCGGTTGACATTCGGTGAGCGATGATGCAAATTCATTATGTTGTTACGTCGATTTTACTGGACAGCGGAAACCGTGCGTATATTTGCAACGGAAAATTGAACGGACCTCCCTGTAGTCGGTTAAACATTTATCCGCGGTTAATTATGCAGAGTGTTCGACCACAGATGGAGAAAACTTAAAGTTTGAGAATGTAAGACGTAAATGAAGAATGGAAAAATTGCGATTTCTGCTTCGCTTTTTAGTTATTAGCATAAGCTATAATTTGTTTACCTTGATTATGGTAAAATACCTGTTATCTCAATTTGATTTCGCAAGTGATAAAAGGTTGCCCAGTGAAGAAGTTAATGGAATTAAAAATGATATGAACATATCACGAAATCGGAACTAATACAAATTAATTATTTTAAGTGTTTATCATGAGTTCGACTTTCCTCGAACCATTTCCATTTAATTGCGGGATATTTCTAGATGTGTGCAAGGTTGGCCAAAATGGGCGGTATTAATTAAATCAGGGAGGGGTAGCACAGTTAAAAATAAAGAAAATTGAACATAAAAAAATGGAGACGCTTCATTTTCGAGAACATTGTCTTCAATACATTAGTACTGGCAAGAAATATAGTAGAAATATAGACTTACCTATATGTACAGGGTGGGCCAAAATGAGCGGTACTAATTAGATCAGGGTGTGGAGGATCCGACGGTATGCCTGGGTCTATTTTGGCCCGGAACATTTAAATTGTCATTTGAGTACTCCATTTTTGGCAATTAAACGAAATTCATAGCTGTTGCATTGAGGATATCAGAAAGTCTAATGCGTCTACACCTAACCCACTTGCATTTTTCGGCTTTCTAGTGGGTTAGGTTTGCATTTTTCGAGTTAGTTTTGCATTTTTTGGCTTTCTAGTGGGTTAGGAAAGAATTATTAATTAGTGCTCTGAATAGTCCTAACCATATTGTCAATTATATAGCTACAAAAATCGTCCGTTGTCCGAGGGTTAAACTCGAAAAGAATTTTGGATATCGGGCGACCCCTCGCCTGTAATTGGCCCGAGAACAAACGATGGAAAATACAGCGGGAGGCGATGGGGAGGGGGGGGGGGGGGGGCGTGACAGGCCGGACGCAATTTTTCCTCCGTCGATTTTTTATCGAGTTACAAAAGGAGAAATTAACGCGGGTGCCGAACGAAAGCTTAGAAATTAGATTTCCTCGGTCGCCAGATGTTTCGTCAGGGCGCGACGTTCCTTTTCCCTGATTGCGTCCGCTTTTCCACCGTGTCCCCGGTCTAGGAAACAATAACGAAAGAAACCGTGCGATTTCGCTGCGTGAGTCTGTCGTGAATGCGTCGTAGAGAAATGTCCCGCGGAATTATGGCTCTTTTACATTTACATACACTACGCTGACCCATATGTAAAAATATTTTCCGTACTACCCCCACATCAATAACATTTCCAAAAATCATTCAAGTCACTGCAGTTCGGGTTGTTCATTTTTTACTCTACTAGTTCTGATTCCTGTTATTTTTAGATTTTCAATAGATTTTGATGACCATCACTTTTAATTATAAATATTACGATTTTAATAAATATATAAATATTTTGAATTCGCGGACTCGACGTTTTACTCACTTATTAGTGAGATTACAATTACACCTATTACACCTTATTACAATTACAACTATTAAGATTACACAAAACTACAAAATAGATTATTAACGAATCCTAACCAATGTTCCGGAGCGGGAATATTAAAAATATTATTAACATGTTGAATTTTCCAGCAATGTAATCCATACGATTTTCAAATGGATAAATTACTCAAAGAAATAAGACGGTTGACGTTACAATTCAATCTGTATTCCATTTGCGAAAGAGCAAGGGTAATTCGATTTTATTAGAAAAGCAGGACTTCATGTCGAGCGCATTTATTACAAATGTAATTGTCTTCATCTACGGAGAGAACTTCTTCGCTACAATTCACAGTCTCCTTTTTTCTCTGTTCCATCGGGTGAAATTCAATTCATGAGTCTTATAGATATGACCTCTAGATAGTTCCTTCGTTTCTTCCTTTGAACTTGGCTAATTCTATGAAGACATGAATCTCAATGAGCCTTTTAATACGGATTACAATCACCAACAATCATGTCACCGAGAATGTTTTCGGAAATCATCGACAATTATATCACCAATATCGACTTTTGATCTACTAATTATACAGGGCGTCCCATTTGTGAACCACTCGAATGTTTCTGTACTTATTAATAATAACTCAAAATATTTCGGACAGAAGATGGATAGCGAAGTTTTATGCATTTATGACATAAATAAGTAGGTGTAATTTAAAACAGTCAAAAATTTAAAAATACTGCTACATTATTTTCAACCTATTAAACATATTAACAAAGAAATTTCAATTTCACTTCATTTTGTTGCAATTCAGGTAGAACATTATCATTTTACACAAATATCCGCTGTTTAGTCATGACGTTATGTGACCATAATTATGAAAGTGGTCTAAAAGTGATATAGGTTATTGGAAATGGGTGTTAAAGAATGCATCCTCGTACTTTTGTGGAACCTCTTTACCAAATAAAATCCTAGCCTCAACTGACAATGACAGAAAACCCTTGGAACTTATCTCCAACACAAGTATCTCCAAACTGTTTAGGTTAGGCCCCTCCCCCCGGTCCGGTTCTTGAAACAAAGCATCAAATGGGATACCTCGAAATCTCTGTTTAGAAACGACTCTGAGATCGTTGCTGAGAAGAAGCATGAAGCAAAAAAAATGGGGTCGGGCTCGAACGGTTCTCGGGTTTTCCGTGTGCGACGGCGGTGAGTCCCGGTGGAAAAACTATGCGGCTTTCCGCGGCGCGGGCCCGTCTTTCCAGGCTGGTTCGTTGATTGGAAATGTTTGTCTCCTCGCGAATCGGCCGTCGACCAGCTTGAAAAACTCTCGAGCCCGTCGAGGAAAACTTTTTCTCTAGAAACGCTTCGATCACTCGCAGAAAGCTCGCCAACTCTTGCTCCGGGCTTATTGGAAATTTTTGTTGAAAGCTCGCGGACGTGGAACGCGGGCCGAGTCGGAGTCTCGGAGTCGGAGGCGGCGCCGAAGAAAGACCGGAAGATTACGGATGTTTGAACCTATTTGCGCGAGTTCGGGAAGCCTGCGGGTCTGCCATGGCTCTGCGACCAGGTCCGAGAGGTCGCACGAATGCGACCGTGTGCCCTTTCGAGACGCGCAAATGTGCCCTACGAAAATTCGTGTAAGCCCTTTTCCGCATCAGACATAGCGGGGTATTTGGCCCGAAAGACGGAGAAACTATGTTAGCGTTATTTATAGGCTCAAGGTCATGATAGTTGGATCGTTGAATTCGTCTTAACCTCAGCTATAACATTATGAAATGAAAAATGCATTTTAACATTCAAAAAATTTAAATGATTTTTATCTTTCGTGGAAGAAAATTTTTTTTCGAAATTTTATATAATATATAGAAGTTTTTAGATGTTTAAATATTGTTCAACTCTCTCCTTCGCTGGAAACATTTTTGACAATGGAGTGCTTCCACCGAAAAGCTGGAAAAAATGATTTTTGCATGTAAATTATGTTGAAATGATATTATTTATTATTTTAGTATTAGATATGTATTAAAAAATTAAGAAATTTCTGAATTCTTACTATTAATTTTCATCAGGAAACTCGTGTTTCCTGGTGAAGCTGATATCGGCTGTCGAAGCTCATTTCTACTTAAATTAGTTATAAATCTTCAATTCGTGCAAATCTGGGACTAATTCTATTTGCGCTATGATCACAAATCTTTATCGAATGTAATGATACCAGAAAGAGCTCCGGATATTACTCAATAGTATAATAAAATCGTCAATGAAGTTTTGGAGTCGTAAAAAAAATTACAGAATGATCGATTGCCTTCAAATATTAATAACTGTACTAATTTAGATGATAACGAAATGAAATCTGTGCGAAAGTGCTTTGTATACCCACAAAAGCTTCTGTAATGTAAGAATTTATACAATTTCTCCTTGAAACACTTGAAAATCGCTAATGAATGAACGCTTTTGCGAATGAACGTTGTTTTTCGATGAAGTGGAGTACTTCGCGAATGTACAAATAAAAAAGAAACAATATCGAAGCCTTATTCTTCGGTCTTTCAACTGCGTCGGACAGCAAAAATTATACGACTTACGTAAAATTTTGAAATCGACTTTTTCCCGACTTCTCGGGTCAAATACCCCACTGTGGCATCGTGCGATTCGGATTCCACGTTTTCCTCGATAAGTGGTCATGATTGAAAGACACTCGACTGGCACAATTACGTTGCACGGCTACGTTGCGTTGTCGATTCCACGACGGAGCTCAGATATTGCCAGCTCGTTCACGACCAAACGAATGGTTATGGCTGTCGAATGTCTCGCACAGTCGGGCTCCGACATCGACGTTTTAGTCCGTGAACCGATCAGAATTTCCCGGAGAATCCGGTGTTCTTGACCGCGCCGCCAAATGGAACTGGATATTTCCAATTTCCCTCGGCAAGGAGACTTCCCGTTTCTAATTACTTCGTTCCGTTCTTTATGCTGCGGTCAACTTTTCGCGGATGGCGGCCGAAAATGGCGAGGCTCTGTTATGGCGATTTTCCCGGCTGAACTGCAATCAATTACTTTGCGGATACAACTGTATCTGTCTTGCTTCAGTGTGGACACAGCTTTAGATCCTTAAAATCTATTGTCCCAATATTCAGCGACGTGACGATACGAAATGGTCGACAAGTCTGTGTTCCGCGATCGCAATATGATCGATAATTGTCCACTTAGAACGATTTCGACCGAAAGGTCGCTGAACGGCCTCGAGAGCCTCAACAATTGACATGGCACTTCGCCATCAGCGTCTTCGGAGCTGCATGCAGAAACATAGTTCTCTTCCAAGTCTGTTCTTTGCCAAGTCCCGGAAACTTTCAACTGCTTCCGTTCGAAAGTGACATTTTTCGGCGTGCATACGGAGCTCTCCGAGCACAGCACTCCGGGACCCTTGAATCGAGTTTCTGCATCTCGTTGGTCACCGAGATGAAACATGGCTGACCTACGAGGACCCAGCACGAAGTACAGGATGATTCAGCTAGGTGTGCCACCAAAATATAAACTGTTTGGTACACGATATTAAGTTGTTGCATATGAAATGTTCGATTTTTAGCTGTGACATTAAACAAACGCAATTTTGTACCAAATGTATTCTATCTACTTTCAAGTTTCTTCACTGCCGGTCAAAGCCGCAGGGCGGCGATGATTGATCTCGGCTCGGATATATCGGTGTGAATCGCTACTAATCCAATTACAAAACTTCTTTATCTTTCATTATTTTTTCATGAGACTTTCACCAACTTGTTTCTGGTATGATAATATTTTTTTGTATACATACGACGAGAAACAAAAGTTTCAATAGAAATATAAAATCGCCCGACGGGCCGCGTGTTGGCCAGGCCTGGTTTAAACCACTCGTTCACGTACGAAATAGTTCCCGTGCAATTTAGAGGGCACATTATCCGAATCACCCGTTATACAACGGGTAAACGGCCTCGACGACGACGCTCGCGCGAAAAAGCGCGACGATGCACGGGAACACCCGTTGCACATCCGAAAAAGCTGCAAAACGATATCTCCGCATTTACGGGATAGCCGAATTTCAGTTCATTTCGACGCGGTGCGCGAGCGTGTTACAGGCTGGGATTCCATCGGCTGTAAATCAGCCAAAGAAACAGTCCGAAACACACCGAGTCCGGCGCGATAGCAGCGATTCAGTTTTCGTAATGAATTATTAGGGCTTGTTGGAGAGTTCCGTGGTTTTTCGCGCTCCCGCTCACGAAGATAATAGCGGCCGCGTTAATCTTGCCTGAAAGCGTGATGTTTTTGGTCCCCTTTCGCCGAGATATTCTTCCCGCGATATACGAGGAGTTACATAATTGGGGCGCGGATCAGGCAGTTCGGTCTAATTTAGAAAAAGAATGGGGCTGGGGAAAAGCTGTGTTCGTGATGTAGCCGATTCGAGAGTGTTCAGTTTTTCGGAGCAGCAGGCCAGTTTACAGCAAACTTACATAATGTGCACTGGAGGTGGACCTCTTCAAGGGCTCAGAAACTGGTTATCCTGGTACCCAGGTTATCCTGGGATCATCGACAACTCATTTCACCGACACTGTTTTCATCGACACGATTTGACCGACATTAACTTTCGTCGACATATGTTTTCATCGACAGTCCGTATTTAGCGACAGGTTTGAGTTTGTTACATATGCGGACTATGCATCAATATTTCAAGAAATACAAGCGTTACGGTTAACGCGTTCGACTGACACACATTGATGGTGGTAATACAAGAACGGCAAACACACGGCGATAGGAAGAATATACATGCGCAACGGGCAAGAATAGATTGCGGGATAAGCTGTTTAACTAATTCACGAAGGCTTCAAATTGTGAAGGTAGAGCCAAAAGAGTAATCTGAAATCTGAATGAATATTGCACAAAGACTTTGACCGCGCGTCCGCTAACGCTTCTCTTTATTGACTTTTTAATGAGATCTCGCACAGACAGAGCGGTTCTCCCGTCTATACATATAACTTCTATGCCAAAGAGCGTGCGCTGAATCTTTCAACAGGCTGACGTCGAGAAGGGGCGTGTTATGGTTTGTCAGTCATCGAGTTATACGATCATAGGAATCGGGGCGGCGGGTAAGAGATCGGCGTAAAGTCAGCGCGTTATAGATGGGTTGCTCTAATTTTCCATTATGTTGTTCGGTATGCAAATACAGCGTTATAAAGTCCTGACGCCGTGGCCCTCCGCGTCGTTATAGGAAAAATATAGTAATGGCCCGGTAATAATAGCACGATATCGTAATGGCTGATGAAAAACGCTTCCACGTGTCACGGGATCGTTACGACACGGGCTAAAAGCCTCGGAGAGGGTGGAGTTCAGGTGGCCGACGGTTTCGCTTAAGCGTCCTCTCGAATCTCCTTGCAATTCAAATAAGACGGGGGTGTTAAGAACAGGATGAAAGTGGCGGAAGTCGCGGGTCAAGCAAGGTCACTCGAGTTTCTCGTTTACGCGCAAACAATCGATGGCGACCAATGTCCGGGCAGAGAGCCCTTTACGAGTCTCCTCGTCAAACGCCGGAGGATACGCGAGCTCCTCGAAAATGAGATTCCGGCGTACGTCGCACAGTAGAGTATTTGGCCGTGAAATTTGCCCAAAGATCGACTAAAACATTTAGTCTTAAGCGGCCCCTAGACGATCAATTTTATCAATATATATAATATTTATAATTTGATAACACTGTTAAGGAGTAAAAAGGAAGCAAGTGGTGTGGCCATTGCAATAGTTTTTTTCCAGCCAAATATCCGACTGTGCGTCGGGCTCGGGTCGGGCTCGTTCCGGGACAATTAACCCGATAGGCCGAATGCAGCGCACCGGCGCGATCTTCCAGCGTGGGAGAGATTTTTTTACGAGCAATATTTTATTCGCAGTTGCGGGTCGATATTAGTAAAAAAGAAGAAAGAGCGCTCCGGCTACAATCGAAACGGCCCGACCGCGGAAGAATACGGAACTGTTTTACGCGCGGCAGTAAATTGTAAATTCCTCGGCGATAAAATTATATGAAGTTTATTGCCCCCTAAATTATTAAGGCCGCTCGGTAACAGGTTACGTGAGCCAAATAAAAGTTTCGCGCCGGTGAACGATGGAAAGTCCCTGTCAGAAGTAGAACGGGATAGAATAATTCGAACCCTTCTATCCCCTCCATCGCATCAGGGTGGCACCGTTCGAACGAGGTGAAGGCTCGTAATAGCTACTAAATTTTACCTTGTACTCGCGTTTTATTCGTACGCGACCGGCCGGGCAACCCTTTTTCACTTCGAAAAATAAACAACGTCTCGGAATCACCTCGTTTCGTCCCGTTCTCCGAGACGGTCGGGCCGCGTTAGACGCGGAGTCACTTCCCTCCAGAGGAATTCAACCCTTATCATTGCGTGTCGCGCCAGCCACGCGGTAAATTCTCTGCCACAAGGTATCCGCCTCGGCAGTCTTGTTAACGTGGAGCCAGGGCTATGCATGCCTCGCGAATTGCGAATTAATTCTGATACCCATGTCAAATTTATCGGACACGGACAGTAAAACGAATCCATTGGCGATATAAAAATCGTTTAGTTTATAAATACATATAAAAAAAAGAAAAAAACAAGAAGAGAAAGTTGAGTTGAGGAGGATTCGAACTCGAGCCTTCCGGAGCATCGAGCAGAACCTCTAACACCGTGACCATACAACATACTTGTGAGAAGCTTCTTCTTTCTATTATTTGACAGCAACAAACTAGCTTTACACGTATTTTTCTTCTCCAATGTAAGCTATTTCCTAAAATATAATTGTTTAGACTTGCAACTGTAATCATATATTTGATAGAAGATTTAGTCGCATTTTTACATTTATCAGCTTTTCCGTACACGCGCCGACTTCCCGTTCGCTACCATCACTAGCCACCGCAAGGGGACTCGGTCGCTGCGCCGTTACTGATCAAACCGAACGTTCGCCGGCATACTTTATTTTTTTTGACACTGTTCCACCAAACGGACACTTCTGCGATTTTTATACAAAATAGGTTAGCATCATAGCAATATTTTAGAATTTTTTGGTAGGCGTCAACCCAGGGGAAGATAGTTAAAAAAATTCCCAAAAAATTAATTAATTATTTTCAACTATAAATAATTAGCAAAAAATTCTGAAAAAAATCTTAAATATAGAGTGTATCTATATCTTTTGTTTGCCGTTTATCCCATGTCGATATCTTTTCTCGTTTTAGAGGAAATTGCATTTAAGTGCGGGGGAATTTACCCCAATATCACCCCTATCGGTGGGGGTACATTTGAAATTTTACAAAATGGTTTTTTTAGACATAAAACGATGTTTTAAGACAGGAATCAGGAAAATCGGAGCGGGGGCCGCTGGCCCATGCTTATCCGGCTATACCCTTTCGCACAGTGGCTCAGTGGATAGAGCGCGCGCCTGCCTCTAGAAATATATATTCCATGTGCCATTTTAAAATACTGTGGTGTCCAAGGTGGTTCGGAACCCACCTTAAAAATAAATTGTAGGTCCCGTCGCTTAATAACCTAGCAGTTGAAGAAGCGACGTAAAAGAACAAAGGAAAGGGGAAAAGTCAACGCTAACGATGGACAATATTTTGATTAATGTATCTTTTCATTTTGTTTCTTAAATAAAGCTCTACTTTTTGTAAAAAAGTGGACGGAACTTTCCGTTTGACCTATACATTTATCCTATGAAATCTGTGTTACGTTTCAATTGTTGAACAAAATGCTAGCGTCCGCCGTTAGGCGCCATCCAGCGTCAGGTGAATAGCCTACTCTAATTTCGAGGGTTGTTTGCATATTTTCGCATACGTGCAAGAATTTTTGTTCGTTCCGGTTCTCCCCCTATCGTGCTGTCGTTCGCCCCTTTCCAGCGGAATTGAAGCGCCGCCGTATTATACCTGCGGGCCTTGATCCCTCCTGCGCACGCACGCATACACGCGCGGCTGACATTCGCACGCAGAGAGGAAGAACATGTTCCTCGAGAGGGCATCCTAAGCCTCTGGCTAAAAGAATCGGCTGGCAGGGGAGAAATGTTCAGGCCAGAAGCAGTATTCAGGGGAATGGAGGAACATATGTGCTCTCGCTACGGGAAACGGGGATGGTTTTGACAGAGGAAATGTTACAAAATTCGAAACGGGATTACACCGTGCGTATTAACATATTATACTTTCGATAGACCCTTTGTTAATTCATACGCTTTATATTTTTACCACTAGAAGTCGCAAACATGAATTGGTTAGCAAAAAAATGAGCCGGTAACGATTTAGGTGACCAGTACTTATTAGGCAATATTCCCCTACTTATTTTACTGATTTATATTACATTTATTAATAAGTTATGAATATGTATACAGGTTAAGTAATAAATTCTAATCATCATAGCTCTAAGGAAAATCGTACGGCAATGGGTTAAAGAAACTAGTCACGTATTTAATACAAGACCCGGTACAATATATCAAGAGCAGGGTCATTGGAGCTGGAAATGTCTCCTTGTGTGGACATTTATCCAAGACCCAAACAACTGATATAGTTAATATTAGTCATCGTATATACGAGTCGGCAAAATAAAATATTCTTTTTACAATCCTGTTGAGTTGCTAAACGGTTCAGGTAACGATGCTCGCGTAATGGGAGTTTCAATGGTTTTGATTGTTCCGGGCCAGGCAGCATACGGTTTGAATAGCTATCTCAATGTCTTCACGATCATCTTCACGGTAACTGGTATATACCACGCGGGGCAGTAATTCCCGATATACGACCGCAGTCGGCAGTTTCACATCCGTTAATTCACTCGAAGCAATTTCATCCCTTGAACTCGAATAATTTTTTACTGGACTGTACAGTTTGTAAAGAAATTATATGTCGCGGCTACCATAGGATGATTCTACACCCTCGATCTGATTGAAATTGAACTAAGCAAGATGCTGTTAAATTGACCTTGAATTTTAAGGTTAAAATGTCAACAATTTGTTTCAATTGCATCATATTTTACTCGTCGCGGTTCAGTTGCGACCCATGGTTCCTTTTGCTTGGCAATTAAAAAAAAATTGTTGACTTGTGACCTTAAAATTCAAAGTCAAGTTCAATTTTGCGGCACCTTTCTTAGTTCAATTTCAACCAAATCGAGGGTGTAGAATCATCCTATGGTAGCTGCGACATATAATTTCTTTACACCCTGTACAAGCGAACACCGTAATTTTATCCAGTTTTATCACTTGCTCTGCTGGCTAAAAATTGATTCGTGATCCTCCAAGATTTAGCGACCTCTCTCGCGCGTCTTGTTTTGTACGTAATACACTTAGAACATCATTTTTCATTCGAAAAGAGACTCTGTCGCGACACGTGCCGACTGTCGACAATCTTGTTTGTCCGTCCGATAGACGCGCACTGTCACGGGGGCTGTATTATAGAGGGTAGTGTTTTTCGAGCAGTCAGGGGTCGACAGCGAAAAAAAATCAATTTGTCCTAACGTGACATCCTTTGAGATCACTTAGCAGAAATTTCGCGAGACGAACGAAATCCCCTCCAACCGTCCCTCGCCTCTTTTTCGCCTTAATGGGTCGCGAGAAGAGGGTGCCGTTGGTTTCATCGAATGCCACGGGGAACCTCGGAACCGACTAATGTCTTTGTCATGTTGACTGTCGACAAATCGCCCTTTGAACAGTTCACCGTTAGCCCTCCAGGTTCATATCCAGGGGCTTGCTGACGCATCCCCCGCTTACCTTCCCGCTTTCCGCTTACGTCACTTCCCTGATACACCCCGAGCTAACTAGTTCCTCGACTAAGTGGCTGGGAGACAGAGATATTAGCTGCAACAGAAGCTTGTCTTACAATTGCACAGACAATGTAGAAAATTTTCGAATGTTTTCACGAATGTCTACATCCCCCTTTCCACATTCTCTGCAGTGACGCGAATTCATTCTTTTTAAAACTGCCTAGGGTAAATGTACCTGTTACTGCGAGTGTACGTTTTACTGCGGTATTTTTTACCAATGAGATTAAAATACGTAGAAATAAGTATTTTGCCCTGATTTATACAATCCAATGAGAATGTATTATGTGTTATTTGAACTTTGACATCAATTTAAAAAATTTGACCTTGAAAAAGTCTGTCAAGATCAATTTTGTACGTAACTTTTTTAAGAGATCTTCGCCGATCCTTAGATCTAGAATCACGCTGTTTTAACACGGTTTTTACAGATAATTTCATGACACACTGTACAATTATACATTACTTGATTTTGTCCTATTATTCTACTGTAAAACACAGTAATATTCGGGATATTTTAAAGGACGATAACTTTTTTAATAACAGATCATACGACTTGGATTTTTTGAAAAGTTTGAGCAATTAATTTACTACATAACGTGAAAAAGGAAGTTTGAAAAAATTGCAATTGGTCGGAATTGCAAAGAAAATAGTAAAAGTTGTTGTTTACAACTTTTGTATGTTGGACGATATTGAAAATTGGAAAAATACGTTTTTGCTTCTATTTTTAAAAACAACCGGTTTATAATTGGGCCCAGTTACTAGGTACATCCTGTATATCTAACAAAACATAATGTTGTACAAGCAGAAGTTGAAAGAAAAGTTATTTGTCATGTATGGCAACTTCTCTGATAAAGAGAAAAGCTCTTGCATACGATCAGTTTTATTATTAACTTTTAAACGCAAAATAAATTCAGAAAGTAATTGATAGTTTAATTAATTTCTGATCTTTATTCATTTATCGATCTTATGAGAACATATATAATATATATAAATCTTTACAATATTCATTTGAAAATTAAAAGGAATGGACAATACGAGTTTTGATATTATACTTCTGATTTTAGCATGATTTGTTGATTATAAGACTGCCGGTGTATGTGTGTGTACGTTCACAGCATTTATTGATACGTAAACTCCAATAAAATCTAGCGCTGTACGTATATTTTTACGAACCCGGTGAAACACCTGGTACAGGAAATAAAATTATACCTACTCCTTCTTTTTATAAGTTAGCGTCGGAAATGGTGAGTACCCATAAAGATCCGCAGTCTAACGATTACTTATTCAAGCTGCATAGTACCATCAAATTCTTTTTCTTCTAATGTGACACTCTTCCAACAATAATTCTCCTCACCTTCTAACTTGTTTAACGAGGATAATTATTTATTAGTAGCCGAATGAAGAAATCTAGGGTGTCTTTCAATCATAGAACAATTTGTGCATAGATTGTCCCAAAACTATTAAACTTCCATGAAAGGGATGATTTTCTGAGGTGATTTGAAGTAACTTTTTCCTTTGCGAAAATGCTCCGCGTGGCTTTGCTAAGGAGTTATTAACGAAAAACGGTCCATGTTTTTCATTGACAAGTCCTTAACGAAGCCATGGAGAATATTTTCGCAAAAGACCGTAGAATTTGGATCTTGGATCTTGGTTTGTGTTCGGGGCTCGTTTTGCTGGGGCCCCGGGCATTTGTCCAAGTTGCCCATAGGGTGACGCGCCACTACTTCCATTTGTTATATCCGGTCATACCGTCGCCTAAAATCTGATCAGTCTCGACGGATATCGGTAGAGGATTCGTCCATTTTGGATAATGAGATCGAGCAAAAATATGAAAGCAGCAGGGACTGATCGGACACAAGACCGGATGGGATATTTGATATAATCGGATTTACCATTCTTACTGCGATCACGGCCACGAATCATTACCCTATTTCACTCTCCCAAAGACACGATGGTATCTAAAATAATCCCGGGGGACAAAATGGCTTGGTTTCCGGGTTGGTAGCAATCGCCTGGCTTCGGAATTCAGGGCGAGCGCAAGGGAGGATGGCCCATTTCACGGGTTTTAAACACCCTGGCTGCCGGAACGACGAAAAAACTCCGGATCTAGTTCCTCCCATTGGCCTTCTGCTGATTTCCTGGGTGAAGGACCCGTGGAATGGTCGCAGCAGTTGCGTTCGATACTGCTATGTTTACCGAGAACTCTTGCACGCTGCGTAAGAATCGCGAATTATCGGGCTATGCGAAAAAAAAGTCACTGCATAAGTTGTTGGAACTTTCACGAAAGGGTGTCACCCATGAATTTAAATTATCCACAGCAATTGTCTTGCAGACTATATAAACCCCTACTACTGAACAGTGTTTTTATTGAAGTGTAACTTGATTACACACTTAAAAAAAATAAGAAGCAGCGTTTTTCTCGCGAATAGTAAATATTAGAACAAAAAGGAAGAGAAAACAGTGGCACTGTTTTGATTTGCAAGCAATGTAATGGCGTCTTCAATTTTTAAAAATGGATTGCTAAATAAAAAAGGGAATAAGAAATTTCCTTTCGCATACTCTGCAAATTCTGTAAAAAGTTGTAAAAGGAAGCTCAAGCAATAATAAAACGAACAGACGATCGTGTTGTTTGTATATGCTCGTGTTATTTCACAAAATTACTTCGGAGCTTCAAAAACCGGAATTTAAAATCACTATTTCGAAAGCATTTACAGCATTTTCCTTTCAATTAAGCGTATCGCAGACTCCATTTATGTCTTCTATGGCGCGGGTGCGGGCAGAAATAGATAGTCGATGTCCCAGTGTTCACCAGCTGTAAATTCGATTTCACCGTTAATTCCTCTATCGACGCGACTACGCGTCGACAGTCCAAAAACGACGCCCGTTCCGCGAGATTCAATCGTTCGTTCCATGAAGTATCGTTTCAATCCAACGGTCGATTACGATAATTGAATAGTACGAATAATTTCGAGGTTCAAATAATCAAATTGTTCGGTTGATTGGGGAGTTCGAATAAGCGGGTAACTCGAAGAATTGGGGAGCTCAGATAGTTGGGCAGTTCGAATAATTGTGTAGACGAAACATTAGCTAAATTTTTATATTAAATAACATATACAGCTCAAGTGTTCTCGTGTAATTTTCTTCTACTTCTAAGAAAATATGAACGACAAAGGAGTGCTAATTACTGTATGATAAATCGTAGTGTAAGAGGTTAACGATCATGGCATTTTTCCTAATACATTAATTACTCAGTTTCTGTGATTAAATTAAATGAACAGATGCTACATTAGGAACAACAGAAAGACTAGCTTGTCTAAAAAAATGTGTTTAAAAAAAATGAATAAAGCAGTGAGTACTTAAGTACTTAAAAACATGGATACATAGCCTAAAACGTGGCGATACTGATGGCACTGTCCGATGAATTTCATTTGCATCTATTACAGAGCAAGCTCTTTTTCAAGCATGTTTTTGCATGTCAACTTTGGTTACTGGTTTTCCGAGGTAGATATTAGAATTAAGAGGTGTCGGAATATAATATTTTTCGTTTTACAATTATTGAAATTATGAAGTTGCTTACATGGAAATTGATTCGATAAATTTCGTTATCCAAGCGCATGTAATAAAAATTGCACAAAATCTAAATAAACAGAGCATTGTTATTTTTGTGCGCTGAAATACTTTAATCAGTTTTAGTGCTCGGTAGGTTTAATGTTAAAGTAAAAAGCATTTTCGAGGAGCGTGCGAAGCGGATGGGACCAACGACAAATAATTTAAATGTACGAGCAGCTGACTCGGCGATAGTGGTCATCGGGGAGAGGAAATGGAGAATGGGATGGCAAATATTAGAAGGTGGACTGAAGTTTTGAAAATTTTTGCAGTAGGTACGGCTCGAAGCAGCCGGCGCAAAACAGCTAAAGACCTACAAAAGAACCGTGGAAAAGGGGAATAGAGTTCAAAGAAAATTTCCCTGTATTATGTAAACGGTCGTCGAGTCCTCGGAAGAAATTCGCTCCGCTGGTCGATTGAAGTGCCTTGGTCCCGTTCGCTGTAATATACGTATTGAAATGAGACCATCGAGTGTATTTATATATTTAAATCGAGCCCATTCATTTTTCATAACACGTATACTTGCGGAGGGGGCGGAGGTGGGGCAGACTAGGGGCGGGGGCTGGCTCGTGAATTTTTCAAGTCGTTTTATCGGCTGGTCGATGGAATATTGACGACCTTTAAGTGCCCTTTCCGAGCACTAGGCTCTGCTGTGCGAGCCTATGAGCTTTAAAGGGTCGTCGAACGACCTTTAAAGGCCCTTTTCCAATTTTTGCCTTTTACTTCGGACAGACGATCTGTGTGCAACCAAGTAGAAACTGCGTTCCAGAAGTCCAGGATTGTTTTGCTTGTTCTTGCACTTCGACTTTCCGCTTTCTCTGTAAGCCTGTCGTCGTGCATTAACTATTCATGTCGAACAGAACGGATACCTATACTTCGGCACAAGAGGATAACACAGCTTGCATTTTTTTAAACGTTTTCTAGTAAAAACTAGAGTAAATGTCAGGGGTGTTTGTACTAGAATATACTAGAATATCCAAGAATGTACAAGAATAAGCTGCTCTTTACTTTACCGGATCCAAATTTGTGCCTTTCTCCTATAAATTAGATTTGTACTCCGCGATCATCATTACAAATAAATATGGCGGCGCCCTTACCTGTCAAAAACACCGAAAAATGCTCAACTTTAAGCAAGCATAACTCCTGAACCATTGATCCTACAGGATCGAAACTTCGATCTGCAGAGACCCTGGGTACAAATCTACTGGATTGCATACCAAATACATCATAATTTATAGGAGAAAGGCACAAATTTTGAGTCCGGTACAGTAAAGTTACCCCAAGAATATACTAAGATATAAAATACCTTCATTTTTCCCTTCTCGATTGTGCATTTGTCCCACTGTGCAACGCGACGCGCGATGGTGCGCGTCCATATTGCGTGCCACGATTCGTACGCGAATCATTCATGGGGTAAGGGGTGAGTCACCCCTTCAGCAATGCTTTTACGTAACGTACAATTACCCGCGAGCGTGCAAACAGGTATAAATACGCGACCCGATGATAATTCCGTATTTAAATCGATCTAAATCGCGGCGTCACGCAACTCGACGCGACGCGACGGCAAAGTTTGCGCCCCAGACGGCCGGCCACTGTAGTCGCGTATAAGTGGCGACAAGTGGCAGAAATATCACAGGGGTGAACAACGCTCAGGTCAACAACTATCAATGAAGCTATAGTCGCCGTGTGAGCCCGACTCGACGTACTGAAAGCTGGAAAAACGTGTCTGCCGAATGGAGATTCACAGATCGTGGGCTGAGAGTTTTTACGTTTAACAAATATTTATGCTCCTCGGCGAAGTTATTTTCTCCAAGTACAAAAAGCCGCGACTATCTTGTAAACCACGATTTATTTTTATGTCCCATTGATATGTTACTGCCGTATTTAGTTTTTATGCTGCCCTTTAAAATATGCACTCTGCGAATGGCGCTGGGTAAGCCGTGAAATTCTCCTTCCCACTAAAGTAGATCGTACAATTGAAATTCCTTCATTTATCGTCCCCGAACGCGTACTGAAGTTACTGACAAACATTTCATAATTTCCTCGTTAAAGGTCACGTGAAGGTCGACATATTGCACCTCGTTGGATCCGTTTTTTAATAAGCTATAAGACTGTTGTAGTGAAAATGTGCAGTCCCATTTTAGAAAAATACGATGCCCTTAAAATCTCGAAAAAATGACCTTGAGAAAAAAATTCGGCTCATCACCGTATTGGCGCCTTCGAACAGAATATTTTCTCACCCTGACATTTTTTCTATCATACAAAATAAGCGATATATAACCTGGTGAAATACCCTGAAATGCCATCAAAGCCTTGTAACAAACTTCAAATAGTCAATGTCGCGGGTTTTCGTACATTCGTCCCACTGTGCGACGGCTCGCGGAGAACACGGGTAAGTTTCTGCGATCTCCCAGGGAGGATCCTGAAGAGGTTCCAGGTATCGAGTTTATAATTCAACATTGCGTACAAAGAAAAGATATCCTCTTCTGTGCAGAAAGAAAATAAGAAGCTTTGCTCAGGCGCCGCCATTCCTCCGATGACAGTCCCGCAAAGAAAGCAGGTTCCCGAGGACATGTTCGGAAATGTTCTCGCTCTCTATTAAAAATATATGCTCGCGCCCCGCAGTCGCTGCGAAAGCTAGAAGCGAAACTACGGAACATGTTCCGCCCTTAATTACCCAAAGTTGCATTCGTTAAATTCCCCCCACCCACCTCAACAGCTTTACGAGAACTTTCCCGTGAAGAATTTCTTTCACCGTCCGGGAAATGTACAGTCCGACACAAAACGACAGTGTACTCGAGATTGTGCTGTTGTGCTGCCTATTTCTAGACTGCGGATTCGTCTGGAGAATAAAGATTTTCTACCATCTGCAACGCACAGGTTTGAAACAGAATATTGCTGAAACTATTCCGCTGGCATATGCGTAGCCCTGTGTTCCTGTCTAATTACGGATCTATGAATTTTTGGTAACATTTTCTGATTTTCTTTTGCTTTATGTCAATTCGCCTTAATCCTGGCAATAGCCATGCTATTGTAAGTTGGAATCAATTAACCCTTAACACTCAAGTTGTGACTCAGAGTCGCCATTAAAAGATGCTGTGCCATTATTCAAGATATGTTGGTATCTAATCAATTACTAGACATTTAAGTATTGTATGAGGTATTATATCAATTTCATATCCCTTAGAACTATTCTCGGAAGAATAATTTCGGTCGGAAGAAATGTTCAATTTTCACGTTAAAACAGCTCCGGGTGCAGAGGGTTAATGGTATTAATCACGCTGTCGGAGACTTATGCAAAAATCTTAGGAATTCTGCAATTGATAAGTCCTAATTTTGTTATTCAAAAATTTTCTTTGTGTTTTAACATTGTTTGCAAAAATTGTATTGCTGGGCGAACTTTACCGTAGTCATAACAGCATACGTCAGGCCTTTGTTTTGTTGAGGGTGATGGAAAAAATGCATTTGCGCACACCCCTGAAGGGGGTAGTGTGGGGCTCAAGGGATCGGGTGTTCGGATCCCCCACTATCGACTAAAAAAACCATCACCCAGGACGTAAGCCCTTTCCTCCCACAACTACAGGTTCGTATGTAGAGCGACCGGGGCCCCGCTTTCCGTATTTCTCCCGGCCGCATGATATTTGAGCTAACATCACACATGTTTTTGTCTGATAGCATACGTCAGGCCTGGGAAATTTCTTCCCCGCTCTAACGATTCCCATTACCAGTGTACCGGTTCTCCCACTACCACTGTACCAATTCCCCTACTAGTATCGGTTTCCCCTTTATGAATTATTTAATATTGCCCAACCTCCTCCTACACTCCACAGGAGCTTGGTGGGGAGGACCTAGGAGTAAGGAGAGGAGTTGCCCAGGCTTGGAAATACGTCCACAGGGATTTTCAAACTTGATCTGTTCGGAAACAAAGCCTCGGATGAAACTGTACATGTTACTGTACATTTTTTCTGATCTTTTTCACAGGGAATAACTTGGTGCCTGCTTGGTACATGTTATTCGGCTGGGCCCTGTAGAACGCACAAACTTTCGACATTTTATTTCGAAATAAAACAGATCATTGACCCCGTCATTTTGACTGGGACTGTAGTTTGCTGGTTACATAGCAGTGAAAGAAGAAGAAGAAAGAGGAGAGAGAGAGAGGGTGAGAAAGCGATGATCGACCGTCGAATATAATCGCGCGGGGATCGATCGCGAACGGTGCGGTGGAGTGCGGTGCGCTAGGGGAACTCGAAACTCTCGATTTAGTCGGCTGACAGCGCAAGCCGATGAACGATCGACCGCGAAATTCAAGTTACCCGGCCGTCGAGCTAAGTAGAAATTTAATTAGCACGCCGTTTGCCGGTCGAATGTTGGGTACCTTTGCCACAGCATTTTCCGCTGCAAGCTAATCCCGCACAAAGCTCCGTCGCCTCTCGAACCCCAACGATACATAATTAACCGTACGGAACCGCGCGAGTCGAACTTCGTGCCCCGGCAAATACACGGCAGCGCAGCTTTCGAATAAACCTCTGTGCACGACGCGACGCGACGGGACGTGGCCTGACCCTACAGGTAAAAAGGCCCGACTGCCTTTTGACTACCACAAATTATTTCTGGCACGCGTTAATTAATTCACCGAGATTATGCCGCTGGCTGCGCGATCCACGCACGACTGCTCCAGCCATCTCGTGTTGGCCATCAGACAAACAGCTGAATTATTATAAAAGTCTGTTGCGAGAGGACAATAGAAGCATGATTCGTTTTCCGTTCATTAACCGGTTGAACATTGCCTGTATTTTGGAATCTGGACGTTTCGGTTCTGTGTTCATTGAGTCCTTTTATGGCGGGGATTGTTTCCTGTGCTCGTTTTTCCTGAACATCGGAAGGTGTACCAAATAAAATTCTATTTTTATTGGTGATAGCATCTGTAGATCCAAAATAAATAAAAATCGTACTTTTTCGAAGATCAAGGTCATGGATATTATACATATCTAAATATATATTTTTCGATCAGTTACACGACTCAACAAAAAAAAATGTAGGTTATGTGTCAAAAAACACCGATGACCTTGATAACTCCAAATCGCAAAAGAATATTCTCGCCAGATATTTGGGCCATTGACACCATACACATTACGTAAATATTTTTTGCATCACAATAGCCTGAAGAGATATTTAGGTGAAAAGAGCACCCTGTATAAGACATTTATTGAAATCTGTTACATATATAATACTCTATAATGAGTTCTTAGAATAATTAATTTCCCCTCGGTTACACAATTATCTGAAATGGATAATATTTTGGGTTCTGATGGTTTCAAGTATTGTTACTTTACGGCCAAAAAAGTTTTTCGAAATGTTGAAATGTTTCGAAAATTGACTTTTGGCCAGTAAAATCGCGTTCTCGGACCACTGTGCGATGTATGTTTGCGTCATTTCATCCGTGTCTTACGCAATTTCGTACTTGAAGAAAATCCATTCCATACATTTAGCTTATCTGTTCGCATTGAATCACGCGGTTCCCGATTACGCCGTAAATACCGGCCCACCTTGTATAAAGGAAATTAGGTTCGTCAATGCAGCGATCGATTGCATAACTTTAACAGGATTGATTCAGGATTCATGAATTTGCGTTGGTCGTGTTGCGTTCGTCGAACCTGAAGAGTCACGTTCGACGAACCTATAAATACCTGTGCGGGACGTGGCCTCTGGAGGATCGTTTAAAAAATGATGCGAGGCGGATTAGGGTCTCGATGACGCGACTTCCTGTTTGCGGGGAACGAAACCGGCGACGATGGCTCGATGTTAATTGATGGGCGGAGGAATTAGTCGTTTCGTTACCGTCGCTCTGCATCGCGTTTCGTCGTTAGCCCTGTTTTGTTGGCTGTCGGCCGTCTGAAAAATAGGAAAAGAAACACACCGGCGATGTATCGAGCGACCCGGTTCGCTGTGATCGTGAGTCAACGGGAACGAGCACGAAGGACTTAATTTCCGGACGTTCGCTTAAGCGGGCCCTTCACCCTTCCGTCTACGGTATTTTCCTCGGCCAACCGTACGCTCTTCGCGTCGATCAGCATAAATGGGACCAATGAATTAATTGATCCGTGGTCCGGCCGACCCTTCGCCGGCTGTTCCCGTGACACACGCTGATCGCCGATTTCAATTTCGGTTTAAAGAGGATGCTGCGATACCGGAATCGGAACGAGAAGCTTGTTGTGGTCGCACGCGAAACAACATCTCGCTCATTTGTTGCGACATGCAATGGGACAAACGAGTCTGTCGTGATAAGCCTGGGTTATCGGCTCCCGTGACATTTTTCAGTTTCTTTGGATTAATACATTATTCTACAGGATGTTCCGAAAATGTTGTACTTTAAAAGGATGATTCCTGGGGTGATGTGATCTGAAGTAACTATTTCCCTTGCGAAAATGCTCTTCGTGACTTTGTTATGGAATTATCAACGAAAAACATGGACCAATGTTTCTTCCATTTGTGACCTTGTATGACCTTGAAGGTTATTATGTCGTATACGAATGAATTCATTTTGGCTCAATCATATGTATGATATAAAAACATACATATGATATAAATGCATATTATATAATTGAAGGTCACCTTCCTTTGCAAAACAAATAATGCAGATTAAAAAAAGTTATAGACACGATTACATGGCTAGTAATGACGCGACCATCCTGTATATTTTACTGGAATTACGATTTGATTTGTAATATACTAGGGTGGCTCTTATTTGCTCTTGTAAAAGATTTATGAAGAAAGGAGGAAAACGAGCCTCAAGGTGCATAAGCATTACAATAATTAATTTAATGCTCTCGTATAAAATCGTCTTTCTCGAATATCTCTTAAACCATTAACCGCGTCGAAAAGTATGCTAAACAAAACCTATAGATCTGGATAGGCTGCGTCTTTTATGCCATACTACTTTTTTTCGTAAAACGAATAGTTTTCGAAAAAAATGGGAAAAACGTCGGACCAAAATTCTAAAATGCCTAAAACACTAGTTTACATGGTGTCCCAAGAATGTTGTACTTGAAAGGGGTGATTTCCTTTGCGAAAATGTTCTTTGCGACTTTGTTAAGGAATTATCAACGAAAAACATGGACCAATGTTTCTTCCATTTGTGACCTTGTACGACCTTGAAGATTATTATCGATTCATACATATGATATAAAAATATAGCATCTTATTTAAAAAATTGAAGGTCCTTTGCAAAATAAATAATGCAGATAAAAAAGGTTATAGACACCAGTGCATGGCTAGTAATGACGCGATCACCCTGTACACCTTATTGGAATTACGGTTTGATTTATAATCCGACAGAACGCTTAAGAATTGAAATGCGCATACGTTTATTTTCCGTTGTTGCGAATTAGTTCGAAGAAATGTAAATTCGTACGGAGATGCACACTGTAGGAATAACAATGGACGATATCCAAGACTAATGGTAGAGGCATTATTAATGAAACAGACAGTCTCGATCAAGATGAAAGAGCAACCACTCAACAGTGCCAGGTTCTCGGGGCGGAGGAAGAAGAAGAAAGAGAATTAAAGTTGCCTTTTTACCTTGCGTTCCGTTCAACAGGAATAAATCGCGTATCGCGAGCACCGGCATTGATCGCTTTTCTCATTTCGGAAATGGAATACATCTGAAACAGGAAAAGTGTACAATCGGAATAAATTCCGAAAGAATGGAGCTGGCTTTTGTTAACGCCCCTTGCGCGGCGTCGTTTCTCTTCGATTTCCACCCCCGCAACCTGACTATTTATTAAAGTGAAAGCGGAAATCGATGCAGTTACCACCGGTCCGAGATTAATTGCCGCCCGATACCGTTATTTCCGGCAGAATTTTTCCACGGAGAAGCGACTTATCGATCATTGTCTCCACCGGTTAATTTCCTTTCGCAGCCCCCGTTAAATATATATTTTATACTCTCCCCCACAAAGTTGTGCTGTTTCGTTCGAAACAATTTGTCAATTATATTTATTATAAAACAGACGCAGTCTGAGTAGATGCAAACGAGCACGACATTTCTGAAAAATTGATCTTCGGTGCCGCAAGGTAAGGTGAAATGCCCTACGTTCGGCTCGGGCTTTGAAGTTGAAAAAATAGCTACCCGCCGTAGATCCACGTAACCCAGTCTCCCTGAGGATGTTGCGTCGATAGACAATTTACTGTATGTGAAAACCAGATGACAAGAAGCAACGAAAATTGAAAGTCCCGACGAGAGGGCAGGTTCGATCGCGAGCGTGCGAGCACGGGCGATGCTTAACAGCTTCGGGAATAGTGTTCGAACGCGTCCGTGCATTCCGAAACATCGGCGAACAGCCGGAGAATCGGAAAACAATTTGGGAATCAACGATAGAGGTTGGCTGGTGGGACTCTCGTCGGAAAGAACAACTCGTAATTAGCCGAGGAGACCGGACGCTGAACGATACCCATTAAAGGAGCTCGAAACTCCGCGCAAGTGAAACTGCGGCGTCTCTTTCACCGTGTGCTTTGTCTCTCGGTCGCGGACGCGAAAATAGGTTGCACAGGTGGTATGTGTATCGATCTCTCCTCTCCGCTGTTTGTTAAGGCATTCTAATAGAATCGGGCCCCGAAGTTTCGGCTACATTGTAAGGGTTTGGAACGTAGTGCCTTGATAACAGTCTCCCGGTCCGCGAGTACCGGGGTTAATGAACATATTTTAAGTACCGGTTAAATGAGCCGGTAGTTGAAGTTATCCCGTAATTACGCGCGGAACCGAGGGAAATCCGCGAGATAATAGTCAGCTCAGCTAGAAGTTCGCGGATTTTCCGCTTGGATCGCGGGGAGAGGGGATGGGGAAGGGGGAAAGCGGAGTTTTTGAATCCGCGGCAGGTGAATAGCGGCCGCAATCCACCGAGAACAATGAAGGAAACGCAAAGGAGTATTTGATAAGGCCACGTGCCAGTTAATTACCGGTCTCGGAGAGGCAACCGGTGACACTGCGCGGTGGCTGACGCTGTTCCATATACGACAATAATTTTCAGGGTGTATCAAGCTAATCCACTTCATCCAAACCCTGAATAAGCCCGACCGTAGTAATTAACTTGCCGTGCTCGTTGTAACGAATAAACAACATCGTCGAAGCTGCGACGACGTTGGTGTTGGTAGACCGTTTTATTCGGTGTGTCATTAAATTCTGACGTCGATACTCCAAGGTGCAGCCCCTTTGGCCCACGAACTTCGAGGCGACGCGCCAGCGTCATGGCTTCTTTTACCTGCTCCGGCAAACTGAAAACTGTTGTCGCGATAGCTGCGAGCAGCACGTTCCTCGCGCTAGACTTACGGACACGCAGCCAGCAGCGAAATTGAATCATTGGAATCCATTTTGCCAGGAAATCGTATTAATTGAGCCGCTCGCAGGTCAAATCGATTTTGACGACGCCATCTCCCCGGGTTTTTATAATGAATAAAATACAGAAAACGGGCAAATAAATAAAATACAGAAATACAAAAATACAAAAACAAAATAAGGCAAATAAAATACAGAAATACAGAAATAAAATGAGGCGAATAAAATACAGAAATAAAATAAGGCAAATAAAATACAGAAATGCAGAAATAAAATAAGACAAATAAAAAACAGAAAAGTAAGGAACTGACCAATCTCAGCAATAATATTTTTGTTACTATATTTATGTGTGAACATTGGCCGAAGTATTTTACACACACACACATTTGATATTTTTCATATATTTATATTATGTACATGAACCAAATAATTATTTAACTCCTATTTCTGTAAATTAGTGCATAAAACTCTTTATTCGTTATAATCATTCGCAGTCGATTGGTCATGCCGTTGTTTCAATAGTGTATTATCCTCAATCCTGATTTTATATATAAATTAATTGCACCACAAAGGAAAGAATTAACAATGCATTTAATGTCGTCCATAAAATGCAGACCTTCATTTGCACAGCATTGGATTAACGCACAAGTTCATGCCGGATTTTCAAATGAGAACTAATTGAATTTCATTTTCAATCAACACAAGCTTCACTTAGTATTATTTGCAACTTTTAAACCGCTCAACCAGTTTTTACCGTTTTACGCTCAACTTCGTGATTTTTATGTGAAGCGCAGAATTCATTTGTTATAATATTAAAAGTAATTAAAATTTCGTTTTGTATGCTTACTTATAATGCGTATGCTTAATTAACGTTTTGTATGCTTCCGAATTGGAGAAATAGAAAAGTCGAAGAAATCTTTATTGCTGTTCACGCTGAACTTGTCGATTAGGGTCCTCCCCTCAGCTTTCAATGAAATTGAAATATGTTGCCAAGGTCATCATTTTAAACAACAGTTCCCTTCAAAGTTTTTGGTGGTCGGCTCTACTTTTGGGTGCTACTTTTTCTTCGAATTCAATGACCTTGAAATATGTTATCGAGGTCATGATTTTGAACATAACAACATTTCCTTTTAATGTTTTTGTCGGTCGATTTTAGTTTGCGAGATAATTACAAAAAATTCTACTTGTAAATCTATGCAGTGCTACTTTTTCTTCGATTTCAATGACCTTGAAATACCGGAATGAATACCGGTATTAGGAATTTTCAAAATAAATCGGTATTATAGCTAATACCGAAAATACCGGTATTTTACCTTAGCAAATACCGGTTTCACGAAATTGCAAAATAGAACAAAATACCGGTATTCGGTGTACCGGTGTACCGGTATTGCAATCCCTAATTCCAGCGTGTTGAATCAATGAAGTTTCCTGAGGTTCTTTTTGTTCATGCAAGATGGACAAGCAAAATGAATCTGTACAGAGAAAGTCGCAAAAATCTGAGCTATCCGGGTCGAGTTTTCCCTCGGAAAAGTAAATGGACGTGCTAGACTAAGAGTGACGAGTATCCGAAGTAAGCAAGACGAAAGAGCCAATTTTCACGGATGTTGGATCACCAGGGAATAGATAGCAATTACGTTTAATTAACTCCGGACCTCGCCGACAACGTGTCAGTTGATCGCCCGTTATCGATATCACGATAACGGCCGTTGAGTTGATCGCCGGAACAACCGTTGTTTCATTTTTCGCCGAGATATTGGGCATGGGACCAGCCGGCTGATGGATCGCGTTTATTTAAAACGCGGTTAATGACGCTGCCACAGTCTGCCCGGAAGAATATTTATAACGATAACATAAATCAGGAAAGCAATTAAGGAGCCTCGGTGTTTTATGAGCGGCCGGAGGTTGCGGCACTAAACGAACTTTTTAACAAATTTCAGTTCAATTTAGTCCTGAAGATCGGGTCGCGAAGTTTCGTCGAACTTCTGAAATAGCTATCTTCCCGGAAAGAGAAAATCCAAGGAAATTATCGGGAAGTCGAATTAAATATCTTTCGGATACAGTCCCATACAATCTGGCTAAAAAATTGGCACCACTCACAATTTTCAACGTTTCTCTTTTTTTAAGATCTTCATGGATGGAATTGAATTGTTAATTTTTCAGAGTGGGTGTACAATGTGTGTTCGTACACACCTTTTAAGAACGAATAACTTTTTCAAAATTGGGCCCAACAGCTTGAGTATTTTTTGAGATGTTAGGAAGATTAGTTTGGTAGCTAATGTGTGAATATATTTTTTAAAATTGTTATCGGTCGCAATTGCGAAGGAACAAGTAAAGATCATGATTTTTAAATTGTTTATCTGTGCCGAAGTTTAAGTATGATGCTTTTCTAGAACAGAAACTTTTTAAATAAGTTTTTTCGATATAATACATCAAGAAATATATAAACTAAGAATGAAATTTAAAAAAGTATACTTGTAGCTTACGAGTAAACAAAAATCTTTAACTTAATCAATTTGAAATTTTATAATAAATAAAATCAACTTGCAGTAACTTTAGAATAGCAGTCCTAACTTTTGCCATACTCACGTCCCCTCTATGAGCGATCATAAAAATAAAGTAAATTTAACAATAGAAAACTTAATTATGTTCTACATTGATTCGAAAATTCATGAAATTATTTATTTTATAATATTATAAATTACATCTTAAATAACATTTGAATCAATTTATACATAATTAAATAAGGAGGTTTCTGAGCAAGTGTTGATTACCACATTGTCATGGACAATGGGTATGCCAGAATAGAAATTAATTTAATTTTTAATATTTATTTGAGTTATTATTTCATGTTTATTAATGAAAATATGAAAATATACAGAGCAATTGATCTTTTACATGAAATAAAAATTCACTGAAAACAGATGCACCTTAACCTACCTTTTAACAATGCGGCGATGATTTTTTTAAGTCACAAAATAAATTGTTTTCTATCAGTCCTAAAATTTAATTGAGCACCAATTTTTCACGTATATTACTAAAATTGATTGATTTAGCTTTTTTAAAATTATACTTATATGTAATTGTTATTTATCACCACGAAACGACGTGAACAGAGTTATGCTATCGACTGGCTCATAGTGGGGGCATTTACCTTACTTTGGGATAAGCTTGTAAACAAGGAATGGACGTTTGAAATGCATTAAATCGTTACTGAGTAAATATATCATAAATTTATTCGGAGAGGGACATTTCTTGTAAGTTTTATGATTCGGACGGTTTTATTTTCCGCTCGTCAGTCGGTCTGTTGCAAAAATAGTTGGTTTCGGAGACTAAACGCTCTCACGGTCTGCCGGTCGAATTAAACTTTCATAATTCGACATCGACCCCAACAGTTTCACCCAAGTGTTCAAAGATTCATGGCCCATTCCCCTGGTTCGTCGACGACCTAGCTGTCATCGCCCTCCGCACCGGAAAACGTACCAGCCGATCACGCAATCGTAATCCTCAACGATCGTCCCCCTTCCGTTTTTTTTACGCTTGATCCCGGCATGTTATTTTGCATACAAACCGTTCTCGGTTCTTTCGTAAATTGTAGTGTAACTTCGGTTACGTTCTCTTCATGTAAGTAGATCGTTACCACTTTCCGCGGAGCAAAATCATAGGCTTACATTGCAGACGCATGGATCGATTTTTAAAGCGCGCATTTCAGCATAGAAAATGATCGAGCTTCAGACTGTTCTAAAAAGTATGAGTTCGCAGATCCTTCAGGATCCTTGACAGCTTTTCGGAGACTGTAGGCGAGCCTCTTTGATCTTTCAGGATTCCTCAGGTAACTTTTAAGGGGGAATGGTACTCACGTGACATAACTAGAAAGGAACCAAAATCTAACTAGATTTTGGGTCGAAACATGCGTTTCGACAAATATGTGTGCGATCTCATTTTGTCCCTCTATATTTCGTTAATAATTCTACTTCTTCAAATAAAAATAGATAAGTTAATGAAGCTTCGTTTCACTGCATTCATATATGTTGAGGAACGCATTCTGAAAATGTATAAACATAAAAAGAATTAAATTTGTAATGTTTAACAAACAGAAATTACATTAATTTCAAAGTTAATCTTTTCGTTCCGGAGTGTACCTTGAAATAAATATTGACAATAGTTACATTACGAGTATGTTCGAATGTCCACCAATGTCTCTTTGGACATTGTGGGTGAACCAGTGTGGGTGAACCCCCACAGACGGACATACGGAAGCGAAGGCGCGCTGCACGGAAAAAGAGGTTGGTGGGAGAGACAGGCAACTCTCAGAGGCCTCTACCGTGCCCATCGCTGCTCTAGATGTCTCCGAAACTCTCCTCCCTCGACTTAAAGACCTTGTACATCACAGCAAACCCTCATGAAAATTCATGCACGCGTCGTGGACAATTATCTCGAACATCGATTCGCCTATAAGCGTTTGCTCGCAGACGTACGGCGATTTTTCTGAAGCAGATTGTTTTTCTTGGAATCGCATGACGCATCAGCAATTAGATCTAAGTTCTTTCCCCACCGCGGTTTTCCTGGTGGCGACCACTCTCCATTTTCTTCTTCTTTTTTCTCCCCCACGAAAGTTGAGAACTTCTCAAACTGTTGCCATTTCGACCGCGCAAACTTCGCCATGGCTGGCCCCTTCCACTCCTTTGTCCATAAATTATCATTCGTCTGCAGTCTCGAGATAGTTCTCGCTCGTAGATCAACAGTTTTCCTCGTGGTAGCTTACACGTGAAAGGACTCGCGATCTGTAACCTTGCTTCCACGTTTTCGTCCAACGTCGAAATTGAATCCAACTTGAAGATGTTTTCCCACTGCTTGAGGAGAAGATTTGTAGAGCATGATATTCTTCGCTAACTTTCGGATCTTCATCCTAGCATGCTTTGCATATCATCATATAATGGCTCTCTTTATTTCAACATCTCTTGGATATTAACACTATACCTACCGACCGCTAAAAGCGATTAAAATGTTTTAGCTTACAAAAATTGCAAGGCTCTATTTATTATTATTTATTTGATAATTTAAACCAAGCATGGTTTATGTAGCATAAACAATACATGAACATATTAACATATTACATAATAACTTGATGCGCCTCTTAACTTGACTTAACTTAAAACTAGTTTATTGTGTTAAGCTTCTACTTGGTTACATTAATTTAATGAAATTAAATTTTAATTGCACATCGCTTAATAAAGTCGAAAATAATTGACATTTAATATCTGGGCCAAATAGGAAGCATGTTATACAAACCGGGAGACAGTATTTGCTTTAGATTTTGTGCAATTGTGGAAGCTTGCTTAATCCACTTACTTGAAACAAACAAGGTGAAAGAAAGTTTCATTTAATGAAACGACAACAATCAGAACTTTTTTTAAATCATCATATTTTTTTGTACCTTTAACCTTAACTATTCAGATGTCCTGTTTCTCGCGAATCACCCGGTATATTTTTTCTATCTCTAAGTTTCACGTGTCGCACGATGTCGACGTAGCAAGGCGTTCTATAAAATCAAATTATTCAAACTCCTACAAGAACAAATTAAAAGACGTAAACTAAAAATCTCTCTTTGGTAATTCAAGAAATTTTCCATTCAGAACTTCGCATTGTTCCTAATACTTCATCATCGTTCCAATACTATTATTTCATGCTTATTAAAACCACTTTGAGCGTCGCTTCGACTTCCACCCTTCTATCCAGCTCATTATATTCCAGTCGTACACAGTGATAATTGCCTCCGAAACATGAATTCCATCGGGCCAAAGGGAGAAAAAGACGAAGGCTAACGGTGAAAGGAAGCTCATCATCCCTCGGAGAGAAAGATAATCTCTCTTTACCCTACCTCGAGCCGCTCAAAAATCAAAGCCGCAGCAGGATAGCTGACGGACAAGGATACTCCGACATTAATATTTGATGCCACAACTTGGAACCTAGGTACCCAAGCTGTCCTCGCCCACTAGGGGCGGGACGCGTACGTCAGATCGCTCGCATTACGCTTGAATAATGCAAAAACATTTGCTTCCTGTAAACCATTGCAACGTATTAGCGAGCAGGAAAAATGCAAGCCTAACCCACTGGAAAGCCGAAAAATGCAAAACTAACCCGAAAAATGCAAGCCTAACTCACTGGAAAGCCGAAAAATGCAAAACTAACCCGAAAAATGCAAGCCTAACCCACCAGAAAGCCGAAAAATGCAGACCTAACGCACTAGAAAACCGAAAAATGCAAACCTAACCCACTAGAAAGCCGAAAAATGCAGACCTAACCCACTAGAAAGCCGAAAAATGCAAACCTAACCCACTAGAAAGCCGAAAAATGCAAACCTAACTCACTAGAAAGCCGAAAAATGCAAAACTAACCCGAAAAATGCAAGCCTAACCCACTAGAAAGCCGAAAAATGCGGACGCTGACATGGACCATGGTAGAAAAAAGGAACTCGTCAAGATTATCATGGCGGCTAACTTCCTACACTCGCCACAAGACGGAAAGATAGTCAAGTCCTTTCCCGCTACTACCGTATATATACCGTCCTCAACCGCCTTCCGATATCCCAGCGTCTAAGGCTGGGTCCGCTAGATAGCCTTACCGATGAGTGCTCTAGCGGGTCCAGGACGAAACGCTCCCCTTCCTTTTCCTGCTCTCTCTCACATTTATAGAGCCACCCAACTGTGCGAACAGGATTTGCAATTGCGCTGGTCCTATTTCAGAGTAGTGAAAACGTGAATCGTTGAAACCGGAACATTAAACTTGGATAACAATAGTTTTAAGTGTAACTTTATCTATGTATATCTCTCTAGGTTCGAGAGAATCCTTGACGCGTGGGTTTTCGAGAGTCAGCGCCTTCATCCTTATGCCCCATTTTCTAGAAACAGAAAAATGTTTGAGTCTGGTAAAGTAAAGAGCAGTCCAATTTTTCGATAAAGATTTGTATACACAGTCTACATACCTTGAAATAAATATTGACAATAGTTACATTATGTTCGCGAAATTACGATCTGGAATCTAGAAACAAAAGATTCGTATGTCGTTGTAGCAGATAAATTAGATTAAAGTTTCTTGTAGAACTTTATGAATAGAACTATAGAACTAACTATAGAACTTTATTTTAGTAACAAAGTGTTCCGACATCTCAGCAATCTTTGTAAAATTAACGAAATCGTTTCGCTCGGTTTTCGAAACGAGATAGACTTTCGTCGAAGAACAAGCTTCCTCGAGAAACAAAGCCGTTTAGCGGACGATTTTACATTTCGAAGGAATAATATCGCGTTGGAAATACACCTGCATATGTCGAACCGATGAACAGACCTGAGAAAACGGCTCGGACTCGAGGACCATTTGCCAGCCGGCCTGTCCCTCTGTGATTCTTTATCCGGGTTTCCATTGAAACAACGTATCGAGCCGGGACCACGTTATTCGCTGGCCAACCGTTCGCGAGACTCCGTTCGCCAGTCAAAAAATATTTTCGCTCCGGATATACCGTCAGCGGCGTATTTTCCGTGCAAACATGAAACTCGACCGAGTACGCAAACATCCGTACACGCGGGAACGATTAGCTGACATTTGACAGCAGCATAAATACCGAGCGGGACACGACACGTTAGATTCCGTTAATGAGCACGGATCCGACGACCGAGGAATTAATGGAACGCGGCTGCTTTCGCCGGTTAAATATATTTCGGAATTTCGCGCTGCTCGCGAATATACCCGTTACTTTTGCGCCTGACACTACCTAGACCTTATTACACGTAGCCTTCTACCAATGATTACGGTTTAATTGGATTTTATCGTGTTCTAACAGACCGATTATGTTTCTATTAGATCCTCCGAGTCTCGTCGAGCACCGTTATAAATCGTGTTTCCTACGATTCCATTCGAGAGCGATTTATTTTGGTGGAAATGAGCTTAATGCTTTATAAGGCGGAGATGTAATGTCCGCGGATCAAGGGCGTAAACCATGAAATGTAGTTATTGCGCGACAAGAGCGGTTTCCAGACCATCTTCCTTTAGATTCTCCTGCTGTCGACTTTAAATCCATTTGTTATACTGGGTGTACCCGTTTCGTCACCATTTTCTTGTCACCATTTCCAGATAAAATTTTAACAGTACTTGGAGGACTATTTCGCATATTCTTAAATCTCAAAACATGCTTTTTACCTAAAAAAGTGAAGATAACCTTGACTTTTTTAAATGGCACCATATGTTTTGGACATCATAGGATTGTTGCTGACGTCGAGACAATTTTGAAAAACGTGCTTAAAGCTTAAAATCAAGAAAAATTGTTCATTACTTATACAGTAAACGTCCATAAATCTTGAACCATTGACCCTAGAGGATTAAAACTTCGACTGAAGCCGCGCTGGGTACAAATCTACTGAATTACATACCAAATACATCATAATTTATTGGAAAAAGGCAGAAATTTTGAGTCCGTCAATTCTTAATCTGGCGACTCTGCTATCAGAGAAAAACAGAAGAAAATAAACATTATTACGGTACAGAAGCATTGCGAAAATACAAATGCACACACATACACACGAACACATCTGTGATTCGCTGTATGTACTTATTGAAATCACAACAAAATTAATTATTACATGAGTACATATGAGCAGTGAATTCACATTAATGCTCCATACAGCTACTTTTATTTGGAACGACTGAAAACAGTAATTGAACAATGGTAAGCGATTATTATCAAACATTTCTGAACGTTCATTTAACCGTTTAGTGCAGTAAAGTGATGAAATCGTAATTTGGCTTCGCGAAAATAATAACAAAAAGTAATCGAAGCTTGTAATACATTTTTGGGAATGCGTAATGGTCGATTAATCGCCAAAAGGTCCGCTTGAGCGGAGCGACAACATAACCAACAGCCGTATTACCGACGTATTTAACCACGCAACGCGTTCCGTGGAAAGTACTTGCCTACGAACACCAGCCGCGATTAATTAGCTCGCGGGGCGTGTTGCGAGCAACGCGGTAAGCAGAAATAAAATCAACACCGGCTAAATTGATTTTCAATTCACGGGGAGAGAGGCTACCTAGACGAGTCGGCAGCCGATGCTGGAATTGATTCTCATATTATTTCAATCGGTTGGTTCCGTCTCCTCGTGATCGAATCGGAAATAAAGGCAAAGAAATACGGGTCTCCTGGGACGCGGCGCCTTCGCCGATTGGTAATATCGTGAAGGAAACGGTAGTCTTGTTTTGAAATTAATCGCACGTTGCGTCATGTCAGCCAGAAATTTAGACGATTTTTATTGGAGAGCGAACATCTGTCAATGGTATTTCTATGGTGGTTGAAAATTCGAGTAGGGGAGACCAGGGCTAGTTGACTAAGAAACGCGAATGTAAGCTTTAAACTCGCTTTCAAATTTTGCACTTTTAGTTTATCATGTTCCTCAGAACACGAACCTGAAGGTTCAACCAAATTACATTGGTTTAAACCACATTGTTAAATCAATGAAGAGCAAACTTCTTGGAAAGTTCATACTGAATTTTTTTAGTAAGTGCCGCCATTTTTAGATATCCAATATTTCACACTATTTTAGGTTCATATTACCACGTACCGGTCACGTGACGCGTTTCGTTTCTCCATTTTTATACAATTAGGGTGAAATTATAAACGAATTGTATTAGCCGTTTAAAACCATTTAAAACGAGTAATAAATGCATAGGACAGTGTATAAAACGTAAAAACCCAATTACGACGTTCTGACGAAAGACGAGGAAACGCTGTCATTTTACGAGGTGGAGCCGTGCGAATATGTTCGGAAATAAATAGGAAAAGAGCAGAAGCTTGGCCGTGTAGTTCGGCTTTAACCGGCATGGCAGAGACGGCACAGACGGACGCTTAATTATCAGTCTTATCGCGCTCTGTCTCTCCACTCGCGTAACTTCCTTGAGATCAACGGCTTTCCAGGGAATCTCGCTCGGAGTTAATCGCGGCCCGATCTAATTAGTGACGTGACGACGACGCTGCATAACCGGGAGTGCACAGCTCGTCAACACCGACGAACGCTGGTATTTCGTCGGCGACCGCAGGCACGCGTGCGATGGACACTGTTGCCCCCGAGCAATCCTTTTTGCACCCTAAATACACTACCCAATCCGAATAGCTCCCACCAATCGACTCGCGAATTCATCAACGAGCGAAGCTACTTCCTGTGGAATTAATTTCCGCTGCAAAATTGCGAAATTTTCAGGAATTCTTTTCAAAGTGATAGGTACGCCTTGTATTATAACTAGACAGCGGATTTTATGCATTCATGGCAAAAATGAGTAGGTGTAATTGAAAACAGTGAAAACATTAGCAGAATTTAAAAATACTGTTATATCATTTTGAAGCTATTAAACATATTAAGAAAGAATACAAATTTCTATGTCACTCGAGTTTCTTGCAATTTGCGTAGAAAATACTAGACAGGGGATTTTATGCATTTATGGCAAAATGAGTACGATTTTCTCTTCAGCTTAACGTTTTAGATTAGGAACCTATTCGATACATGAAAGTGTCGTAAATAGATAGGATACGATTCTGGACAAAGAGTATTATTGATAAAATAAGAAGATACGGCAAAAATTAAATCGTAAGTAATGAAAAAACAGTAGCGGAAATAAAAAACAAAGTAAAGTGAAGTGCACGGAAAGATGTACTATACTGTAGAACTGGAAACTTAAGAAACAAAGAGAGAATGGAAAGTTTCAATGCAATTGCGACATGTTGTAAATTCCACAATGTTCTTAAGTTAAAACATCTTCAATCTAAAGATAATAAATATTACTCAAATATTAAGGTGGTTCGGAACTCACTGTAATAAAAAGTAGGTTCCGCTGAAATTAGGCGATAGCGAGAGTGGGAGAGGGGGAGAGTGGTGAATGGATTTGAAACCCTGAGGGGACCAAATATCATTAGACATATTACTCAAATATTTGTTGAAAGAATACATTTATGTGATATTATACTACGGTGTTAAAATTGATAAAAGGTTTATCAATTTCAAATATAATAAATTAAAAAATTATTTGTTACTGTACTCAGGACAGAAAGTGTAACTCCATTTAATGTTCTTAAGCACACCTTTCTTCTACATGCTTTTTTTAGAAAACTCGCGGAACGATCATTGTAAAACTCAAATAATGGAGTAACTCCATTTTCATACCAAATGGCTCATTTATAGGACGTGCAGTCACATGGAATAAACAAGTTTCGAATCTAACAAAGATGATATTTATTTCAACTTTGTTGTATTGTGAGATTGATGAATCGTTTCATCACCAGTTTTTTAGCGAACGCAGAGTGCTGGTTACGCTAGACGACGAAGCTTTGTCACGAACTCGGTATCGACTCCGCGACCATCGACCATTTCATATTGCAATAAACGGAAATGTTTGACAACCGGGCAGGTGTGCCGAGCCAACGACTCCGAATATTTCGTAGACATTTTTCCCGCCGTTATATCAACTCGCGAAAATTCATGACATCGGGTTTACGATTGCATTCAACTCTTCGCCGCGGATTTACGATTGTTTTGCTCTGAGATAGTAACGGCAGCCTTAGCACCGATGCGACCCACCGTTCTCGACAAAATATTGGCAATTGCATTCCCTGTAACGGACGACTGGTAACAACAGCTGGTGGCCGGGATATATCCTCGAAACGCGAAGACAGTGCGTCGGCTATGGACGGTTCCCCTAACTGTGACCCTAAAGGCCGGTTTATACTCATCAGTTCGAGCCTTCGGACAGAATATGGTTACCCTGGTTTCGTTTCTAGCATTTACAAACGGACAAGCTTAAATATTACCAAGCTTTCGTTTTAAATAATTTTTTCTTAGGAGAAATGAGTGAAGAAGAGTATGTGGCTCGAGGAGCCTCCCCATTGGCGAAGGTTCGGAGCTTGGGAGTGCTAGGGTCAACATCGTTTGACAACAATGTTAACCAACTGCATCTAACTTCTTATAGTGTAACAATTATATTTTTATACAAAAGTAAAGGTATCAGTGCAGAATAGTTAAAGAAACGAATGTCAGCACCATCTTTAGGAACCATGTTACTATCGGATAATACTGTCGTCGACGGTCAAAGACGTTGTCGGTTAAAGACGTTATCGGCCAAAGTTATTGTCGGTCAAATTTGGAGTCGGTGAAAACTGTGTCAGTGATTTTCATTTGACCCGTTCTGCGTATGCCCTGGGCAAGGAAGTCGCTGCCCGTACGGGCAGATGAACAGCTCTGCGCCCTAAACAGACGGCTCGACTGGCAAGTGTCTAATTGCGAGTGGTCACCGAGTGGAACCGCTCATGCCCTAGAATGTCTACACAGGACCAATGATCCTGACGATGTTGCCCCTGGTTGCTGAAGTGTCACTTAATCGATGTTCACACGAGATCTGATTTGTAGCTTGTGATTCAGCTGATTCAATAATTATCTGCCCCTATTAACCCTCATTCGTCCCTCATGTCAATTTGACACAGTTTCCCAAAATAAGTTTTACTGTTCTGTTATTTGTACATAGGTAAATTCGCCCGAAACTTCGTTACTTTATTAATGCATAACACATAACCGAAAAATCTAAGACATAAATGTTAACTCATCAATTTGAATAAAAAAAACTTCGATAAATAACTGTTTACCACTGTGTTAATTTGACACCGAGGTACAGATTCAGTTCGTAAAATGATTAACATTAACAAGATGTAAGACCTACACTTTTCGGACAATTCTTTCTTGCATTAATAATTTTTATAATACCGACAATGATATATCAATATTCTCAGATTCTTTTAATTTTTTACCGTTTTACATTCCTTTCATTCTTGTCAACGAAGCATAAAATGTCTGTACATTGTTTACTGGAAACCCACCAGTATGGTTCTTAATGACTGTGCTATGTTAACAAAGAACTTGGAAATCTTTGTTTAAACAATAATCCTGAAAGGAACACGAATATACGTAAACAGCTTATGTTTCTGTTAATACCCCATCAGTTTCGAAGCCTCCACTTAACCCACGCAGATAATTTTCATTTCGCATAAAAATCCGCAGCCTCGTAATTACTCTTTCGAATGCACGCATATTTTCAAAGGTTCGCATTTTTCTTCCAACACTGTACAATTACAGGTCACTTGTTTTATAGGTACTCCACGGGAAACCGTCCTTAATTAAGGTTGTTTAAATTTGTACCGCGCTGCGTCTCGAGTTTCGTCGTTATTCGACGCAAAGCTGCGTACATTGTGCGTCGCGAAAGTTCGCGGAACGCGTGCACTTCCGTTCCGTGGGGGTTGGAACGATAAGGGGTGGGGGAAAGTAGAGAGAGAGAGAAGCGTCCGGTGAAATACGGGATTCACTACTTATTGCGGTAAATACGAGAAATGTTACACGTAACGAGAGCCCCGTTAAGCTGCGCAATAAAAGAAATATTCCGTGAGCAGAAATGCAAACGGAAACGTTAAACAACGTCCCCGTGCGGCCGCGGGAGTACAAGATCGTACAATCGTCTACCGCGCATGGCGAACTTCAAACAGTCATCCCCCTAATTAGTATGTAAATACGTACCTCTGTTCGAGGTACATGTAACATTTACTTCTAAATAATTATCGCCTCGGAATTTCCGGTTTACTGGCAATACCGGGTTGCTGATAATAAGCATGTCGAATACTGTAGTACTTTCCTTTGACTAACTGCGGATGTTGGCTGACAGATCCACAAAGGGTATAGATTTTCCTGATTCCTGTCTTAAAACATCGTTTTATGTCTAAAAAAACATTGTGTAAAATTTCAAATGTCTACCCCCACCGATAGGGGTGATATTGGGGTAAATTCCCCCGCACTTAAATGCAATTTGCTCTAAAACGAGAAAAGATATCGACGTGGGATAAACGGCAAACAAAAGATATAGATATACTCTATATTTCAGATTTCTTCAGAATTTTTTGCTAATTATTTATAGCTGAAAATAATTAATTATTTTTTTGGGAATTTTTTTAACTATCTTCCCTGGGTTGACACCTACCAAAAAATTCTAAAATATTGCTATGACAAGATATTGCTATTTTGTATAAAAATCTCAGAAGTGTCCGTTTGGTGGAACAGTGTCAAAAAAGGTAAAGTATGCCGGCGAACGCTCGGTTTGATCAGTAACGGCGCGCAGTGGGCAATTCGGACGAAATTTGTTTCAAAATCAAAGAACTTTCGATAGAAATAAGATAGAGCGATGAAATTTTTTTTAAATTGAAGTTGAAACTTTGTAGAATATGGGAAAAATAGGGAGATTATGGTACGAACGTTTTGGATAAAAAAACATATCATTCCATTTAAAAAAAGAAAGTTGATCTTCATCTCACCTTGGTGTGTCCACCGGGAAAAATAAAAGTTCCACCACACGATGTCCCCCTCGGTATTGAACAACTTTCATCCGAAACATTTTTGCGTATAATTAATATTTTCGGAGATTTTCGACTGTAACGCTTTATAATTTCCACCCTGTATAAACCCTAGAAATGACTTTCGATCTAATAAATATGAAGGCACATTAATAGGAGAAGATGATCTACAATCTACAGTGAAAATTTGTTCGATCAAACGAGAACCTATTCGCTCGAAAGGAAGTTTCAGTTGGTTGGTAGGTGGCTGCGTTGGCGTAGCCACGCGACGCGACGCGTTATGCAGATACACGGCGCGGCGGCAGAAGCCGGGCGTTTCCATTCGACAAATCATAAATCGAAACTCGTTACGACGGCGAACCGGGAAAAGGCGGACGAGGAAATAACTTTCCTCGTTCGCGGAACGATGGAAACAGGCGGAATAGCCGGCCGGGAAAGGAAACCCTTCCTCGCAACGGAAAAAAAGAGGTAAAGAACGAAATTTTAGAAGTCGTCCTCGAATTTGGCTCTCGTAAACACGGAACGAAACCGCACGACCGTTGTTCCGCTGATATTTTGCGACTCCGGTTCAGCACCGGTGTATTGTACCTCTAAAAATTGACCAGTCGTAACCTGCTACTTCTCCTGGGCAGAAAAGAATTTTCTCCGTAGAATTATTCCTTGGTATTTTTACAATATCGAAGACTGCGGGCTTTCTTGGATTATGCATGGCGAAGAAATAGAGAAATTACAGTAGTGGACCGAAATCTTGGCACAATACGACTTTCTACGTTCGAACAGCTGCCTAGACGTTTTCGCGGTGCCCTCAAACTGTAGACGTGGGACTTTCCTGTCTGGTACATTTTTCAGTGAGTAGTGGGTCCATAAAAAATACGGAAACATTTATATAGTGAAGCCACCTACAAACGAACTGCGACAGCCTTCCGACCGAATAGTTCTCACTTGATCGAACGAATTTTTCCCATAACGCCGCGCCGACTATGCGGAACTTTAACCCGAAACGCACCGCGTCGTGGTCATTAACAATTCAGTGGATTATCGCTTCGGCTGTGGACAGTATTTCTAAATCTGTTTCGTATAAAAACAAATGTATTGTCACTTTTATTATGAATGCTAATTCTAAACTGTGGGAAATATTTGACAAAAGTTGAAAAATTCAGAAATGTCACCCTGTGGATATATCTATAAAATGAGAATTTGTTTATTTATATCATCCTAATAGTCATTTTTAGGAGAAATTGAATTGATCGTTTCAACTAAATCGTTTTAAGAGGACTGGATTTTTCTGGTTAAGATAAAACGAACTGATATGTCGTAAAACTTTCAGGAGAAATTAAATTGATTACTTAAACTAAATCGTTTCAAGAAGACTGGATTTTCCTGATTAAAATAAAACGAACTAATACAATGCTGCCATCTAGCGGTTCTACTCGGTAAGCGGCGCGCGATCGTCACTACAAACCAATATGGCGGCGCCCTTACCTGTAAAAAACACTGAAAAATGCTCAATTTTAAGCAAGGATAACTCCTGAACCATTGATCCTACAGGATCGAAACTTCGATCTGCAGGGTCCCCGGGTACAAATCTACGGGATTACATGCCAAATACATAATAATTCATAGGAGGAAGGTACAAATTTTGATTCCGGTAAAGTAAAGTTTACCCGCGGGCCGTTCTGATTTACGATTTGTTACGATTAAAATAGCTCCGAGTGCAAAGGGTTAAATATCGTTTGATCGATAAGGATAAAAGAATCAGTGACATCGATATTTAGCAATCAAGATAGACCTTAAAGGAAGGATCGAATAATATTTACTTACCTGGCACGTAACTAAGCCTTCGTTAAAAACACACGCTACATTACCGCGGACGTCAGAAATATGTACGACAGAGTGTCTTTACCCTCTTTTATAACAAAAACGACTGAATACAAATCGCTCGTTCTCCTTTTTTATAAATGATGATCGGAACAACTTACCCCAGGAACTTTCACACACATCCCCGGTCTCCCCTAGTAAATGTTAACCATCTTCCTGAAAAAGGAGAATAAGCGAGGAACAAGTAGGTACCTGTTACTCATTCCATCCGAAGGAAAGTAAACTTCCATTGAAAATATATGCGTTGAATCGTGTTATCAATATATCTCCTATAAAAAAAAACAACGACGCTTTCCTCCAGTAGCGGACCGTTTCGATTTACGATTTGTCGTAGGACGAACCAACACTACGCACCGGTGGAACCTGCCCGGTGGATCTACATTCTACATGCATAACTCGAGCGTTTGGGCAACGTCAGCCCGGTACGGCGTGCCGGTTCGTGTCGATGCGGGATAAGCAACAATGCGATAACAAATGATGCGCGATAAAATAAAATTGCTCTCGTTTCGCAGATTGCCCCTGCCATTGCCGATTACTCTTGCATTACGCTCGGCCCTGGTCCTAGATGGAAGCCCTGGAAACTTTCGTCGCGCAACATTTTCACCGAGGATTACATATCACCCCGGGTGCCAGGGGTGAACTTTCGTCGAATTAACCGGCGGAAAAATGGCCGAATTATTTACGCCGCTTCGTTCGTTGATTTTTCACCGACGCGCGGCGCAGCGCGACTCTCGATGGCCCCGTTTAACTCCGGCACCGGGCTCGATCCACTTTCGACTCGATAAATATTCCCACGAGCAGACGTATTCGTACGTCCGATCGCCGCTCGAATAAACTACAGGATCGTTGAACGCACGACGGAAAGACTTCGAATCCGTGTGCTAATTTTGCTCATTATGGAGAATGCGCCCACAGGATAATGAAAATGCATATTTACTTACCGCATACATCAGTACAATATGGCAAGTCTGCTTGATTTCATTAAATTTATTACATCGGAGTTGACTCTCTCATTCAAATTTCCCGATTGCGGCTAGATTAACTGCTGCTCGGTGTAAATTACGAGAGGATTGCAAATACGTGTACAGGGTGTCCCAGAAATGTCGAAAAGCCTTCTGTGACAAGATTCAAGTCGGTACCTCTACTATATTTTAAAAAATCGATCTTGCAACCAAAAATTCTGAAATAATTCACTGTCGTGTGTGCTGTTGGATAGAATATTCATGAATATTTTCGTAATTTTCTGTTGCGCAGAAGAGAAGAAATACCAAACATTTTTGGAGCGCCCTGTAGATGTTTAACGGAGAAGAGAGTCAGCTGCTTCGATTTTCCAATCCTCCATTATACAGTATAATTCAGCCATGTAGTATAATTAGGCGAAATTTTATTCAATCTTTCCTGACGCAATCAATCGACACATTTTGCCTCGGCGCACGGCGTTGCAATTAAGGGTAATGAAAATTTGCAACGGCAGGTAGCGTTACAGTAATGCTCAACTCGTCGCTTAACCACGTCTAATAGAGCAAATAATTTCTCCTTAAGGGTCCCAAGCTAAAACCGTTTACGTAATACATTTATAAGTATGGTCGTCAGCAGCATGATGAATTGCCAAATTTGTATGCGGCGTATTTTTAAAATTCACGCTGCACCTTTTCCGCGCTGATTAATGCATCCGGGATGATGAGAGATTAAATTGCAATTCCTCGGACTGGATACGATATTCCTTGTTAAATCTCGAGAGTCTTCAGCGTCGCGCGAGATCCGAGGCATTGATAAATGCAAGATACACGCAATTATGCCGAGACGTTCATTCAAAGATCCAACGTATCTTAATCTCTTCAAGGATGAATTATTCGGTAGCCAAACAGCACATTTTGGTTTCGAGTACGTACAAACGGGGACGAAATTAAATGAACACTATTTAACAATTTATAATTTGTCGAGTTAATAAAAACGTGGAATCATGGTACCCAAAGTTAATTCGGTGCGTGAAAGTTCCGATTCACCGTAGCGACTTTATCAAGGATTCCGCGACGCAATAGTAACTTTGACTTTTTCCTCTCAATACCATGAAGGCTATTCATTTGATTTAATTCACTCGCGAATAATAGTTCGTTGTGGCGAAATGTTTCGGACAGGAGCACCCTTCATGCTTTGCACGTTCTGCTTTGAATTATTCGATCCGCTAGATGATCCTGCTCCATCGATGGTCGAGTTTGACGCTTCTCTCGACCGAGGGTTTTCCGCGCTTCGAAAAATTTCAGTTCCGCGAGCAGGTAATGATTATTAAAAAAACTCCGTCGGTCGACCTAGGATGCCGGCGGCGCACAATGAGACTCGTATTTTATTCACGTGAATCCGCGTTAATATAATATCGCGATGAATAGTGAATATTCCATTCTCGACCATGAATCCGAAGGTTCCGCTCATCAAACGTTGCCTCAATGATCGGCGATTGCTCTACATAAATGATGAAATTGAAATGATGTAGGGCCGATGTACGAAAGACCGAAGCACATGAGTTTGTTTAATTATCGAACAAAAACAGCTCGGCACGGAACGTGTTAACTACGTCGGACAGCAAAAATTGTACGACTTACGCAACATTTTTAAATCGACTTTTCTCCGACATTTCGGGCCAAATACCCCAGTGTACATCGGGTAGACAAAAAATTATTTATCCGTTGTAGAAGTTCCTGAGGTCCAGTATTAATTTCGGAGCTCCTCGCAATCCTCCCGCGAGGCAAGATCGAAATTTGAAAGTTACGGTCCGCTGGGTTTTGTTGCCGCCGCCGACAGAATTTTTCCGTGATCCTAAGGGTGCACTACGATCCCACTTAGCCGGAGAAATTAGCGAAGTACGGACAGCATATTCCCTGGCGCGGCGGCGGAAGATCAGAGACGTTTCCCATGCAACCGAGCCCGGTCGAATTACGATGCTGAATTTTTATTTAACTTTCTTCATTTTTACACGGCCCCGGGACCCGATCTTCCGGGTTACTTAGAGTTGGCGACGCCGATTTATGGTCGGGCGACTCCACTTCCGAGGGAAACCTCTTTGCGAATCTCCGGCGTCTCGTTGCAGTTGATCGAGAAAAACGAAGATTCCGGCCAAATGAAAATATGCTGGCTCGTGGCTCACCACCGCACCGCTCGCCCACCATTCTCCTTTCTTTCCAACCGCAGATTTCCCACCGTTATTTTCGGCTCGGAATTTCCAAATTCACACGACCCTCAGGAATACCCGGCGCTAGGTGCTAAAAACTCGGATTTCTAGCTGCATGAAAATACAATTTTTTTGGCATTGCAATCCGGACTATTTCTCATGGGTAGACTCCGGATCTTTATGCAAAATAGAAAAGTTCTGCATCAATTGCAAGACACGGGAGCTAAATATCCATTTAAATTTTAAATATTTTTCGAAAATGATATGAGCTGTTCACAGGCCAAATCGATTAACTCCACTTTTTGAAATATTTTGAATTTAAGTGTCAGAGCACCTGGTTCAGTCATAACTTTTTTATTTATAATAAATTTCCCAAATAATACAGATTAACGCCATTAAACGACAAAATTTCTTTTGGTCGCCAAATAACAAATAATTTATTTCAGAAACCATTCTGATTAACTGCAATAATGAAATCCGCGTTCAAAAAATTTTGTCGTTTAATGGTGTTAATCTGTATTATTTGGGAAATTTATTATAAATAAAAAAGTTATGACTGAACCAGGTGCTCTGACACTTAAATTCAAAATATTTCAGAAAGTGGAGTTAATCGATTTGGCCTGTGAACAGCTCATATTATTTTCGAAAAATATTTAAAATTTAAATGGATATTTAGCTCCCGTGTCTTGCAATTGATGCAGAACTTTTCTATTTTGCATAAAGATCCGATCTGAAAATGACTCCGGCACAGCACTCTGGATTAATTTAAAAAATATCATCGCTCTATCTCATTCTATCAAAAGTTCTTTGATTGTGACAGAATTCATCGGTTTGTCTCACTGTGCGCTGTCGCATTATCAAGGGTCCGCGCCCCTCCCCGAGAGTTCCATATATATATACATATATTTTTGTAGTGACTTGCAGTGATGGGCCTGAGATCCCCGTATGAGATCTCCATCGTAAGGGTCCAATGGAGTCCAATATGTCACGATGAGACTAATTATTGCGTGGACAGTACAAGTTCGTGTTGAGGCTTGAAAGAACCACTCACAAGGCGTGATGTCAGTTTTATCAGGGACTTCGAATTCTTAACTTTTCCAGTTAATTCTGTTTACATCGTCTCGCCTGGCCAACTTCGAGTAGTATTGATCTAGGGTTCCCGACGTGTCAACGAGAGAACGGGAGGAAACTTTGTTCCGAAAATTTCGCGGTCGGCGCTCTGCAAATCAGTCATTTCTCGCGGCGGGGCGGATCCGATGAAAAATTCTGCTCGTTACGAAATATCCGCTGGAACGTTTCGCCGTGCCGGTTACAAAAGTTCGCGGTTCTAATGTTTGAACAAAGTCTGAGACAGGGACGGACGAGTCAGAAAGTTTTGGCAAACTGTACCATCAAGACGACAATGACCAGACTTGTCTCTTGCGCTGGTCGATATTTATCGATGAAATTATTTCCAGGAAAGTTTATCCGCTTGACACCTAAAGATAACTTGGAAACTAAAGACTTTTTAATGGATCCTTTAAGGCCAACAGCAATTTTTGAACCAACAAATCCCTAGTAACGTCATCTAATCATTTGGGATTATCATGTAAAACAAGATTTCTAAGATTCCTTTTGGCACAGTATAATCATTATTGGATATCCTATTAACAGGCTTCCACTAGGTAGGGTGTTAAGAATTTACAGTTTAAATGATTAGCTATTCTGAATTAATACGTTCTACAGCCCTGACTTAGTTTTAGTGGTACCCCATGAATCTATTTAAATAAATAAAAATATACAGGGTGTCGCTGAACGTTTGCACCTCAAATATCTTTGTTGTTTTTAAAAATACGTCAAATTTGTTAAGGACGAAGTTCTCATGATCGTCTTCACTTTTTTAAGCGGGACCACCTTTTTCTTAAACACCTACAATGATAGTCCCTTTCATTAGGAATTCAGTGACTATAATTACTCAAGGTCATTCAAGGTTATCGTCAATGTTATTCAAGGTCAACTTTCGTTCCAATCATTTTCTCATATACCAAATAGTTTATTTGTCTATTAATTTAGACGACACATCAGCTGAAAGATTTTGCAAGACAATGGAATTCTGTACCCTTCTTCAAAGCAATTTGGAGCATATTGTTTTCTGCATTCGAAAGAAGAGACAGAAGAAGAGCACGAGTTCCCATCGATTTCTATTAATTTCGACGTTATCGGAAACGTGTTTGTCGGCTAGCAACCGATAAACGAGTCCGCAAACCGATGGACCGATCGTGGAGGCGATCTCGCGTGGAATTTATCGCGGAGCATGTCTGTTCCTCGACGGACATCCCTCCGCACGATTCATCATCGAGCGTCGAACAGGCAGGAAAAATTCGTTTCTCGAATATTGTCACGGACCATTATCTAGCTCGACCTTTTTTCTCTTCGGGGAAGACTCTCTCGTTCTCAGATGGCGCTGGAAAAAAACTCGTTCTCTCTATATATTTTCTTGTTTTTCTGTTTTTCCCCATTTTCGCTTGCATTCTGCGGCATTACATCCGCAAGACAGATACGGGATGCCAGCTTCTCATTAAGCCAGCCACCCTTTCCCGCCATTGGTCTCTTTTTTCTGCCCCGGTGTAAAAAAGTCACAGTCCGAGAATGCAAAACTGTGTTCTAAGACCGCAGGTTTGAACCTTAAACCCTCGTGATTTATTTTTGCACTCGCTAGAATTACAGCGTCGTTAAGAAGCTTCTCCGAAGATGGAGCACGTACGAGGGAATATGAGGGTACAGGGTTGAAAGTCATCAATAGCCGGAGGATTTTTAAGCGAAATGAAAATTCTGTATATTCATTGCGAGATACAGTAGATGCCATTTATCTCTGTTGCGAATAATTTTATACAACAGTATTTTTATATATTTCAAATGTTTTTCTATTTGATTTACCTGTTGTATTTGGTTTGCCCGCTAGTGTCATAAATGCGTAAAATCCGCGTCACCAATGTTTAACCGTGATACACTTATGATTTTTGTAAAAATATTTGGCCAGCGATCGAAATACAGTCGTCCTTTGTTTTCTTGCGAAGGGGCCAAGCTAGGTATCGGTGAGCTAAAGGGTTTGATATTCGAAGTGACGTCGACGCGACGGAGACGGAAAAATTCGCAACGGAAACGGCCGGTCGGGGATGTCTCGCCGGGAGAAATGCTGGAAAATCGAGGACGTTTCCGGGTGAGTGACCCCTTCTCATTTGACATTCAATGGATGGCGCGCGCCATAAAGGGTTGGAATGTCGTGTACTCGAGCGGCGTAAATTACGGCCGGCCGGGAAATTCGTTGTAATTTCCCGGCGTGACGATTAGACGCGTGCTCGACGAAACACGAGCGAATTCTCGCAGAAGGGATCGCGGTGAATCTCTATTACCTCCGACCTGGGAGAACCGGATCACGAGATAACGCGAGAGAGACAGAACTCTCTCCGCTGCTGCGTGTCTAAAGAAGAGCCGAATTGAAAGGGGTTCGGCGCGGAATTTTTGCACGCGGATGCACGAAATAACGCCTACGCGTCGGAGCCGGAGGTACGCAAAGGAAAAGGCACCGGGCCCTGATTAATTGCCCGCCATTGATCCCCGTGTCTCGGCTTACTTCGCTAATTGAACTGATCACGAAACTCGTATGCGCGCCTCATCGCGCTGCTGCGCTGGCCGCGGGACGCCATTCGATCAGATATTGCACACAATCAGGTATTAACTCTTTTTGCACTCGGAACTATTTGAACACGAAAACTAAACATTTCTTCTAATCTAGAATATTTCTATTCTATGCTAGCGGAATTAATTCTGGACACTTTTAAATTTTTACTCAAATTTCGCATTTATTCAAATTATTTAATAACCACTTAGGGTAAACTTTACTTTACCGGACTCAAAATTTCTGCCTTTCTCCTATAAATTATTATGTATTTGGTATGTAATCTAGTAGATTTGTACCCGGGGACCCTGCAGATCGAAGTTTCGATCCTGTAGGATCAATGGTTCAGGAGTTATCCTTGCTTAAAGTTGAGCATTTTTCAGTGTTTTTGACAGCGCGGCGCGCCGTCTCTTTTTCTCGACACCCGCTCTCCCTCTCGATACGTCCGTGTGTAGTCGGAAGGATTCGGGGTACCGAAGAGACATAAGCTGCCGGAGGCTTTCGGGAACCCGAAGCGTATCATACTTTCGGGAGCTCGACTATTCCCGGCCGAGAATTCCCGACCCGTTCCGAGCGTCGGGTTTCCCGAGATTTCTCGCACAAGCCTGTGCATTAGGTAAATTATTCAATAAATCTATTTCTTTGAATATACAGGACAATCGAAAAAGGGCTGATTCTAATTATGAACGAATAAATTGACGTAGGTTAGTGAAAATATCTTATTCATTAAAGTTCATTGTATGAATAAATAAATTCGGCTTTATTTCACCTTAAAATACCGAAATTACTTTCTTGCCAACGCAATATACTAATTAAATAAATAATTCAAATATGATTTAAAGCCACTGAATATAGTAAGTAAACCAGAGGTATCTTTATGCAAAATAAATGCGCATCGATCGCACGAAATAGGAACTGCATGGTATCTATTTCTTCCGCTATGAATTTTGACGAGTTACAAATAATATAATCGAGCTCTTAAAATATATTTTGATATTTCCACTATTATGTGTCACATACTAATTTTTGTCGTAAATCGATAAAGTTCTTCATTTTGTTCTATCGCAAACGCGAGCGTAATTTAACCCCATTAAAATCAAATCGCGTCCCCATAATTCGTAAAACTGCAAACTGTTATAATTTCTCAATGTAATGATTTTTAATTTTAAACGCGTTGGAATTATTATTTCGTAACAACTTTAAATTGCCAAGTTAAAAAACGATAAAATAATATTTTGGGGATGCGGACATCGATTTTCCCCACTTTCTATCCACCATTTAAAATTTAATTTCGCGTGTCGTTATTTAGTATTTTTGTTACATAACTTTCTGACGAAGTTTTAATAACATTCCCCGGGCAGAGCGCGAACGCCATGTAATTCGACAAAGCACTGACAGGTGAAACTATTTGAAGCCTGGTTAACTCTTACATCAATATGGAGCGACATCGATCGAGGCACTATGTAATAACGAAAAAATGCATTCTTTCGCCGGCGTGTCCTGTAGGGAGACGGGTCGATACTCGCACGTGTGCGTGCACACGCATATAAATCACGCGGGACGTCGTAAAAACCGACACATCGCGATAAACGCCTTCCATAATAATAAATAACCGACGGAAATCACGAGTCTGAATTGAATAAAAATTTTCGAAAAATCCGAAATCGGGATTTCGGGACACGTTTTGCTTTTTAGCTATAAAATTTCATAGCATGAGAATTACGCAAGAAAATGTTGCAAAGGTATAGTTGCCAGCTACGTTTCCGCTGCAGAAAGTATAATGATAGCGTTAACGGATAAAAAGCTATAGCCAATTTTCTGAAGACAATGTCTCCGGCAAAAAAATTTTGCCGTGTAAGTTGGGACATCCCAAAAACTCTGAAAAGTATGTGTTGATACGAAGTTAGAACGCCTTATACAGGGTGGAAATTATAAAGCGTTACAGTCGAAAATCTCCGAAAATATTGATTGTACGCAAAGATGTTTCAGATGAAAGTTGTTCAATACCGGAGGTCAACTTTCTTTTTTTAAATGGAATGATACGTTTCTTTATCCACCATCAAATAGTGCAGTTTCAAGACGAATTCAACGACCTATGACTCAAGGTTATTCAAGGTCAAACTTGCAGGGAAATGCAGAAAAGGTGTGATCGCTTTATTTGTACTTTACTTCGTGACTTCGAACTTTCACACCAAAACGAGGACTGTCACACCAAAAACTTCACTACAAGTTTGATCTTGAATGACCTTGAGTCATAGGTCGTTGAATTCGTCTTGAAACCCACTATTTTATGGTGGATAAAAAAACGTATCATTCCATTTAAAAAAAGAAAGTTGACCTTCATCTCACCTTGTAAAAAATAAAAGTTCCACCACACGATGTCCCCCACGGTACTGAACAACTTTCATCTGAAACATTTTTGCGTATAATCAATATTTTCGGAGATTTTCGACTGCAACGCTTTATAATTTCCACCCTGTACAAGTTTACATGAATATTGTGTTTACCGGTGAGTAATTCATCGAAGCATTAAGTCTCGAATAAAAAGCTTCTCGAAACCATTAGTCGCATCGAGACCATTATGCCCGGTAAAATATGTCGGTTATTATCCGTGGTGTTTTGCATTTCTTCGTTTCTCTCATTATTCCTCCCCCTCTTCCACCCTCTTCTTGAAGTAACTAATAGCATCGTATACATTATGTTGTGGTGGAGCAGCCTGTAATGCTTCTTATTACAGTCTTATGAAAAATTCAATCGGTCCGCGACCACTGAACGACCGCTCGGCCTTGTACGAAGGGAACGGTAATGACACGCGGCTGAAATTAAAAGCACAATGCCGTCACAGCGCGCATAATTACTGCAAAAACGGAAATGACTGCCTCGTTGTTGGGTACTTAGGACGAAGATCGATCGCGAACACGCCTGTAATCGGCTTAAGGAACGACCCCTTTTTTTAGTCCTCGCGAATCCATCATGGCCGCAAGGTCACCTCGCATTTCCGCGGTGTTGTTCGCCCGTTGACCTCCGCTTCAGACGAGTAATTGAATATTCTGGTTCAACCCGAGACCCCCCTACATGAAACGTGACGAATGGCTTGTGGAAAGAGCTGGGGAATCGAGCTAGAGATGATTACCGAGTAGGAAAATTGGTTCCGAGGCGTCTAGTTTCTCGGCCACCTATAATTATTTACATAAATTGTGCAAGAGATGATGAAACAAAGAGGTCCTCAACTAATGCGTACCCGTCCGCATAACTGAAATGAATTACCTCATCGTCAATGACTGTTACTGATGATCAAGTGAGTAATATTAGTCATTCCAGTCATTTGTGTCTTGTAGCAAATAAATGACTCTAGTTTTGTGTAATGGGCTAGAACAATTCATGACTATTATACAGTCGTGGACAAAATTAAGCGGACAGCTTTAATGATCAACAAAACATCAATGCAATTTAAAACATAATTTTAATAAACCAGAATTGTATGGAACGTTTAAGTTAACAAAGTGTACTTTAATGAAATAAACAACAATAATAACAATTAATACAATAGAATATATTATCATTAATCGAAATTGTATACAATTTTTGGTGGTCAAAATTAAGTGGACACTTTATAAATATTTAGGAAATAAGCAATTAGTATTTGGTACTGTAACCTCTTGCTTTAATTACTGCTTCTAATCGTCGTGGGATGCTTTCCACAAGTTTTTGGAGGTAACTTCGATCAATTTAGTGAAATTTTAATTGCAATTCGTTTAAAAATACTGTTTTATTATGACGTTTTTTTAATGGTATTTCCGAATCTGATAAGCTCCATACAACATTACCTGTCGATAACTTCTGAACCATTGATCCTATAGGATCGAAACTTCGAGCAGGTTCCCCGGGTATAAGTCTACTGGATTATATACCGAAATACGTAATAATTTATAGAAGAAAGTCAAAAATTTTGAGTCCGGTAAAGTAAAGAGCAGCCGAAAAATATATTCAATAAATTGCCGTGAACACACCTTCACGATTTCAATAATTGTCAAATAAAAAATCTGAAATGGGTCATTTGACACCTCGTGGTAGGTTTAGAGTTAAAATAAGGTTAATCAGTTAATATTAGTATTATACTTTAGAAATACTTTTCTTATTAATGGATGGTTGTTAAGCATAAATAAATTTCTCTCATCCTCAAAAAACGGTGCAATATCCATTTCAACGTGTGCTTGTATCTTTTCCTTCGTTCTATCAATCTCCATTCATTAATCAGCAACAGAAATGATTAAATGTTCTCCTAAAACTTCATAATATGAGTTCTAGCATAAATCATTTATTCTTTTGCATAATCGGAAAAAACCATAACACTGAATCAGTACTAATAAGGGAAGTTACCCAAACGTATCATGCCGATTTTTAAAATATTTGACACGTACTTTTTTATAGCTGCCGAAATTCATGTTAAGGGAGTGAAAATAGTCCTCAAAGTTGCGGTGAAAAATCAATTTTATCGAAATTATTAGGCCCAGACGAAAATCTCTAAATCCAATTTGTGCGTTTTTAAATGACGAATCCCTTAGTCTAAACCGATTAAAAAATAATAGTTTTTTTAAAAAATATGTTAATAATTAACTTTTGACGTTGCACCTTGGACAACCAGTTATTTCTATCAGAATCAAATAACAAATAAGGATTCTAGCGAATAACAAATAATTGATTTAATAAATGAATAAATTAATTTAATTTTCATATAAAATACGTAATGACACAATTTTGTTACACGAACAAGTAGATCCTTTCTGAAATAACTTTGGAAAGTAATGTAAAAATAATGTTATTTAAACGGCCAGGTCTGGATTGAAAGAAACGTCCTCTTGAAATTTGTGTTTCCTTGTACAAACTGAATCCAAATAAAAGCTGATAACGTTAATCCGGTCGACATCCGTGCCGGCGAGGTTGACGCGCTAATTAACCTGCAGCCGAGAATAAGTGTATAATTGCAGCACACCGTTGGAAAGTTTCTGTTTCTTGGGGGAAGAGGGTCGCGCATTCAGCATCGGGCCTCGGCATTATCAAGTCTGAGGGCGGTGCTACGGACAGAGCGTCGTTAAACTTCCGTAACAATTCCTAAAATGCCGGAAGTATCAAAGGAAACGGAAAACCATCGGGTCATCCGCGCGTAAACTCGCTGGCGAACGGCTCGTTTGCGCGCCAATCTCGAAGCTTTACAGAAAACGCTGCAGTAAGTGACTTTACATAGCTCTCGAGCTATTGCAGAATTTTATTGGCTAAGAATGGCTCTTCGCCATTGACCCGAAAACAACGAATGTATTGACAAGTTTCATTGCCTTGCAAATAAAATGTTATACTTGAGGATGCGAAAGCTCGTCAAGTTTTTAAAAGTAGAACCTCGATTACACTGTCCAAATTTGTTCAACAATTACTGTTGGGTGATTCTTATAGAGCTTTTTGCGCTGATTCCGAATCTGCCTTTAATTTTTCCCTTAGACGCACAGTTTTTGAAGAAAAACCTATTTTTCAACTTTAAACAGATATTGCGATGTTATTATAAAAGATATTGTATAGACACAAAACTATTGTCACCCATTACAATTTCAACACGACTGTACTGATAGAGAAAAAAGGGAAAAAGAGACCGAAATGTTCTTATCAACTACCTGAGATTCGTGGAAAATGGCTAGTTGCTGGTTATTGTTTATTTTAACCGCCGTCCCAGGTATACAAATTCCTAGGCTCGTCCTTGCATGTCACCACATGCGCAATGACTTTCGCTAGGCGGTTAATTTACTTTTATACTTAAGTATAATCACATTTTTTATTTCTACCTGAACCTCGCGACTCTTTGTAGCCTGGCGGCCCCGGATCCACCTTTCGGTTTCTCCGTGCTCGCTAGATCCCTTCAGGTGAGAAATTCTCCAAATCGAGGGTTTTTGCGGCCTGAGGTAGACACATCGTTTACACGCTATTGGCTTGAATGCAACAAACGCTATCGCGTAGTCGCCAGACGAGATTTGGGTATACTTCCTTGGCAGGATTTCGTATCGATAGACTAGCTGTAGCCATCCTGCACTAATCTCTTACAATGTTTCACATTTCATGCTCCGTATTAACCTCGCATACATGATTCCGCCGCTGACAAAATAGAAGGGCATTTCTATCCGTAACAGATATTGAATTGTTCTTTGCAGCAAAAGATTCTGTAGATTTTCCCGAGTACAGTAATATCCAATATTAATACATTATGAACGTTCAACCATGTTTAAACAATCGTTGAAGATGGAGAGACACCACTTTTGCATGAATTTTTCAGGATATTTTTCAGTTTGTCTTGAAAAATAAGGGTCCAGTGTAAAATCGAACTACATCACGCATCACGTTAGAGCAGACTTTTGAGCGTATGTATTTCTGAACAATTGGCGAGCCAATTATTGTCGCATTATTTGTGCGTTTGAATGAAAAATGATCCACACATCCGTGCGAGCAAACACGGGTTTCGGGACGGTTCGTCATTAGGTCACATTAATCACGCCGCAACCCAGATCAAGCACAGTGTACACGAAGTATTATAATATAATAGTTACACGGGCTCGGGTTGCGGCGTGTTTGCGCTGGCTCGCCATTTGAATCTCATCGCGGATGCAAATTGTCGTGGCCCCGGCTGCAATTGATACGTATATCCAGTCTGTTACTCGATAAACTATTTTCCATGCGCGATAACCGGCACACCGACTGAATTCCACTCGATTCGCCTGTTCTTCGACGAACTATAGCCTCCTATTTCTTGTAAGGAAAGATACGACGCGTCTCACGATTACTAATAACTGCGGATGTTCGTGCACGTGAAATGTGCGAAAACCATATGCAAATATGCACATAGAATAAGCAAATATGCACAAAAAATATGATTAGAACTAATACAAATAGATATTTATCAGTTATGTTTCAATTAACAATTTATTTGTACGGAAATGCCATAATTTGCGTTACAATAAGTTAATAGTAATTTTTCCATGTTTCCAAGTTTAGTTGTTGCCGTTTGTCAGTTAATATCGACTTGTATGCTGAAAAAGTACTTTTTATATCACAGGATGTAATGAGTGCATATTTATATTTGCTCCAATAGCGTTGTCTTCATCGCTTAATATCCTCACGGCTGTAGATACTTCGCATAATCCAGGATTCTTTTTTACGACTGCATCTATTTTAACACGAATTTGATCATCACATTTACCAGAAACAGCTCTTAAATGTTCAATAAAGTTTATAAATATTTTTATTGAATTTATTGAGGGTAAACCGACTGTTGACTGCTCTTTACTTTACCAGACTCAAAACTTGTGCCTTTCTCCTATAAATTATTATGTATTTGGTATGTAGTCCAGTAGATTTGTACCCGGGGCTCTGCAGATCGAAGTTTCGATCCTGTAGGATCAATGGTTCAGGAGTTATGCTTGCTTAAAGTTGAGCATTTTTCAGTGTTTTTGACAGGTAAGGGCGCCGCCATATTGGTTTGTAGCTAGATGGTAGCACGGGCACGCGTTAATGCTGATAACGTAGAGCGGGTATTGAATAAAATATTAGTCAAAGAAATCGCAGCAAAATATAGTGAAATTACATAAAAGAAATATGTAATATATATGTGCATATGTACATGGTAGAAAACATATGCAATATGCAAAATAATATTTGCATATCGAAATATGCATCTACATGAACATCCGCCGTCTACTAAGAACTAAACTGCGGATGTTTATGCAATTTTTAGTTTCTGCAGCCAAATTCCAAGAAAGTGGGAGAGAATAAAATCCTATTTCAGTGGTAGTAGCCTTTGTAGATCTGGAATAAATAAAAATTGTATTCAATTTTGTGGAATCTTATATTCTAGCACTTTTAGAAATGATTACTTTCTATTTTATGATGATATACTTTTGAGATATATGTTCTTATTTTAGGTATCAATTAAATTTACAGTGTTTAACTATACAGATATTTAAAATAGAGATAGCTCATTGAATGTTGACTAATCCTACTCTCTCGCTGTGTACGAAATATATTAATCAAATTATACGTAACATCAATACGTATTATCTATGCTTTAATACATAAAATCTGCAATTGAATACAGGTATCAATAGTAATTAATAGAATTGATGACATGAATCGAATAAATTGAATAATTATTATGATCGGCTTTGAATTTAAGGTTTCATTTATATAAAGATCGAATGTTGCAGCAGCCGTTTGTGCTCGGTTATTGATGTAATCCTGTGATAACTCTGTGATCACAATTTATATTAATTGTTCCAGTTTGTCAAAATTAACGATGAAAAATTTCATTTTATACAGGGTGACAAAAAATGTTGGACTTCCTTAAATAGAGGTGATTCCTGAGGTGATTTCGAGTACCTTTTCCCTTTGCGAAAATGTTCTGCGCGGGTTTGTTGAGGAGTTATTAACGAAAAACGAGGACCAATCAGAGCGCGGCGTTGGCATTGGCCGCGAGCTGGAATCCGTCTGCTATACCCGCGCTCTGATTGGTCCTCTCGTTTCTCGTTAATAACTCCTCAACAAAGCCTCGGAGAAAATTTTCGCAAAGGGAAAAGTTACTTGAAATGACCTCAGGGATCAGCCTGTTGAGGGAAGAACAACATTTGTATGCCACCCGGTATAAAGATCTATTTATGAATTTCTCTGGCGAGTCATTGGGAATTTAGGTCAGTCTAGAATAATGTGCGTGACGGTTACAACAGTACTATGATGCACTGCGGTATGATTATTCGGGTTTGGTAATTAGATGGGACCGGGTGGATTGGAACGTAAAGTTCCGTCGTTTAAAAACTGACCTACGATATCTGAGCGGCACGCAACCGCCGAAAATCCGAACTCGTAAAAACCGAATATCAAGACCGGTCTAGAGAGGGGCGCGCGGGGGGTTGGTGGTTGGCGCGTCGGCTCATTTGTCACGCGTTTCGTGTATTTGTCTTCGTACTGGTTATTAATTACCCTTGCCGAGTGGGGCACGTACAAATATTGGCTTGCACGGAATACGGCTCGAAAGTCATTATACACAGCGCCGGTGTACGGCAGGGCGGTTTCCAATGTAACGGCTCTGCGCCCCAAACTTTATTTCGATTTTACGATCAGTGTACACATGTGCTTTATTCACGAATCTGCTGTTTCACGTTCAGTCACTAATCGGCCTTTTCTTTGTTTCAGGTAAGCCACGAGTTCCGTTCTCCCGGCAGCAAAATCGCAGTGGGTTGGTGTGAGTACCTCGATGCATAGTGATCGGAATACTGTGGATGTATATGAATTATGGTAAAAATAAGAAGAAATTCGAAGAAATTTAACCCCTTGCCGTATCGTTCTCTTCACAGTTACAGTGATTAAAACGTCTTTATCCCCAAAAATATCGTAGAAGAGAAAAGAAAATTTATATTTTTTGTGGCCACATTTATTTGAATGCTTAAACGTTGATTACAAACGAATCAAATTTTATTTCATTCGAACAGAAAGGCATAACATTCATATTTGTTAGACTTCGTTTAAAACTTTCATGACGAGTGTGACTCGTTAAAATACGGCAAGGGGTTAACCCAAGATGACTAATACCGGGTCTGTCATAATTCATAGTGCAAATTAGGTCGATTCTATGGCTGGAAATAAGACGAAAATCGAGAATAACGAAATTGCGTAGGAGCCTTCGTTTCCAAGAAAAGTAAATTTCAATATCAGTCGAGTACACGCGTCCTTAATAAATAATCAATGTCACGGATTTCACTACAAAATTGTTTGTACATGGTTCAATGTTTAGTAAACAAGCCCTGACATTGCGACTGTATTTGTACAAGATACAATGTTTAGTAAACAAGCCCCGACCTTGCACAACTGGGTTTGTACATTGTACAATGTTTAGTAAACAAGCCCTGACATTTAGACATTTAGCAAGCAAGCTAAACTTTTAAGGTAGGTTTAGTGTTAAGACGTCTGAAATAAGACGTCTTCAAAACGCCTTGGAAAAGACGTCTTTTTAGGACGCAAGACTTTCTGACCTAAAATGGACGTAAAACAGACGTCTTTAAGACGTTGCGTGCTATCAAGGTAGATGCCTACAGTTTTATCGCGGGGATGTATTACCAAGAAACCATTCTTTCCCTGTGATCCCAGGACTATAACTTCTAAAGCCCCAGCAGCTTCCCGAAGTCTCGCGCCCGGGTCAATGCCCATATTACCAGAAGTTCGATAATAAGTAGCTTCGCCGGACTACCGGTCACGTGGTACCAATATCTTGCACACACTAATCCACGGAGCTGGTCCTAATCCCGCACGAAGCAATAATCCTCGGAAGAACGGTACGATCCCAAGATCCTTCCGCGATCCGAGAATGCATCGAAGAATGCGTTCCATGGCATCGGCGCGGCGTGAGGACGAACGAATAGTTCTTCAACGCGGATCGTCGTGTTCCGCCGTCCCTTGCGAACTATGTCGCCAAAAATGCGTTCGAGACGTCTAGTCTGCCGAGAAGATTCGAAGGAGCTGTTCTCCATTGTTCGCCGAAGTTATGCGTGCTCTCTCGACTCGTGATTTTTTCGGGATGTTGCGCGGATACGTTTGTTCGGCATAAGACGCCAGATGAATGTCTTGGCAACTGGTTACGGACATAAATCCGGCACGGAAACCACCGCCAAGAAAAATAATCAAACCGGGAAGCGACCGTCCCGAACGGTTTGACCTAACCACCAGGTGTGTCGCGTCCCCTCTTACACGAAGCAACGCGCTATGCCTGTTCCTTTATCCGCCACTCGATAGCCGTCAGATGTTCACTTAAGGGTACATCGAACCGTGACGGGGTAACATTTCACCCGGATTAATGCCCGCAGGATGTTACCTTGATCTCCGTTCCCCCGATCATGCTACCGATTTAACATCGTTCTATTATGGTACGGATATTATCGTGACTTTGGGATCTCTCGCGGACGAAGTAGAGTAGAATGGGGCTAAAAATCCGGCTGGTCTTGACTTGAATATCTTTGTTTGTTTATCGTAGACCGAGCTTTGCCATATATTAGGGTGGGTAGTGTGGGTGATACGGAAACTATAATAACGTCAGTTGTTCCGAAGCATTCGTTTTAGTCGTACAACACATTTGTGCTTTTCCATACTAAGAACTAAGAAGAATATATGGTCTTTTGTTTCTCCTGTCTCCTTCTAAATGATCATTATTTCAATGTATGTGTCGCTAGGACTATGTAGGTATCATTAGGGGAAAAAGTCCCTTGGGACTTATTAGCCCGCGTAAAGGTGGGATATTCTATAAAGGTGGGATATTCTATAAAGGTGGGATCTCCCAAAGGTGGGATCTCCTAAATATGGGATCACCTAAAATCTTTTAAAGGTGGGATCTCTCAAAGGTGGCATCTCCCAAAAGTGGGATCTCCCAAACGTGGGATTTCTTAAAAGTGGGATCTCTTAAAGATGGGATCTCCCAAAGGTGGGATCTCCCAAAGATGGTATCTCTCAAAGGTGGCATCTCTCAAAAGTGGCATCTCCCAAAGGGGGGATTTTCTATGAAGGTGGGATCTCTCCTAAAATCTGCTAAAGGTGGGAACCCTTGAAGAGGTGGAATCTTCTAAACGTGGGATCTTCTAAAATCCCCTAAAGGTGGAATCTCCTAAAATCTCCTAAAATCTCCTAAAGGTGGGATCTCCTAAAATCTTTTAAAGGTGGGATCTCGAAGCACGTCTAGACGCGGCGTTTTGCGATTCATGCTCACGGTTCATCGTCTAAACGCAGACGCAAGCGATCACTTCTGATGAAGTTTGACGAATGGAGTATAAGATGCTGCAGGATCGCAAAACGCTGCGTCCAGTCGCGTTTAGAAGATAACCACCATAAAAACCTACTGCCCCATTACTTGAAATTATCCTACGATTGTATGCTCCTTTAGCAATTTGTGTATGCTTTGATTCCTTTCTAGATGATAATTACCGCAACGTATACATCGCTAGAATTACAAAGGTACCACTAGGGAGAAAAGTGCCGTAAAAGAAATCTTGATAAAAATTTGTAACAAGGATAAACGAGAGCCACCCTACTGCATACTCATTCTTCGTGAATCCTGTCGTGACCCGAGTCCCGTGCTTCGTGAACGATACGACGACACCACAGTTTCGATTCTCGGCGAAAAGTGCAATAACGGCTGAGAATCAATATGGCCTGTAATCGAGAAGTGATTGTGGATCCCCTGACGTGCTCGGATCACAGATAGCAACGATAGAAATAGAAAGAGGATAGCGTCTCGCCAGGGAGGTACAGCAATTTCGTAGCGTAGATCGGCGGTGGGAGTGATTGTTCACGGTCCTAGATTTCGGACCAGTTTTATCTGTCGGCAATAATGCGAAAGTCCGGAGAAGGGTTCGGGGTCTCGCATCGTGTCATGGTTCAGTTCCCGTTGAAGTCAACGACGCTCGGTTCTCGTCAGTAATGACTACGGAAGTTCCCGCGGAAACGGCACAACACTTGGGAAACTGACTTCGGGGGAAATTGAGTTGAAAGTGGAATTTCAAGGATCGACCGCCCAATGGCGTTTGGTTAGCCTAGCTTTTCAGGATTCGTCGAACAATACGGTTCGAACATTGTCTTAATAATTGTCCGCTTAGCAGGTTATTTCGCTTCAATGCAACGGAAACAATGAGAGCCGACTGGCACTTTGCGAAACTCGTTCTTAAGCAATTTCTCCAGGCGACCATTTTCTTTCGATTCGAACAATAAGAAGCCTTTATCATGTATGCATTAGGTCTTTGCCCGTGATCCTGTCGATGAAATTGAATTCGCGCTATAGTTCTCTTTCGCTCCGGACCTCTATGGAGCTATCATCCGGAGAGTTTTTCGAACTTGTAGCGTACGTAGCGTTTGCAGAAGATAAGGATTCTAAAGAGTAAGTATAGAATTCGGTTTACATACAGGGTGTCCCAAAAGTGTCGCACTTCCGCGAAACGGCTGATTCCTGAGTTCATTTGAAGTAACTTTGTCCTTCAACTTTTTTGGGACACCTGTGTCGCGATAGTATACCCCTGGTATACTATCGGATAATCACCCTGTACATTAAGAGGTAACTGAAGAAATTGAAATATGACGGAGAATCTAACTATTCGAAACTCTAAGCAATCAACAAAGTTTTGGGGAGTCTTGAAATGTCCTTGTACAGAACGTCAGAAATCATTTGAAGTTGGGGGTCTAAGACATGAAGAGCGCCGTTTCAGGAATCTAAATACGATAAGTCATGTTCCCGGTGCATATCGCTCAAGCCAAATGCCGACGAACAAACAATCCCCAGTGTTTGAAGTGCTATTAAAGGGATCCAGATGGTATGCTTCAGTGAAAGAGACAATTGATATTCGAGAGATCCGAGATTGGATGCTCTCCAGATGCAGGCTAGAACAACAAGTAAAACTCGATGCCTGCGTCTACTTATGCGAAAGAGAAGTAGGATGCCCGTGGTTATCAATGGCGGACTTGGTCCTCCATCTCCGTCGAATCAGACAAATTGCTTGCTAAGGATTTCTTCGAGAACTTAATCTTTTCCTTAATGTTTGTCGAAACGGATATCTTCGCATTTATTTAAAAGTTTTGCTTCGCAACACAGTAAATTAGAATTTACAGTATAAACATCTTTTTCGTTTATCAGAGAGAGAGAGAGATTAACCCTTGGCAATTGCAAGAGCATCTGGAAAGTATTTGTAAATAAAACATGTTTAAATTTAGAAAATTAACAGAACTTTTATTGGGAATGACATACAATGTCGGATAAATGACAAGCTACACATTTTTTGCACGATATCACTTTTTCCTCGAAATTTTCTATCTCAATCGCATACGATGACTTCAGACTCTCATTAACAGTCCGTCCCCAAAGGAAAAATGTAATAGCTTAAGAAATTAAATTTCCGTTGATCAAACAGAGTAGTCAAACTATTTTTATAATACCTATTTTATATTATTATATTATTTTATAATAATAATATAAATACCTATTTATGAGACCAAGGTCATTTGAAGGTCATAGTGAACTCGTCTTGATATCAGCCACAACACTATGAAGTGTGTCGAATGAAAAGTTGTCTCCAGATAAACTAGTTAAGAAACTGCTGGTCGTGGTGAAAGCAAACGGCGGTCGGGGGAAGGGTGAAGAGTGGGGCGGAAAAACCGCACGCAAACCAGTAAATTCTGGCATTAAAATTTCACTCTAATTCTATTGCGGCTGCGGGAACAGAAATTACGAACAGCGGTTTCGGAAAAGCCGGGCAACTTACGCGTGGAAATGAATTCTTTTTACTAAGAAAACCAGGTCCTCCTAACGAAGAGGAATTTTCCCCACGAGAGAAGCCAAGTATCCTCGTGTGTTTCACCGCACCGCACCGCACCGTACTGCACCGGCGCAGCGGAACTTCCATGCACACAGGTTGCGCGTGTACTCTCGAAAGTAGGAACACCGTCGTTGGCCTCTGTGATGCTACCATTTCCGTTTTTAATTATTCAAAGAACCGCGTCGCGGAATTAGGGCGTTCCATTGGCTCGTTAAAACAACATTCTGCTCAGAAGTTCTTTTCCCGACTAATTGTCATTATTCGGCTGCATATCGACAGCCACGATAGGCGGCAGCACTGTCATATTGCTTCTCGCGGCTCCGCGACATGCAGCCGAATAATGACAATAATTCCGCGTAAACGTAAAAATAGGACTTTTGCGGCAAATAGCACCCTAGATTGATCTTTCATCTAGCGATTTTGACTACTAAGAAATCCTGTTTTTGCATTATTGAGATATCAGAGGAGAAATCCCGGACCCTTGCATCCTCGCGTCGTCTGCTGGAGTAGACGCTAACCTTAATGGTATGAAGCTGACTTCAAAAGAAGCCTGTAAAAATCACTTGTCGCGGTTTGTCACCCAGAAATCACAGAGGTTCTACAGTGACGGGATTATGGTTTTACCTCAGAAATGGCAAAAAGGTGGTCGATCAAAACGGCACATACTTGATTTAATGAACTCCATTTAAAATATGGGAAAAGCTTGATTCATTTCTGCATTAAAATACGAAGAAACTTTCTCCCCAACAAATAGTTATTCTGATTTAAAGTGTATGTGATCAGTTATGCTCCTCACTGTGTTTAAACTAAAAATGGAAGAAGTCTGCAGCGACCTACCCTCGCAATGTGCATTATCTAATATTTTCCTCTGTTCATTTTCGCAATCCGGGAGTTGGATATAACGAATGCATTCTCACGATCCATCTTGTAATGGTGGCTTTGACATAGGAAAATTGACAACAGCTGCATCCATCGTGTCTTCAGCGGCCGCGAGTTACCTTGCTCGCCATATGCTTTCTACGTGGAAGAAAATCTTGTGGAACATTTTCTTGAAATATGAAGTTAAACATATATCGGACGGGATGCATTTGCAAGATGGAGATTCTGAAGAATGAGTGGACTACCGCGAGGTGTCTCGCGACATGTGAACATTAATCAACAATGAAAAATCGCATGCGCTGCGGCGGAATGTTCATAAACAACTCGTGAAGGTAACACACCATATAATTTGACGAGCATATCATTCGAAAACAAGCAACACTCAGTGTTTACGTTTGTTGAACAGAAAACTATCCTTTTGATACGGTACAGCGCAGGCAAATCCTTGTTACAGAGTTTCCAAAGTACTCAAAGGAACATTTCTACGATACTCGCACAAATGCACGATATAGCCAAATGTGAATCAAGCTTAACAGCTAATTCGCCAAGTTTCTCCATTTCGCAGTTGCAAGTATCAATGCCGTTTCTATGAATCTCATTCGTGGAATACTTCAATTAGAATTTAAGAATAATTAATTTTTCATAGTATTTATCCTCAATCATACTAAATCATTATTTTAATTAAATTTTCATAATATTTATTTAAATATTATGAGTTTAATGAGTTTAATAAGTTTAGTATTTACTAAACTATTGTTTTAATTAATTTTTCATAGTATTTATCCTCAATCATACTAAATCATTATTTTAATTAAATTTTTTAGAATTTGTTACTAATTCGACGCAACCATTCACTTTTTTTTAGTGATAGTGTAGTAGACGCGTTAAGAAGCATAGATAATATAATAGATCACTAGTAATTCAGTAGATCATGTCATACAAGTCTTGCATCTGCTTTCTTACATCAAATTTAATAGGATATTTATTTATTTTGGCTATAAAAACGGGATAATAATGTATCTAATCATGACACAATATTTTCCCTTTTACAAAAGATCTTGGTTGAAGTGGTAATCAAAATCAATTACAAGATATGTAAAGACTAAAAAGTAGAAAATAAAAAATATAGAAAAAAAATCTTTTTAAAAACCAATCTTGTATTAAAATGCACTAAAAAGGAGAAAATAATTTTTATAGACATTAGTGACTATAAATAAAACCGTGGAACGCTAAATTATATTGACGTAATCTTCGTGGGCGCTCCACGCTTTTATTTATAGTCACTAATGTCTATAAAAATTATTTTCTCCTTTTTAGTGCATTTTAATATAAGCGCGGTTTTTAAAAAGTTTCTTTTTATATATGTATTTTTTCCAGTATGATCACCGATCCACTCGCCACCCATATATTAATTAATCCACGTAATTCTTTTTATCGAACTCTTTATTATTCGGAACAGCACGTAAAATAAAAGTTATTCCGTCTTTTTTCTTCTTTCTGTTTCTACAGATCGATTCTTGGAACAATTATGTATAAAAAATGTGAGGAAATTACAAATTTAGGTATCTCATATAAAATTTGAAGTAGGAATTTTCCTAAAATTATGCTTTAATACATTCTTACGTAGAATATTTCAAGGAATTTTTGTCCTTGATATTATATTAGCTACTAATATAAGATTACTCTCCAAAACGTCAATACGAAATATGCATTTTTCCGAATTTTTTTACACCTGTTCGCGTAATCCGAAAAATCTGAAAAAAATACTCGTTAACGATCACGGTGAGATCCAATTAACGTAATAATATAAACGTGGTACTCTGAGAACTCCCATATAACATCGGCCATTTTACATTAAATCTGTTGAATGTTACAAACGTTGTGACAAATGTTGAATATTATTTCGTGAATATCATATTATGGTCATATTAATTAATTATTACAGTTAATTTGATATTTTGAATGTATTGTTTATGTAGATCACACTCGAGGTCAAAGCTTGCCTGTGTTTTTGTTGTGGGACCATACGTTAATATGCAATTTCAAACAATTCGTTTCCCTGGAATTTTTATTAAACGGATTATATGAAATATTTGTTTCATGAGAACAGTTTTTAAAGAAATTCCTGAGAATAATATTTCTTTCCATAGAAATTCCACGGGAACAATTCCTAGAACGAAATATACAGGGTGAACCACGAATCGTGATCAGTACTCTGTTATTAGCAGTCTGATCGAAAATGTTTTCTTCGGATATAGCATGGCTTCAAGAGATCTTTCGCGTGATCATTACAAATTTTTTGGGAACTCTTTTTTTTCATGATTTTTCAAGGTCACCTTCAATTTTTTACTTTACCTATAATTTTTTTACGCCTATCTGTTAAAGGATTTCAAGACGAATTCGGTAAGTATCATAATATAAAAAAAGAATTGCTGTTTTGATTTCTTTTACAAAAAATCTGCTATAATCATGTGAAAGCTCTCTTGAAGCTATGCTATATCTGATAAAAACATTTTCGATCGAACTGCTAATAACAGAGTAATCTCTACTGATCACAATTCATGGTTCACCCTGTATAGTATAAAAATATGCAGGGTGTCTCAACTGAAGGAGGCCACCTAAATATCTCCTTTATTTTCAATGGTACAAAAGATATTTATGGCATAATTTAAATGGTATTGAAGGAGAAATATCATAGAAGAACAATTCTTTTTATCCGGTTATTTTTCATAGTTTTTTAAAGGTCATCTTTATTTTATATCGGGAAAACATCTTTTTCCATATTGTAGCGGCTGAAAAAATGCATTTGAAATTTGTGCTGCCATCCAGCAGTTATGCTGGTGTGCGATCGCCACTACAAACCAATATGGCGGCCCCCTTACTTGTCAAAAATACCGAAAAATGCTCAACTTTAAGCAACCATAAATCCTGAACCATTGATCCTAGAGGATCAGAGGAATGAAACTTCGACTGAAGCCACGCTGGGTATAAATCTATTGAATTACATACCAAATACATCATAATTTATTGAAAGAAGGCAAAAATTTCGAGTCCGTCTAGGTAAAGTTTACCCTATTTTTTCGTTTATGAGGCATAATTTGCATTGTTTGGAAGCATAAATCTGCGCATGTAGCTATTTTCATAGCTAAATGCTGCCGAATAATGCAAATTACGCCTCATATCAATCGCGGCTTGGATTGATCTTTTATCTAGCGTTTTTGACTATTGAAAAACCCCATCTTTGCATTATCGAGAAATGGCAGGGCGCATCCCTGGAAACGAGAGTCTATCCCCTTAAAAGCGTTCGCCGTCGAAGAGTTAGCAGAGATCTGGCTAGGAAAACAAGGCAACAAGCTTCGAGTTATTCTTTGAGACAGTTTCCGATGTTCTTAAGCAATTCAATTAATTCGGAACTCTAAGCTTTCCTCGGGTGCAGACTGCTGTTGGCCGAGGTCGATATAAAGACGGTCCGCAACGAGTCTGCAAATAGTGATTCACCTGCGTCCCCGTTATTCCCGATTCGCTATTCTCCGGCCACGTTCTCGCTCCTCTCGTTTTGCACGCACTCTGCGTACCCATGCGTCTTATTAATGGATTTCAGAGTGCGCACGAGTGTTTGCTCGGCCTGGCACGATTGCCCGCCGGGCCGCACGGTTCAGCCCCGCCAGAATGCCCGCTGGCTAGGCTCTTGTTTCCCGGGCTACTTTGCGGCAGCCAAACTTCAGCCTGGAAAAAAATATCGAGTGAACCCCTCTTTCGAGTTCTTGTCGTTCGAGATACAGTCACTCGTAAGCAATTCCCGTTACTTTCACCAGCAGTGGTCCCAATTGAAGTATTACTTGTTCAAATGTAGACTAAGATGAAGTGCGCTAAGTGTGGACAAGCCGAAAGCGATGCCTAAATCTGAACAATTGAATTTTTATAGCAAAGCCAATTATTAAGAGATTAAATAACTATTTTATATATTCTGAGGCGTTAGCTACAAGTAGGTGTGAATATTATTTGATTAAGACATCGATTGAAATTTAAAAATAATTTCCAAAGTTTATCTGAAAACAGTATACAAAATAGTCTATTTTCATGCGAATCATGTGCATTTATAGTTCGAACTTTTATTAGAAAAAAAGATAATTTAAGCTCTAAGGCAAAACGTAATTATCACACATAATTATATCGAATAAATAAATTGGCAATCAGACGTAACTTAAAAAATAATTAGTAATTCAAATATTGGATGTCCAAGTTTAGAACTGCTTTGAAGTATAAGCTTATCTTCGATGTGCATATACCTTAAGCCGGATAAATGGCAAATTATTTAACTAGATGTATGCATAATTAGTTTTCTGTTAGCTTGTAAAATATCAATATTCTCCTTTTTTAGGAAATTACGATCTACAAACAAAGTTCTAATTACTGAAACCGTAAAATGAATCGTAGGGGTTAAAACAGAATTATAATCACGAAGGAACATCACGTTGAACTATGTTAATTTCGCGGACAGTAGTTTCCAGCATTTGGCGCGACTCGATAACAGCAATAGCAGCTGGAATTCCTCTCTTAACTCCACTCGAAACTAATGGTGTCTAGCTAGGCGAAGTACAACTATGGATTGTTAAATTAAAATTGCGTGGGACCCACTTGTTGATTCGCATTACCGAAAGTAACTGGTACATTGTTTCTAATGGGGAGACGTGGATAGAGACTACGGACGGAAGAAAATACAGTTTAATCCTTCGATTGTGGTTCCGCAGCGCGTCGCGGCGCGCTGAAATCTGTGGCGGAAGGACTTCGGAAACACGGGACGAGTTTGTTGACCAGCGGTACAGGTGGGAGGAGTTGCGGCTCTATTCGGCACCGCTGCTTTCGTCACCGCCAGCGTTGGTTGCTCCGATCCTCCCCGTTTATAAAAGAGACGCGAATGACCACCACCTGTCCACAGAATTACTCGTCGGAACAGGTGTCACCAATGACCCGTGTTCCCGCGTCAACCCAGTGATCCTAAGCTCGTTATTACCTCCCGAATAAATAAAACGAGCACCGTGCTCCATCATTTTCAGCTCGCAGATCGTTCCCCTCTCTGACCGACGACATAGAGAACCTCTCGCACCTGTTTGTTACAGCCCCGACTATAAACGCGGTGAAAAGACCTTGCGGCGATGTTGGAGCGAATCAACGGCAGCTGAAAAGGGGTCCTAGTGATCCAGGACACTTTACTGGATCGATATCTACTGTAATATTCGGTTCTTTGTAGTAACATTATAATTTCGCTGTAGTAACATTATAATAATGGACGCTGCGGATTTTATGCATTTTTGACGAAAATGGATTGGTTAGTTGATGGCTGTCGACTTATTCGAACTAGTCAAAGAGGAAATGCATTCTTAGTTAACTTCCGGTTCTTACAATTGACTTGGACAATTTTCATCCTGCATACAGATCCGCAGGCTACATAGTATTATCATTAGCCAGCAGATCTTTATGCAGAACAAAAATTTTTTATTTGACTTGTAACAAACTCGAGTGAAATAGAAATTTATTTGGCTGCTCTTTACTTTACCGGACTCAAAATTTGTGCCTTTCTCCTATAAATTATTATGTATTTGGTATGTAATCCAGTAGATTTGTACCCGGGGACCCTGCAGATCGAAGTTTCGATCCTGTAGGATCAATGGTTCAGGAGTTATGCTTGCTTAAAGTTGAGCATTTTTCAGTGTTTCTACTCGGTAAAAATGCTCAACTTCAAGCATTTTTGAAACGCAAACTCTTAAATATCTCAATTTAAACTTAAATGGACTTAGGTCACTTTCAAAATAAACGGCTCAATTCTCGTTGGCCAGAATTACAGCGACATGCAGTCAGATAATAATATAATCGAGGAAATTGACAAACTCGCCGGAACCAAAGCCATCCCAATTAAAGAACGGCAAGATGGCGTGCAACCCCTCGAATCCTCGAAGTAAATTCGGGGATGGAGGGCCGGGTCTGCGCGTAATTTTCGCAAAAATTAGCCAGACGTCGCGCGTCGGAGGGATGTTCGCCATCTTTGCTCCGGTAGTAGGGGCCATTTTGACGGAGGGTTGGCAGGGAACGGTTTCACGCTCCGATTGGCTCTAACCAAATTTCGTCGCCCCACTCTCTGTCCCGACCACTGGCTAAATTGTATAAATATTGAGTTATGCCCCCACGGATAAGCCGCTGACTCTACCGTCGCGTGAGTGCATAATTTACAAATCAACCTTAAAGCCTGACCCACGGTGACCGCTGGTCGACCAGTCGTTTACCGTATTTGTGGACTTGGCCTGTTGACCAGGGGTGAACCAGATTATCTAATTACGTTCCCATCAGTATTCATAACCGCGTAACGTTAAATATATCAAAAATCTAATTTTGTTATTCCAATGAAGCACAAACGCTAGGCGGTTAACACATAAATGTACGTATTTCCGTCGTACGGAGTGAACTTCAGGGGTGACTTTATGGTTTTCAAATTTTTGTACGAGTTATTAGCTACAGGAAAGGCCATTTTGACAAGTCTAACAAATACAATCTACCTAGTCTCTGGATATTAACATGGATATTTTCATCGTCAATGAAACCACTAAATACAGTTGAAATTATATCGTGTTTAGTGTCATTTTAATCGGATAAATGCCACAAACAAGTTGGTGAAAGTCCTATAAAAAAATAATGAAAAATAAAGAAGGTTTGTCATTGGATTAGTGGTGTCTTACCGATATAACCGAGCCGTATGATGTCATACTTCTCGGCGCCCGAGGCCTCTCGAACTTCTTAGCCACTTAAGGGCGTAGACCCCGCAGGAGTGAGAATAGGTTTGGGACAATTGTTGGCCAGACATTTGGGACATTTATCGATAAAATACTGTATATTTTGTTTCGTATATCCCGTAAACTAAAACCGACCGCCAAAACCTTTAAAGGGAAATTTGGTTCAGAATGGTCACCTCAACGACATACTTCAAGGTCACTGAAATCGGAGATGAGGTAGCATCGACAAGTTAGACAAACTTCCTTGATCACGTGCAATTTCATCAATAGAACTGTCATCTGCACATCGATCGCCAGAAATCTCATGAAAACGTTCTGCGTTTCTCTGTCGATCGAAGCGGACCTAGATGTATCGGAAGACCTGTCCTTTTCGGTAGATCGCCAATGAAATCAAACATTTACCAGGCAGCCGAAAGCGGCGCGGCGGGTATATCCACCTGACGAGCGTTAGACACGTGTTCGTCGCAGTTGGCGGAATCATTTGTCAGGGTAAAATCGGGCTCCGTCAGCCAGTCAAGATTGTTTCTTCTTAACGTCAATCCGCGTAACTTCGTTCCGCTGATTCCATCATCCCTGATCAGCCCCGGCACGGGTTTTGCTGGCTGCTGCAGGGGGGTGCGTATCCGCGACGGATGCAGAGTGAAAAGGGGGTGGTGGAAGGGTCGGGCCGGGTCGGGTCGGGTCGGTTTCCGGGAGCCCTCCCCTCGGCTCACCACGCGTCTTTTTCCCCGTCGTTTCGCGAAGAATCGAATCTCGTTCGAAACTAATTTCGGGCCTTTGTGGATCCACCGTCATTACCGCCGGCAGACGTCAGTTCACCGGATGAATCGAGGGCGGGGAGAGGGGGTTGGGCGCGCAGAGGGATACCTAGATTTCCGATACTATTGAAATTCGTCGAAGCGAAAAGTAAATTATATGAACTCGCTCTGCCTCTCTCTCTATTCCTGTCTTTCTCTTTCTTTTCCACGAGGACCGCCGGCTCCTTTGATGTTTCCGCCGACAGAACGGCGAGAGCTTCAAGCGGAACGTTTTCATGCGGAACGCGGTCTTCCGCCTTCTTCGATGATCCTCGCGCGTCGTACACACCCGCGGTGAATCCGGGACTCGGCCCAGGGTTGCAGCTCTTCTTCCTCGATGCTGGGGATCAAAAGTCCCCTGCCAAGCAGCGCACGGCCAATTTGATCGCGGACAGAACAACCAGGCAGAGCCGCCTCGCACAGATCGACGCACGCAAGATTTACTCGCCTACTCGAAAGCAATTTCCGGTCTGCACGTGACCCCCGCTTGCTCTGGCATAATATTTGGCGAACGAGGTTTTTAACCATTTTACGGGCTGCTTGCGTCTTTTCATATTACAGATTTTCTGCTTTGATCGTGCGCTCGTTCGCCCGGCAAAACCATTTCGGGAAACTGAAAGCAAGAGCTGCCTGCGAGCATGAGCAATCGATCTTGTCTGTCCCTACGCAACATTTACTCTACGATCTAGCGGTTCTGCTCGGTAAGCGGCCTGCGATCGTCACCACAAACCAATATGGCGGCGCCCTTCAAAAACACTGCAAATTGCTCAACTTTAAGCAACCATAACTCCTGAACCATTGATCCTACAGGACCGAAACTTCGATCTGCAGGTTCTCCGGGTACAAATCTACTGGATCGCATACCGAATACATAATAATTTATAGGAGAAAGGCAATAATTTTGATTCCGGTAAAGTAAAGTTTACCCAAACGCTGGCTAGTAATGATGCGAATACCTGTACTTTCCGATACTTTAGAATTCTTTTAAAGAGACTTTTAAAGAGACAGACTTTTCAGATTCTTTTAAAGAGACAACGTTTGATAGTGATCAAATTATACAGTGATCAAATCGATAACAAGTAGGAGATTCATATGAAACAGACTTCTAAAGATTGTTACCACCAATGTTCGAAGGTGTTCGCAATTTTTCCAAATTTCGCCTCCTGTTAATTCGTTTGCAGATGTTTGTTGAAAACCGAGCAGTTTCGACGGAAGTGTACGAACGATAGGAGCATCTGGCGAGGCGCCATTAAACCGCGAGTTTTATTTCCCCGCCGCCGCCGCGCCGGTATAGTGAAATTCTTTTTTTGACAAGCGGGTCAGACACGTCCGAAGAAAGTCACGTTGGGTAAATTCCCTTCCCGGTATCGTAAGCTCTAATGAGAAAAATAAGAATGTGGAGCAAGCACTGCCTCTCGCAAGGTTGCCCATTAACTCTTAACTGCTAACTCCTTCTGCTGCGATACATTCCAGGGAGAGACGTGAACTACCCCGGTCGTTTTATGGTTTCGGCTGCACGAAAAATCACTGTTTATACAGGAACGGTAGAACCGTGATTTTTATTCTGTAGCTTTGCAAATTTCAGTAACATAGACTTCTTTATTTAATGTGAATTATCTCAATGTCCTAACTTATTATCTAATAATCGTAAAAGTTAGAGTCTACACCTCCACAAATATCAAGGCAATCATGAAAAACAAACTTCACAATATCGTTCAAACGAAATTTAAATTTGACCTTCATCTTCGGAGTTCAAGGTCATTCGAAGGTCACGTCACAGTACATATTTTGAATGTGTCTTTTTACGAGCTATAAAATATACACTTCCATCCATAAATCATCGGAGATTTATTTATCTTTAATAAAATGGCAATTAAAGAATACAAGCTTCCAGCTTGATTTTATTACTTTATTTTGATTAGAGTAGCTATTATACATATAATATTTGGATGCAAAATTAAATATATACATATACTATTTGATATACTATTTGTGGGATGATTATGGACATCTGTAGAAGCCAAATTGGAATAAAATTGCACCACTTAAATTTCAAAAATTAGAAAATATAGGATATTTTGGTCAGATTTGATTTGCATGATCTCTACATTAGAAAAACTTAGTAAATACTATTTTTATTCCGTAATATAGGTCCTTTAATAACAAAAAGGCGTCTGCATCCAAATTTGTATAAGTATCCGGTAACTTATGGATGGGAGTGCAGGTAGTTAAAAAAACAAACATCGATGACCTTGAAAACTATGAGAAAAATCAACATTTGAAAAAAGCAACCCGATCACTTGATTCCATTCAAAATACACATAAAAAATTTTCCCTGTGTCGAAATTAAAGAACATATTCTGGAGGTTGCATTCAAGTGAGACACTCCGTATACACCGAGCTAAAATGGACGACAGCATTTAATTTGGACGGGTGTAGCGGAAATAATTGAATTACTTTAACAGCTTATATTAATTATATGCTGAAGCATTATTATCTGAAAAGTCTATTAAATCTCCGATTGCAATAAATCGAAGTTAAAAGTGTCTGCAGAAGAGCTGCGCCGAAGAGATTCCACGGAGATTGCTACCGTCGAACGACTTATAACGCAACTTTCCAAAGAGGATTTATTATAATGTAAGCGACGATGCGATTAATGAAATATCAAACTTCAATAAACAGTCCGATGAGGATTCGCTTAGAAGCCCGGGCGCAACGGCTAGGTATCTCGTCGATATCTACGAGCAGGGTAATAAAAATGGTTATACGAGTTCGTGTTCGTTACGGCGTCGTTCGCGCGGACAATAAATACAACATAAGCTATCGATTGAAATGGTTCATCATCGTTCGGCCGTCGCGGCGACTAATGGCGATATCAATAAATTCGCTGAGCAAAGTAAACGCGTCGTTCCACGCAGAGTCGCCAGGTTAACCCTTAAATGCACGATACTTTGTTTACAGTTTCAATTTATCAAACATTACTAAAAAAGAGAGTGTATATTAAGGGAAAAATAAGGGAAAAATCACATCTTTGTGAAAATATTTTTTATTACAAAATTATCATATAATTCACGACCGTAATTAACGGAGAAGTGACGTCGCAAAATTTGCAACGTATTGTTGGTATTATGGTACATTATTGATATACATACCTTGGTGTATGATGGTTGTACGAATTCTAGGGAAAACAGCGCGAATCAGTATTTTGATTATCACACTGTGAGCACATGTGCATGGACGCCAATGGACGCGCATTATTTGAGGTTAGAAAATCTACGACGCATGAATTATATAAATACATGTGAGCGGTTGCCTTGTGGCTATAATGCGTAAAAAGCATCCAAACATTCCTTCAGTGAATGTAGAGCCAGAAAATGCATTGTGTTGCCGTTTGGCAACTAAGGGTTAAGACTTGTGTCTCCACTCCACCTTCCCCTTCCACGACGCTACTCCCCACGCTTCCGCCACGGTCCGGTCACGTGACGCGTTTCGTGCACGTGTCCGGTTACTGTCAGAGAGCAGGTAACGTTTTCCCCTCGATTCATGCTCCCTCCCGTGATCTGGCGACTCTGCGCGGACCTTAGGCTCCGACCATCGGCGGTCGATCGTCGATAGCAATCGCTGAAAATATTCGTTGCGTTTCAGCGTGCGCCCCAACTCTCCGTTAAAAGTATCGATTTCGCGGCAGGAAAGATGGATTCTGTAATATCAGCTGCAACGGCTATCTTGATCTAGTTTACAAAAAGGATGAGTCTTCGATATCGAATTTCCAGCCTCTGTAAATACGGATCGGTACCAGATAACAACCGACGACGCATGCACTGTCGCACCAGTTTCGTAACACAAGATGGTTCTGGGACCCAAATCCTTTTACAATACGGTGCACGTGTTCAAAAAGGCATGGATTCCCTAAGGCATGTTTGATCTCAATGATGATTCTCCATATACATAAGAATACAGTATTGTGCAAAAATCTTAGGGTCATCCCATGCCAAATCTATCACTTTTTGACGTCACCATCATCGATTTTGTTTTGAATGAAATATGTTGTAATACATGTGAAATTAGCATCTTTTCCCACCTCATTCTGACGCCAATTTTCAATTCCCCATCTTTTTCAAGGGCACATTTTGAAGAGAAAACTCCCAGGAATATAACCATATTTTTTCAAAACTTAAATCACTGGCCCATCGTCGAAAAAACGCAAAGAAAGAATTTGTTTACATTTTTCGACATTATAAAGTTAATTATCGAGGTTGAAAAAATTATTTTATAATAACATATTTATTAGACGTCATATACTAAACTAATTCTTCTAGCCTTACAGAGAAATTAATGTCGTTTGGTCCATTCATAAAAAAGTTATTCTGATTTAAAACGTGTGTGTGTGTACAATTTAAATCGCCGAAACAGGGGGAAAGCAATCAGAAATGCGAAAAATCAGCGACAGACGAGGCAAACATTTGCAGAAGAAGCCTGGGAGATGCTGGCGAGTAAACGGATTAGGAGCTTTGCCGACGTAACGCTATCAGCTCCGTTTAATTAACATCCGCGGCGTCGATGTCTGGACCGAACTCGGAGTTCGGAATCCCGCGGGGTTATCGGTCTCGATCAAATCATGGCGCAGTGAAATCTTCTCGGAAACGATCTCGAAACTCGGATTGCCTAGGTCCATGCGCGTCGCGTCGGTTGCATCGCTGGGCTGGTCCGTGAGCTGCATTAACGATTGATCAACAGGGACTGAAACATGCAGAAAATCAGTGATCTCGAGGCGGCCAAGGAACCATTTATCGGGTCCGCGTTGACATCGATCCGATCCAATCCGATCCGATCGATGCAGTGTTCCCTGACCGGTGTATGGTTACAAGCTCGATTACAAGGTGAATTTCTATGAAACGTTATTCCAGCGTTCGTCGACACGGCGGGACGGTACGCCCAGCTTCATGAGGATCTGAACACGCGTTACTCAGCCGTCAGAGTAAAAGAATGATTGGCGGTCAATAAATAGGAACCGGAGCACAGGGAGAGAGGCGCATGCACGATAGCAAGGGCAGAATTGAGAACCAGCAGCGGTCCGCATCTTCAGATTCTGATGAATGCTGCTGAATGATTCTGATGCTGCGGTAACCGAGTAACATTGTGCCATTCCACAAAGCCACGGTTTCCAGTCGGAGCTGGCCATTGTCCAGAACTGATCCGGGTTCGGCTTGTAAATCACCGTCATCGAAGAGCTCCAATCTTTTGTACAGCTGCTACTTGTGAGACGCCTAGGTTGTCCTTCAGATATACGGATAGCAAACATGAACTGGGTACCCGGGTAAACAAACAAAAACTGGACACCCGGGTAAACAAACAAAAACTGGATACCCGGGTAACAAACATAAAAAAACATGAACTGGGTTATCTGGGTAAACAAACATGAACTGGGTACCCAGAAAATCAAACATGAACTGGGTACCCGGGTAAACAAACAAAAACTGGACACCCGGGTAAACAAACAAAAACTGGATACCCGGGTAACAAACATAAAAAAACATGAACTGGGTTATCTGGGTAAACAAACATGAACTGGGTACCCAGAAAATCAAACATGAACTGGGTACCCGGGGTAAACAAACATGAGCTGGATATCCGGGTAACCAAACATGAACTGGGTACCCAGAAAAACAAACATGAACGTGGGTACCCAGGTAAACACACATGATGTGGGTTTGTCCGTGCTGCCATTTAGCGATTCTGTTCGGTAAGCGGCGCGCGATCGCCACTACAAACCAATATGGCGGCGCACTTACCTGTCAAAAATACTGAAATATGCTCAACTTTAAGCAACCATAAATCCTGAACCCATTGATCTTAGAGAATTGAAACTTCGACTGAAGCCACACTGGGTAAAAATTTACTGAATTACATACCAAATACATCATAATTTATTGGAAAAAGGCAGAAATTTTGAGTCCGTCAAGGTAAAGAGCACCCCAACTCCACGCAATCAAATTTAGCAAAAACTTTAACAGCTTCTACCTCTCTAACTATTTCTTTGCGACATATGGTTCCTTTCAAACATTTTCTCTTCTCGATGAGTAAAAGGTGTTATGTAAAAACACCCTTTAATAACAACTCTCTTTGGTATAGATAATTTTGCGGCAAGTTCCTTTTACAAATGTTCACCGATCCTGGGGTGACCATCACTTTTTTATACACCCTGCAGACGCGCAATAAGCAAAAAAATAATGTTACCAGACTTGTGCGGCTTAGACAATTAACCAGTCACTCGGGAAGCAATAACAAACATGTCTCGTAAACTACATTTACGACGCCGTGTATTGTGTCGAATATATTCTAACAGGGAAATAACTTGGTTATAGCCAGCCAAAATTTCCAACTTATTCATGAACGAAGTATCGAACGATGCTTGTTGGCAACGCCTCGACGAATTTCGAGCGCGAGATTTCAATCGTAAAGATGAATCTCCATTCACCGTGAAACGATGTTACCGTGCATCCCTGCAATATGTAACACCGAGACAACCGATCCGCAAAGTCCCTATAGCTAATATAGATGCAAGCAAATCATTCTTCCCTATCATTCTTGAAATCTTCTGAATTCAGAATATTTTTCTTTACTTTTATTTGGAACTTCTTCTTTCGTGTATTTATTCGGGAACCAAGGAGATACACTGCGGTGCATAACTATGGCGCTATCCGTATTTTTAAGATTTTCGTTGGAAAAAGAATTCTGGAAAACCAAGCGCATGATATGAGAAAGCATGACAAATATCAAACCTCGCATATGGAAATTATTGAAGTTGCCTATATATACAGGGTGGTCCTGTAAAAATTAGCACTTGGATATTTAATTCGATTGAATTTTTAATATTTAATAAATTATGCATATACCGGGTGAGACATTTAAAGTGAAACAGACGTATATCTCGGAAATGAAGCATTTTGGAGAAAAATGTTTCAGACAAAAGTTGTATGGTTTCAAGGGGGGGCATAATGTGACATAAACATTTTCTGCGTGGGTGGAGGCATAGAGGAGATTTTAAGGTCACCTGGATTTTTTTAAATAGAGTGTCGCTTTTTTATACCATACAACGATAGAGTATCGAATTCTGAGTATAAAAGTGTTGACTTTCATATGTCCTAAACCTAATAGTTAACGAGATATTATCCAAAGAAGAAAAAAATTATTTCGATAATATCTCGTTAACTATTAGATTTGGGACATATGGAGGTCAATATATTTTTACTCAGAATTCGATAGTCTACCGATTCATGATACAGAAAGTAGGTCTTTAAGAAAGATCAAGGTGATCTTGAAATTTCCTCCACGCCTCCACCCACGCAGAAAATGTTTGTGTCACATTATACTCCCCTAGAAACCATACAACTTTTGTCTAAAACATTTTTCTCCAAGATGCTTCATTTCCGAG
>CM052273.1:571655-627301 GCA_028455795.1 Lasioglossum marginatum
CTTGTGTCCCTAGATTAAGACTTGTGTCTTGTGTCCCTAGATTAAGAGTTGTGTCTTGTGTCCCTGGATTAAGAATTGTGTCTTATGTCCCTAGACTTGTGTTTTGTTCCCCTAGATTAGGACTTGTGTCTTGTGTCCCCAGATTAAAACTTGTGTCCCTAGATTAAGATTTGTGTCACGTGTCCCTTGATTAAGACTTGTGTCCTCAGATTAAGACTTGTGTACCCAGATTAAAACTTGTGTCTCCAGATTAAGACTTGTGTCTCCACACCTTCCCCTTCTACAACGCTATTCCCCACGTTTCCGCCACAGCCTGGTCACGTGGCGCGTTTCGTCTCTGTCTGAAATTGTCACGTGACTAATCCAGTACTGGCAGAGAGGGTAACTTCTTCCCCTCGTTTCGAGTCAATGCCCCTCATCTGGCTGCTCTGAATAGCACGCGTGATTTAGGGAGATGCACGCGTGGAAAGCTGGGCCATTGTGTTTGCACACACGTCTGTGCGTGTTGCTGCTTAACGACGAGCCCGGAAATGACGCCGCGGCGTTGAGCGTAATCTACTTAGGCGAAATTATTCGAGGCCGTGCATCTCAGAAACTGCTATTGCGCTGCGACGACACGGGCGGTGCCGACAATCGCTAACAATTTTCGGGAAACTGTAAAACAACAGCATCTGTAGGCGATGTTAGATGCAGCGTTGATTAACCAATCTGCTAAATAGTTGGGCAACCAATTAAATAACTTCCTTCGCATCCTTGCCTTGTTAACCATCAAGATTTATTAACTTCGCGCCAAAGTCGTCCGCGTTTCGGCTGAATATTCATAGTTTATGAATATTAACCTTTGACAGTCTATTTTCAGCCAGCTTCCAAAGGCTTCATCTAATTTCTAAGCTTCCGGTAACTAAAGGAGCTTGTCAGTTACTTGGAAGGAAATACCGCCGAAGTTGTAGGACCCACCGATTTTCTCGAGACCAATATCGAGGGCTTCTTGTATTTGAAATTTGAAACGTTTTTAGAAGACATTTATTGACCGAAGAATGTAAGCTAATTGTCGGATTATAAAATTTCATAGGATGGGAATTACGCAAAAAAATGTATACCGTCGGAAAGGTATAGTTGTCAGCTGTATTTGATGTCGAAATTATATCATATTTGGTATTATTTTGATCAGAAAAATGCCACAAATATATTGGTGAAAGTTTCATGAAGAAATAAGTGATAATAAAAAAAATTTTATATTGGTATTACATTGTGAGGACGCACGGGCAACTGCGACTCTCCGCGTCGCATTAGCAGTGGTTCACACCGATATACCCGAGCCGAGATCAGATTGCTACAGTGGAGGGGATATTTTTTTTGCATTTATCGTACACCACCTTTTTGCGACTATAGAGGATTTACTGTATTTATGCGTTATTAGACCCTAACTTGCGAGGGTTAATATACTTAATAGGTTGTACATAATATAACAATATTTTAAAATTCTTTTAATGTTCTTACTGTTTTAAATTACACCTACTCATTTCTGTTATAAATGCGTAAGAGCGGCTGTCTAATACTAATTATGTAATCGAAGTAGTAATATGTGGCGAGTTATCCTGTGTAAACGTTATATTTCTGAAAAACAGCTCTGCGTTAGTATAACGGGTCCGTGTCCGAGGACGGTACTGCCGCGGCATCGATGAAAGTAATCTTGATCCTCCGATAATGATACCTGTGGCAGAGCCACGCTTAATGAGGCGGGGTAAATTAATACCCCTCTATTTAATTTCCCGAGGGATGCAAACCCGTCTTACCGATACAGGTGGCGACCGGGTTGGAGACGGGGACGGACGAGGCGAGGGAAGGGGTGGGAAGTCTATTCTCGAGGAAGCAAAGAACGGAACAGCGGAGAAAGTAAGACGGAAGTAGAAGATCGCAGTATGTCGGCGGATAGGAGTGGCTAATTATCGCGCGTTGGTGGTCATGTTGAGAAACACAGAACGATTCGTCCCGAGAATGGACCCGCCATTCGGAAAATTGATTGGAATCCTTTTTCCTATATTTTCTCGCGGACGCGAGCTGGATGCGGCTCGGCAACGCGGTCTGCTATTCGAGCCGCATTATTACATTCGAATAACAGCATTACAAACACCCGGGGCCACTCGCGCCGCCGCTGCGAACATTTCTCGGCGCGCCCCTTTGTGCCGGCAAAGAAAAGCCGGAGATAAAGATATATTTCCCCTGTTGGATAACGAGCCAGCCAGCCGGGGGCATTGTAGTCGACCGAAAAGACCGTGTACAAAGTGTAGACATTCCACGATGGAAATGCCGGTCGGAAAGAGTCGAGGTCGCGGTAACGAAGCAGGTTTGTCACCGCGTCCCTACAAACTCCGCAGAAAAAAATACAACAATTACGCACGCTCGGTTATTCTAATCTGGCATCGCGAAGTACACTATTTAAAAGTGTCGTGAATCCACTAGCGGGGTTTGTCCTTCGTTTAACCTCTACCGAGCCGCGCAACAATATATCGATACACTTGCGGAAACTGCCGATAACGATGTACCGTTACGCATGTGTTTTCGAATTTGCAAGTCATCATTTTTTTGCAATTTTCATCGACAATTTTTATTGGTATCCTAAACTTCATCAGTTTTTTCCTTGGTTGTTAATTACACTGTCCAACGCCAAAAATGTTTCCATATAACTGTCGGGTGGATCTTATAGAGTTTTCTGTGCTGATTCCGAATCTGTCCTTAATTTTTCTCCTACACGCACAGTTTTTGAGAAAGTTGACTTTGAAAAAAAAACGTATTTTTCAACAACTTTAAACAGATATTGTGATGTTATTATAAAAGATATTGAATTGTTCTTCGCAGCAAAAGATTCTGTAGACTTTCCTGGATACAGTGATATCCAATACTAATTACATTACGATTGTTTAAACATGTTTAATGTGGTTTATTTCAATTTTGAAATACAAACCACACATATTATTTCATTACATTTCTTCTCTTTCCGTTTTATGGAGTTAATCGATTTGGCAAGTGAGCGGCTCGATTGCCAAATAAAACATCTAAAATGGGTCACCCCTCGTGGTAGGTTTAGTGTTAATAACGTGGCAACGCCTTTTCAAACTGAAAAGGCATTTTTAATTTACCGGTAGGCCAACCAAAATGAAAAATGATCCGACTGGTGTAAATCAAATAGTTTCAGGTGGCCGGCTTAAGCCGCGCGCGGCAGCAATAATTATCCCTGAGTAATCAAGTACCGATTAAACCATATTCTCAGTTATTCATGGGGACAAACAGTAGCGAGCGGTTCGACCCTGGCCCTGGTTAAAGCAATTAGCGGCCGCGAAACTCTGGTGCCCCGGACGAGAACCGCGTTAAAACGTGGCGAGCCAGAATTCTTGCTCGGAGCTACCCACCGCGGCGTCTCGCGTCGCGTCGGGTCGCGTCCGTTCCATTAGAAGCCGCGACAATGCGATACACCAGCTTTTGAATATGGAATAGTGTCCCTTTATGAAATTCGAATCCCCAATGGACACACGGAACTCCCGAATACGTAATACCTCCGGGCAACTCGGCGTAATTAGTTGTTAGTTCGCGAAGCCCCCGCGTTTCATTGTCGCCGATAACTTTAATCACGCCGGACTGAGATGGGTCGGGTCGGATGCGCGCCACCCACCTGGGATGTTCGATAGTGATGGGCATGATCATTCTCAATTAGTATAGATTTCTAATAGCGAAGTATATTTTTGTTTAAATTATTTTATTTTAATACAGATTCTTTGTTGTAATCATAACAAAATTTAGTGCATATAAATTATAATACATTCATTTGTTGAAAACTCAGTATGGGAGGATAGGTAAATCACAAATTCCCACTTGTATCTGTGCAGCTTCGATGCAATGTAACAAAGGTCTTAAAAAAATACAGAAAATTTTTGAAGACTCCCTCGTTTAGTGCGCGGAAACAAGAGCTCGTGCCAAGTCATCATCGTCTCCCTGCCCATTCAGATCATACAAAATATGAAAAAACCTCCTGTCAATTATACATTATAAAATACTAGTGTAAAGTAACCTCAGAAATTTTTCAGAATCTTCTGTTTCTCCCCGTCGGATCCACGGTACACTATTATTTACTCACGCTAATAAAAAATTGTTTAATCGACAAAAGCTGGGCCGAAGTACTGAACTGTGCGGCGAGCAGAAATCGAGGAAGAACGAACTTCCGAAACGAATCAATCGACCGGGTAACTTTAACTTCGACACGGATTATCATGTCATTCCAAGTTTCGAATTCTCAGCTGAACATCAGACAGACGCGGACGGGGAGATCGTGTCGAGGAGACACGTCTCGCGACGGGCGCGGACGCCTGGCCGACTAACTCAGCGGTCGGGTGAATATTCATGAGGCGATCTCTGTGGCTTAAAGCACAGCCCGCGTGGCATATTGTCGGCCGTCTAGCGATTCGAGAGCGTGTCTGCGTGTCTTGGACGACTGGTAAGATGCTGCACGTAAACCTCCCGAAGAAATGTTCTGCACTAGTGTGCAAAAGAAAGAAGCATCCAGTATAAGATATAATGACAAACAATATCTCCATGTAGAAATTGTATTGTACAATGATTGATTTATTGCATTTAAAGTATTAGATAATCCGCAATAACACATACAGTAAATCCTCTATAGTCGCAAGAGCCTCGGGGAGGTTCGTTTGCACAGTTTGTAGAGAGACACTATTTTTTTGAGCTTCAAAGACCGAGCCGAACATAGAAATTATTTAAATGAAAAACAATTTTTAATATACAGTAAGCGCCCCTTTATTGTCCGGGTTCGTGGGCACTATCTGCCAACGCCTATTCTGTCCTTCTCTATGTTCGGCTCTCTATTGAAGTCTCGCTCGGCGCTAATGATCCAAAATGTAAAGGTAATATAACGCGATTCAAAATATTAAGCGTATCGTTCGCGAGTTGTCGATTCATAATTCACAGCGCGTAAAATTGATTAGTTAATTAGAAAAACATAGTAATAAACAAAATTATTAACAAATACGGTTTCTGTTAATTAGCTGATGAATATTTATGTTTTCGCGTATATTCGCCGTCAGTTCGTATTGCAAACTCGATGTAAACTCTTCTATTTATTCTCTTTTAGTTATTATACGCCGATTATAATCGTGATGTATAATTTATGTACATATTTCACATTTATCTAGACGGAATACATGTTTTAACTGATAATGAACGAGCAACTACTGTGATAGTTACAGGCGGAAAATATATGTAAATTTGATTATGGCGGAAAATTTTTCATGCAATTTATTTTACTACGAAGGAAATGCTCGGTAAAGAACATTTTCCGCCAAGGTGTTTTTTTCAATGTCTTCGAGGTCACCGAAATTTTTTATACAATTTATTTTACCACGAAGCAGATGCTCGGCAAAGAACAATTTCCGCCGAGATCATTTTCTCGAGGCTTTCCAGGTCATCAAAATTTCTCATGCAATATATTTTATCACGAAGCAAATGTTCGGTACAGAACATTTTCTCGAGGCTTTCAAGGTCACCGAAATTTTTCATACATTTATTTCACCACGAAGCAAATACTCGGTAAATAATATTTTCTCAAGCCTCTCAAGGTCATAGAAATTTTTCATGCAATTTTTGTAAACACAGAGCAAATGCGCGGCAAAGAACATTTTCTGCCGAGGTCATTTTCTCGAGGCTTTCAAGGTCACCGAAGTTTGTTTTGCATATAAGTGTACATTTTTTCCATTGCACATGGTAGCCGGCATTGAACCGAATTCAAATTATAATGACACGACCTTGACTACATATCTGACGCATATCAATATCCCGGCTGTTTTTCCAGATGGTATCATTGCTTGCGCTATCGGGTCGCGACAACATTGGGACTCTAGAATGGTCGTATTCGAGATAGGCGTGCGCTAAATTCACGATCATTGACCAGTCGGCCTGCGTTCCGGGGAGCACGTAGCGCGTAATCGCGATCGGAATGATTGCACTCTAATAACCGGAGAGCGGCGCATTCGGCTCATTCTGCTCCCTGTGCTGACCGAACGGAAATTAGAAAGCAGCAAGTTTGTCGAAGTATAGCGACTAACCACTGGTTTGATTCGCTTTGTCGAGGGGTTAGGCGAGATGGAATAACAGGGAGAATGGAAAGGTGACAGTGAAAGGGATATACATAGTAGCTGCCTGGCCGGCAGAAATGCGTGTTGAAAAGTTATAATGCGGAGACTAATCGATGGCTCGCTCGCCCCTCGATGAAAAACCGGCGCGTCGAGCAAAGGGACAGACGAAAGGGACAAGGTTGAGGACTGTTATCAACGATGTGTCGCGAGACTATTCGTTCGGCCCGGCCCACAGGGACTCTAATGTCTAGAGTTTAGACAGTAAGGATATTAACGTGTGATAGTTGACGACCGGCCCGATCACGCTTACGAAAAACCAGGAGTATTATGATGTTGAATTATGATGTATTTGGTATGTAATCCAGTAGAGTTGTACCCAGCGCGGATGCAGTCGAAGTTTAGATCCTGTAGGATCAATGGTTCAGGAGTTATGCTTGCTTAAAGTTGAGCATTATTCAGTATTTTTGACAGGTAAGGCTGCCATATTGGTTTGTAGTGACGATCGCGCCTCTCTTACCGAGCAGAACCGCTAGGTGGCAGCACGGGCACGCGTTAATGCTGATAATATAGATCGGGTATTGCGATTTTTGTTTGAATTTTGAAAGATGTGGCCACGATGTTGCATTTTAACCGGTCTTGGTTAGGTCTGGGTTAGGTTTGGGTTAGGTTTCTGTTAATATTTTTCACGGTATTTCCTCTCAAACATTTTCTGAGATATTTTCTCTATGTTAGCTATTTTCTCTTTTTTTTTATTAATATCTTTATTGCTATTAAATTAAATGGCAAAAAAATAAAAAATCCTAAAACATCCCCTATTTTGGATCAAAGATCACGCACCCGAGTTTACATTAAAATGAACTAACAATAAATAAGAGAAACTGCAAAAAGAACATTTTGTAATATATTGTTTACACAAAAGACTGTTGTTAAAATTTTCTTGCACGACTACATTTCCCATTAAAAACACACACAATTTAAAAAAAAATTAAATTATTTTTTTCGACCTCTGGTTTCCGAGATATCTCAAAAAATATGGTTCTGACCACCAACCTTGAGGGCTGTTTTCATCCCTTCAAAGTGGATTTGTTGCCGACAAAAAAAACACACGTGTCAAATATTTTCCGGAGAACTATATCTCACATAAGTCTCTTGTCAAAATCGGCTTGTATCAACTGAATAGTTCCCTTGTTAGTAAGATGATTAAAAGAAGTGTGAAGTTTCTATTTGGCTGCTGTCTCTTGCAGTATATGTAAACAGATAAAGAAAAAATGATTTCGGCGCAACGGTTCGATCAAATAAACAATTAAAGCAATTTTACAAATAAATTTTTACTTTCTACGTTTCGATCCTAATTTGGATCATTTTCACGAAAGCGAAAAAAAACTGCTCTGAAAATATACCACAGAGAAACGTTATGATATTGGAAAATTACACATCTATTCAACATTAAGTATTATATGCTGTTACTCACTTTGAAATTTATAGAAATTATGGATATTTTGTAACAGTTTTTCATCTGTTCACCGGTAGGTGGTAAGACAACAGGCACAAGAAACAATCCGATATGTCAATGCAATGTTTTTTATCATGAAACAGAAGCTTCTGTTTCATGATAAAAAACATGGCATTGACATATCGGACTGTTTCTGTGCCTCGTTGTTGTATCACCTACCGGTGAACAGATGAAAAAGTGTTACAAAATATCCATAATTTCTATAATTTCTAAAGTGAGTAACAGCATATAATACTTAATGTTGAATAGATGTGTAATTTTCCAATATCATAACGTTTCTCTGTGGTATATTTTCAGAGCAGTTTTTTTTCGCTTTCGTGAAAATGATCCAAATTAGGATCGAAACGTAGAAAGTAAAAATTTATTTGTAAAATTGCTTTAATTGTTTATTTGATCGAACCGTTGCGCCGAAATCATTTTTTCTTTATCTGTTTTAACAATCTTACGATCGATAACTTTAAAAACATTTATATATAAACAATTTTTATTTTGCATAAATGTCCGCAGTCTAGTAATCATAAAGAAGGTTTTGTCCAGCTAACGCCTCAGCACCCGGCCCGAACCGGCCCGCACACGCCCGACTCGACTCGGCTCGACGTGGCGTGGTAATGGCATTAATTATGCAGGTAATTAACATTCGAGCAACCCCCGCGGATATCATTTTACGGGCGACTCCCCCTTTTACCATCAATCTAAACGTGTCAGCCGGCCGACACGATGTCGCGGGTCGCGGCCCTTGTCGAATGGCGTGGATCGTGACCGCTCGTAGTACTCGCCCACCTAGTACGTACTACGCGATGCCTGGCACGCGCGACGCGACGCCGGGCGTCGTTGTCGCACGTCGCTTTAGCCCCTGGCCGTCTGGTCCCGAGCTGCTTCATTCATATTATTTTTCACGAGACAGGTGGGAGGCGGCCAGCTCGATGGCCTTCAGGGGCTAATTGATTTCACGGCGACCGCTTTATCTTACGCTGTTCCTGTTACACGGCATCTCGGACGGGCGGGCTGCTTAACCCTGTCCCTGCTGATGTAGTACATGGCAGCTGTTCGAAAGCGTGCGGCCACTGTCTCTACAAGCCAACATATTAAAGCATAGTACACCCCCTGAATTAAGGGGTTAGGACACAGTGATCTTTTGAAAAAAGTCGAAAATTCTTTTTGTAATAGGTACATTCGCCCTATTTGTTTGTAAAAACTTTAAACAAAAGACTTCGAATTGTTCAGGAAAAAACGACAGAACTCTCTTTTACAGGTAATACAATAGAACCGGCGAGCAAAAATTAATGTTTTCGAAAAATCTGGAGTATTGTCGACGCGGCGGAAAAATGGTCGGCAAGCGGGGAACCGCAACCCGATTTGTTGGCGTATTTGCTATCCCGCGGGATCGCCGGGAAGTGGTGGTAAAAAAGTGTTTGTCCTGGAGCGTTTTGTTCCCGGCGATTTTCGGAAAGCGCAGTGTTGGGAAATCGGACAGTTCTGGTCGGTCCCGGTGTGGGAATAACGATCCCGATTGTACACCGTGCGAGATAAATAAACGGCGACACAGTTTCGCTTTGATCATTCATTCCGGATCCGTGCGGTCTCGTTCGATTGGCACGCGCGGCCGTGCACACCGAACAAATCGCCATAAAGTACTAAATTGCGCTAAATGGCGGCGGGGAATGCGTTAACGGCTGATCTAACGTGTGGCCAGCTACACGCGGCCGTGGGTACACGCGGTCGCTAACGATTTCCGATTGGCTGACAATGACGCACCGATAATTATGTCTCGTTTGTCGACATTTTTGACGGTCACCGGCATACCTGCGGACATTCTTATTGTCACCCCCGGTCGCCGCGGTTAGTTGTGCAAATCATTGCACCACATTGCACCTGCATGTTCATGCAGTTGATCGGTGTGGACATTGATAGGATGTCTATCAACTAATAGGCGGATAAAGTGACTATATGCAAACTTGATGGGTAGTCAGTCTCTGACTTTTAATAAAAATATTCATACACCGATGAATACATTGGACACGTCTTCAATGCGACGATAACACTCGCTCACCGAACCTCGTTATCGTGCACTTCACTGTAGCTTTCGTACTTTTCCTTGCACTAATTAATTTCCTCTTCATGCGTCTGCATTCGTTTTGATTATATTGTTTCCTTGATTTTCTTATTTTGTGTCTGAGAAGTTTCGTTCTGTTGTGGGTACGGAAAATATATCAATAGATTAATTACGGCAACCATGTATCCAACTAAAGGAATTGGATAAACTTTACTTTACCGGACTCAAAATTTGTGCTTTTCTCCTATAAATTATTATGTACGTGGTATGTAATCCAGTAGATTTGTACCCGGGGGCCCTGCAGATCGAAGTCTCGATTCTGTAGAATCAATGGTTCTGGAGTTATGCTTGCTTAATGTTGAGCATTTTTCAGTGTTTTTGACAGGTAAGGGCGCCGCCATATTGGTTTGTAGTGACGATCGCGTGTCTCTTACCGAGCAGAACCGCTAGATGGCAGCACGAACACACAGTAATATCGCTAACATAGAGAAAATATCTCAAAAAATGTTTGAGAGGAAATATCCTGGAAAATATTTACAGAAACCTAACGCATACCTAACCCAGACCAGTTAAAACGCAACATTGTGGCCATGTCTTCCAAAATTCAAACAAACCCGCCATTACAAACCAATATGGCGGTACCCTTACCTGTCAAAAACACTGGATAATGCTCAACTTTAAGCAAGCATAACTCCTAAACCATTGATCCTACAGGATCGAAACTTCGATCTACAGGGTCCTCGAGTGCAAATCTACTGGATTACATACCAAATACATCATCATTTACAGGAGAAGGGCACAAATTTTGAGTCCGGTGAAGTATTCAGCAGCCAAGGAATTTATTGATAGAATTCGAAGGAATTGGAAAATTGTTCCTGATTTCTTTTTGTCTATGAAGTTTTGTTCTGTTGAGGGTAAGAAAAATATATTTAATAGATTTATTACGGCTATTATGCATCCAATTGAAAGAATTTTTTCATGGAATTTAAAAGAATTGGAGAATGTTAATGTATTAATGTAATGTAATTTATTAGAATGTTAATGTATGTTTTTCGCAATTGATGGAGAATATTTTTATTTTGCGTAAAGATCCACAATCTAATAGCACCATTAAAATACTGGTATCTTTACATCTATAAAATAAATCTTTACCTCATGAATTGGGTTTTTATATGTGGCTCATTGTATGTAGAATGAACTTGTAAGTAAAACAATAATTTTTAGTTACACTTATTGCACATAATAATAATGAATAAAATGCAAAGTCTTTATTCGATAATTTGATGAAACTATCGATGCAAGATATATAGTTACTACCTACTTCTTCCACTAATAAAACACTAAATTTACATAAATATCTGCAGTGTACTAAACATTAAGACAAGTCGTAATTCTTCAATTTCTGCTACATTAAATAAATAATTACGTCGTCGAGAGGAAGCTCGTGCCGGTCTCTGTGCAGGACGTTTAATATCCTCCTTTACAGTGCCGGGAAATAAAAATAAAATCTCGTTTGACTTGGCGAGCGTGCTATTTTCCAGAGATGTTTCACGACCCTTCATGTGCATTTTCTGCATCAGTTTACATATCATTTTTAATAGCGAATGCAGAAGATTGCATGCATATACAAAGTATTTATTTTATTAATTCTAAAAACACAGATCGAATTAAATATGTTCGACTTTAAGTTTTCGAATTTACTGTTATCAGGAAGACGGTAAAAACAATGTTAAGTGCATTTCAGAAAAGAAAAAATCTCATTAAAAATTTTCCAGTTTGTAATTACTAGATTACTGCGGATTTGATGTATTTACGTCAAAAATGTGTGGATGTAATTTAAAACAGTAAGAACAACAAGACGATTTAAGGTATAAAATATAATTATGGAAAATAGATATCAAATTTAAATTAGATTACAGTCATACACAGCCTACAAAGAGTGCCAACGACAATCGCAGCGATACGTCAAATGATTTTCGTCAAATGATATACGTCAAGTTCAAATACCTCGTTATATTTATTTTTATAGTGTTTTATATATGAGAATACAATATATCTTCAAATTAGTGGGTTATCAAATCATTTCAACGAAAAAATGATTACACTAGTTTTGTTCACAAAAATCGATTTTTTGCAAACCTGAGGTCGTAGACAAATTTTGAGGCCAGATTTGAAATCAGCGTGAGAAAATCTACGGGAAATGATGTATAGCATGTTACAAAAAGATTTTTCCGCGCGTGGTATTGGAGAAACCAAAATTTCCTTGAAATTGTGCAAGTTTGATGAATTTTTTCACGGTTAAAAAACGTTCGTACCATAATCTCCCTATTTTTACCATATTCTGCAAAGTCTCAGCTTTAAATTAAAAAAAATTTCATCACTCTATCTCATTTCTATCGAAAGTTCTTTGATATTGTCCTCGATTTCGTTCAAATTGCCCACTGTGCGACGTTGCCCATCAATGGAGACACTTGACAAATTCTGGGTAGTTCCTTTGAGACTTTCGTTCGTCGCGATGAGCACTATATAAACGAAGCAATAAAAAACAATTTTGTCCATGGGATTCAATGTTAAGATCAATTCTGCGGTCCATTTCTGTAAAAATCTCCAGCTGTCTAAGAAGATCCTGTACAGGTGAAAAGCGAAAGAAAATTCGTGACAGCCCTCGCGGAACAAAATGTCCGACACTTCCTCGAGCATTGTAATAGCGCACGATGCGATCACCGGCGCGGCGATGCGTGTTCCCGAGTAATTTCGCGCGCAACCATAAAATGGGTTTTTGCGTTCGGTGGATAGCGCAGTTTTATCGGATATCAAGTTTTTCCCGAGACTTTCTAAACCCGTGCAACCCTTTGCCGGTGTTCTTGTTGCCGCGTGCACACGGGCCGCGCGGCTTCTTATTACATTCCTTTCCCGTTACCCTCGCGGTCGATCCTGTCGCGCATAAAATTTTCTTCCGCGGTGAATTTCCCGGACGTCATCGTCGACGCCGCCGTCATCGTCGTCGTTGTAGCTCCGTCGGGATTGAGATTGCTGCGGTAAGTAATGGCGTTCCGATAACCCCGCAGCTCGATGACGTCTGGAATTTGTCGCGTAGCCCGCGAAGCTCTGCTCGCTACATATACAACGTACCTCCGACCCGGCGCGCAACGCGGCGCGCTCGCGAATTTCCACCGGTAAATACATTAAACCGTATGCCGCGGGCATAAATTTCGCGTGTGAATCGCGCGAGTGTTTAGGTCGTCGCACGTCGCGTCGGCTGTGCAGAGTCAGAGCCAGCTCGCAACGGAGCAAATGGTTGGTAAATATCGGCCGTAATTTCCCGCTAGCATATTCACCGAACGGCCGTGCTGCGGCCTTTCGCGGCTTTCGGGCCACCGGTATATATGTATGTACGTATGTTCGTTTTTACAAGTGACTCCGCGCTCGAGAGTCGTTAAGTATAAGGGGACCGCGTTTAACGCTTCACGTTTCGGCTGCCATGCTGAACGCATTGATCTTTCACCCGGAAACCGTTCGGTGTTCTTGAAAATTGAAGCCATTCGGACCGGTTGCGAGTGCTACATCATACAGCTCTTACTCAGGAGTAGATTCTGGATGTTTGTGCAATTTGCAATTTTTGTAGAGGAATTTTAAGGGGTTAGGACAGAGTAACAAGTGGGGGAAATATAAGATTTTTAAACAACGGCACAGATTTTGGGGTAAACTTTACCTTGACGGACTCAAAATTTCTGCCTTTCAAGGGCGCCGCCATATTGGTTTGTAGTGGCGATCGCGCGCCGTATACGGACACACAGTAATATCGCTACATACAGAAAATATCTCAGAAAATGTTTGAGAGGAGATATCGTGAAAAATATTTACGAAAATATTTACAGAAACCTAACCCAAACCTAATCCAGACCAGTTAAAACGCAACATCATGGCCATGTTTTTCAAAATTCAAACAACAATCGCAATACCTGCTCTATACAGGGTGTCCCAAAACGATAGCGACAGCCGGAAATGGGAGGTTCCTTGGGTCATTTGAAGCGACATTTTCCAAAGCAAAAATGGCGTCCGCGGCTTTGTTTAGGAGTTATTAACGAAAAACACGTTTTGGGCCCGGCGTCCGGGCCTGGTGAGGTTTCCCGTGTTGAGTCAAATTAAGCCGCAGGCTCCACTCCTGGTGGTGCCCTTCCGTCAATTCCTTTAAGTTTCAGCTTTGCAACCATACTTCCCCCGGAACCCAAAAGCTTTGGTTTCCCGGAAGCTGCCCGTCGAGTCATCTTAGGAACTTCGACGGATCGCTAGCTGGCATCGTTTATGGTTAGAACTAGGGCGGTATCTGATCGCCTTCGAACCTCTAACTTTCGTTCTTGATTAATGAAAACATTTTTGGCAAATGCTTTCGCTTCTGTCCGTCTTGCGACGATCTAAGAATTTCACTTCTAACGTCGCAATACCAATGCCCCCATCTGACCCAGTCATTACCTCGGGGTTCCGAAAACCAACAAAATAGAACCGAGGTCCTATTCCATTATTCCATGCACAGAATATTCAGGCGAAGTTAGCCTGCTTTGAGCACTCTAATTTGTTCAAAGTAAACGTACCGGCTCACCTCGACACTCAGTGAAGAGCACCGCGATGGGATATTAGTTGGACCGCCCCGTGAAGAGCAAGCCCACCGGTAGGACGTACCATAATGCCACCCTGTATAGAGCAGGTATTGCGATTGTTGTATAGCATTAACGCGTGCCCGTGTTGCTATCTAGCGGTTCTGCTCGGTAAGCGGCACGATTAAAGTTTTTGGCGCAAGGAGCGCGAGCCTTTGAACTGTGCCGGCGACTGTGGCTGTCCGCGTGTCTTTCTTTCCTATGCGTTGTCCTTCCTTGCGCCAGAAACTTTAATCGTCTATTACACAAGTAGATATCATCGGAATTGTATCATATTTGGTATGATTTTGCATTAGAAAAATGCCGCGAATATGTCAATGAAAGTTCCATAAAAAGATAATGAAAAATAAAGAAGTTAGAAATTCGGATTAGTGTGATCTCACCGATATACTCGAGCCGCATGATGTCATACTTCTCGGCGACCGAGGCCTCTCGAGTTTCACGGCCCCTCAAGGGGATATAGTAGTAGTGGGGATAGATCTGGGACATTTACAGGCCAGACATTTGGGACATTTATGGATAAAATACTGTATCATGTAGCACCTCTTTGGATTTGTCTCGCTACCTGCTATTATCTTCCGAAGAAAAAATATAGTATTCCATTTAGAAAAATCAAGGTGACCTTGTAATGTTCTCCACCCACAAGAGAACAATTAATACTACGTAATGTAGCCCGTCATACCAAACAACTTTTGTAGGAACACTTTTTTGATAACGACAACGTCTTCCGAGATATCCTGCTGATCTCGCTTCAGCAGGACACCCTGTATATGGCCCATCGAGCCTCCAAAACCAAAAATAATAAAAAGGTCTAAAAATACAGTGTCAGGACAGCGATAAGTCTCGAAGGAAGTTTGGTATGTAAGCACACTTCTGCTGCCGTGCTTCGATCGTGTTCCGAGGTTGTCGTGGTAGGTTCGTTCAACAAATCACCTGGTTCGCAAGTTCGCGGGAAGGGTCGCAGGGCCTTTCTCCTTTGTTCCAGCATTCTACTTGTTCCGCCACGAGCATACGGCCCGTCATTTATACGATTCAATCTCGTCGGTTAACACCAAAGTGCTCTAACGCTCGGGTAGCTAGCGTTCGCGCGCGCGCGCGCACTGCAGGCTCTAAATCACGCGGGACGCGAGTGCCATTTCGGATTCCCGGCGTGGTCCTTTGTCGGCGTATAATTCACACTCGGTCACGTATTACACCGGCCGTTACAGCGCGCATTACACTAATGTCAAACAACGGCCGGGACAACGGCGGGCCTCGTTAATTTCGAGGATGCGTCGTTCGAACGTACGATGAAAAATTGATCTTGCCCCTTGAGATCGCCGCGTCGCGACGCGGCCGAGCGGATGCTGCACCAGAATTCAGAACGCAGCAACTGCAAGGACATCGAGCCGACGCCACGGTGTGTGTGTAGAGCTATGTCTATCGAGTTGTTATGGTCCTCGCTTCCATGGCTGTCGAGTGATTTATCCCCGCCCATTTAGGAACTGTATGGAGGCTCGGACAACGATCAGTTCTTGGCCCGCACCCGTCCTTCGGTAATTGAGGAGTTGAAATGCTAAATGCTCTAAATGCCTCGTGCGAAATTGTTTAACATGTAATACTGCTTCGTCTTATTATTAGACAGCGCATTTTTCACAAAAATGAGTAGGTGTAATTTAATATAGTAAAAACTATTTGAAGAATTTAATAACACTGTTATGTCATTTTCAACCTATCAAACAGATTAAGAAAGAAGATGAATTTCTATTGTTGCAATTCAGCTAAAAAATTTTTATTTTGCATACATACCCGCTGTCTACTTATTACGTACCTATGAAAATTTTAAGGGAAGTTGTTACTATTAGTTATATTATGTTTATTCAATTTTTGTAGGCAAATTTCAAGAACGTCGAAATAAATCAAATTTGATTTTCAAACAAATCTATTTAAAATTCGTAATAAATTCTGTGGAATTTTATGCTACGGGGATCGTAGAGATATCAGATAATAATCGGAGAAATAGAGGATTCCTCGACGAAGTTCTACGATCTCGAAAGAAAATTTTCTGCGCGACAAAAGATTAATATCTACAGACGGGGAGCCGATTGTTCTGGCGGGCGGAAGGGGTCCTGCTACTGCTTGGCTCCGATCGGACGTTATTCCATTTCTCGGCTCGTTTTTTTCTCTCCCACCGAATTCTATTATATTATCGGAGCAGAGGACGAGTTCCTTGAACTCCTCAATGGATCCTCGAGTCGCTCGAACTTCCCTGTTCCGCGAACAATAAAAGTCGAAGTGGTTGTTCAATCTTCCGGTACAAGCTGTCGTTCGATGAGCTAAGGACGCGTTACAGGAGATATATTGATTCCGGAGGACACGTATGCGTCTTCGGCCTGGATCACGTTTCGCACCTAAAAGACACCTGTCGTACATACTTACTGTCTACCGAGGATTGCGCACCGGCAATCGTGGCTGCGGAGATCGCGAATTGTTGCCTTTGCTGTTCGCTCGTGTTGATGCTCTCGGTGAAACAGGATCGATAACGCTTTTGCCTCAGCTTTCGAGGCACGGTTCTCTCCAACGTAGTACGTTAACCCTTGCAAGGTAGATCCTTTCGACGATCTCGTTGTGGCTAGATCCAGTCAAATCCTTACGGATCCATTTCTTATTTAACCCTTCGCACTCCTTTGTCGAGTGTGACTCGACATTAGAGAAAGAGAAATGTAAATGAAACAGGGTTTGGCAAAGAGAGAAAATTTAAAATATTATCATTCAAGAAAGTTTATATTATTACATAGTAATCTTAAAGGCTGCTCTTTACTCTACCGAATTCAAAATTTTTGCCTTTCTTCTATAAATTATTATGTATTTGGTATGTAATCCAGTAGATTTGTACCCGAGGACCCTGCAGATCGAAGTTTCGATCCTGTAGGTTCAATGGTTCAGGATTTATGTTTGCTTAAAGTTGAGCATTTTTCAGTGTTTTGGACAGGTAAGAGCGCCGCCATATTGGTTTGTAGTGACGATCGCGCGCCGCTTACCGAGCAGAACCGCTAGATGGCAGCACGGGCACGCATCGGTCTTTCGCCACTGTGTCAATTTGACACCGAGGGACAGATTCAGTTCGTGAAATGAAGGATCGATGAGGGTTAAAAACAAATACATATAAGTTCCACAAATATAAATTACAACAGTAAGCAAAATTGTTTCAAATAAGTAGCAGTCAAGGAACTGTTCTATGAAGTAACTTTCAAATAAAACAAAATTATTTTTCAACGTACGTGTATAGTAAAGGTCCAATGTCGAAATTGCCAATGCCAATACTCGAGTGGCAGAATTACGACCATCGAAGAAACTCTTTCCAATTTTTTTATAGTTCCGATAACACAGTTCCTTCTTTCCGTTACGGGAGATCCTCCACGGGCGATCGAATTTCCTCACACTATTTTCTAAAATTCCGAATATCCTTTATACCGGAGTCTACGATTTCTATAGGAAATTCCGACGATATTGCTATATCCGTGGAGAAAGTGTGCAACCTACAGACCAGGTTCTAGATTGGAACTCGATCCTCCTCTGTCGGGGGTAAAAGTGCCATTTCCTGTGTTGCTAACGCCCCTTCCGGCGGTTTTAAGATTTTCGCCGGTTCTCCGTTCCTCTAGACGATTGCTGCCGTCTCCTCGGAATAATCGGAGGAAAGAGTTCTAACTTTGAACTGATTTTATCAGCTAATGAACTTCGCTGAGATTCCTATCGAAAAAATGAACGATCCTCAGTTCACCTCTTACGAAACGAAAACTTGCAAATTCTTCGACAAACATTGGAAGTTTATTTTTTCGAATTAACAAGCCTCCAAGCGTATAAACGTTTCAACGTTCTCTTTTCTAGGATTCCTTTGTAGTAATTAATAATTTTCATTGACCCTTTGCACTCGGAGAAATTTTAACTCGAAAATTAAACATTTCTTCATACCTAAAATAATTCTATTTGATATGATTTTTGAAGTTGATATAATACTTCATACAATACTTAAATGTTTAGTAATTGATTAGCAGACTGCGGATCTGTATGCATTTATAGCAAAATTGAGTAGATGAAATTCAAGATTGTTGTAAACCCGATTTCGACATCTTGATTTTCTCGCTATTGTCACTCGTAGCAAAAAATGTTTCAGTAGCATCTTGAATTAGTTTTTTCGTGAGTGGACGCGTAGAGGTCATATAAAGGTCAACTTTGTTTTTTTAAATGGAACGAGGTATTTTTTAATACATCAATCGTTGCAGCTGGTCATTCGTTATAAAAAAGTACTAACCTATGTATGTCGAAAAGTTATTAGTTTAGGAGATATTCCAATTTAAATAATTCTAAAACACCATTGCTATCGTAAGACGCTAGCGTTTGTTATTGATTTTCTCGCTATTGTTACTCGTAGCAAAAAATGTTTCAGCGGAGGCTTGAATGGTATCGAGTGGAGCATATTCTGATGTTATTAGTTTTTTCGTGAGTGGACACGTAAAAGTCATATAAAGGTCAACTTTTGTGGTCTCTACGAGCTGATATATACGAGCCATATGATACTTCTCGGCGTCCGAGGCCCCTCGAGCTTCTTGGCCCAAGGGGGTACACCCCGCAGGAGTGGGGATAGTTGTGGGACAATTATCGGCCAGACATTTGGGACATTTGTCGATAAAATATTGTGCTGGTACAGCAATTTTTAGTGGCACCTCAGACCCACCATTCGAGTGCTAAGGGTTGAAAAATCACATGGAAATTGAAGATGGTTTTCTTTTCGCCTATCGTTTGAACAAATCTGGAACGAATCAGTGTAACCGTTTAACCGTCACGCTGTCCCATGGATTCCAGGGCAGCCGGTACTGTCACGAATCGAAAGTGAAGGGACGAACGCGGCAGGAAGGCAATGCGTTAGGGTGAAGGGACGCGCAGGGCGTTTCCAGTCAAGCTGTAAGTGCTAATCAATCGCCGCGGCAGTCGCTCGACACTGGTTTAATTAATTGACTAATTGTTATGCTAATTACTGCTACTAAGTTCGAGCGTGTCCGTCCAATGGGAACCATGGCCATCGGGAATCACCTCGGTAATCGACTAGCCGGGGAAATTTCCATGCTCTGCTCAGAATGTCAGGAGCGCATGAATATTCCGCCAATTTACAGCAAACATCCAACTTTAATCACGGTCTCATTAACTACCGGACCCAGGTCTCCTGACCCACCGGTACGTAGTGACTGAAGTTCGTCGAACACCGGAGGAACTCGTTGATTTTGCAAATTAATGGTCACCTACGTTCTTCGTTCCACGTTCTACCTCATCTCCTCTTTAGTAAATAGGGCCGTTGAGATCGTTTCAAGTTGCAGAACCTCTTCCATCGTTTTCACAGTAGAAAGGAAAGTCAAATGCCGTCGTCGTCTCGCGTTCCATTCATCCAGTTTTGAAAATCATCGGGACAATTCCTTGTTCAATCCGCCGACAAAGAACGTCCCCTTTCGACGATTCCGTGCAAGAAGCACTGGGTCGTCGAGGTGAATCCGGTAGAGTCGTTGTATAGATCTCATATTCCAAAAAAATATACAGTTTTATATAGAGGATCCGCCAATATGGACGCAGTAAAGTTATCGTCAATTTAACAGTGACGCCATGTTTATTTTCTGTCATTTATATAACCTTTTGTTAGTTGAATGTTAGTATAATTTTATAATTTTATAATTTTATAATTTCATAATTTTATAATTTTATAATTTTATAAGAATATGATTTTATAATTTCATAATTTTATAATTTTATAATTCTATAATTCTATAATTCTATAATTCTACAATTCTCTAATTCTCTAATTCTCTAATTCTCTAATTCTCTAATTCCCTAATTCTCTAATTCTCTAATTCTCTAATTCTATAATTCCATAATTCCATAATTGTATAATTCTATAATTCTATAATTCTATAATTCTATAATTCTATAATTCTATAATTCCCTAATTCCCTAATTCTCTAATTCTCTAATTCTACAATTCTCTAATTCTATAATTCTATAATTCCATAATTGTATAATTCTATAATTCTATAATTCTATAATTCTACAATTCTATAATTCTATAATTTCATAATTGTATAATTCTATAATTCTATAATTCTATAATTCTATAATTCTATAATTCTATAATTATTTAATTCTATTCTCTAATTCTCTAATTCTCTAATTTACTTTACAATAATTCACTTTCTGTTTCATGGAGTTAATCGATTTGGCAAGTGAGCGGCTCACATAAAGATTCAAAGTCCAGTTATCAGAAATAATATTTAGGTGGCTACATTTAGGTGGTCCACCCTATATAGTAAACTGTGAAGGATTCATTCCTCAGCGAGAGCGTAAAATGGAAGATATCTAGCTAACTTCCGGTCGACAACGCAGAAGCGCAACGCCTCTGTGAAGTTCCTGCGAGTAACCCGTGAAAAATACGGCAGACGATGCTGATCTGAAGTCTTTCTTCTAACTGGCTCGGTCATTCCGAGAAAGTGACGGACGAAAGCGCCGAGGTTAAGGAAAATGAAAATTCTCTGAGCAATTTTCTCAACCCGACGGTCTCCGGAGGTGCGAAGGGTGTGGGGGTTTAAGGGATGCGTGGATGCACCCTTTTCTCTCAGGAAGAACGTGATTTTCAGAACTGCCAGGGCGAGAAGTGTTTTTAAGAAAAAGCTACGCTGAGAAAGGGGAGGTTATTGCTGGTAAACTTGCGAAATTCTATAATGCGTCTTTGAAATGGCGTCACCGTTCGAGCTGGCGCGAACCCGTCTTTTGTGCTCGTTCCTTTCACGCTATCACACTGCGAGCTTTCTATCGGATAAACCATTTAATTCTGGAGCTATTATTATTATTAATAGAGACTCCGACGAAGTCAACCCAATACGCTCCTCGAATCGGCGTTAACTCGGCGAGCTTCATTAATTCGTGATTTATACATACAGCGAATCACAATGATATTCGTACAATTTTAAAAGGACGATTTCAATATTGGATTTAATAGACTTTTTTAATATTGAATCATACGATTTGGATGTTCTTGAGAAGTTAGAACAATTAGTTTACTACATGACGTGAAAAAGAAATCTTATTAATCTCCGGACACTCTTAAAAAGACGACAACCTTTTTAATACTGGACCATACAACTTGCATTCTTTTAGGACAATTACTTTCCTACATCACGTGACAAACAATCTTTAAAAAATTGCAATTGGTCGGGGTTACAAAGAAAATACTAACTGTTGTGTGAAAATTTGAAAGATACATTTTGTAAATCTGTGTGAATTGAATAAGGTCTGAAAACTTCATGAAAATCCGTCAACGTTACAAAGACCTACGAACGTTCAAACGTTTTTCGAATTTGTCCTAAATTATATACAGTGTTTGCTTCTGAGAAGATAGCGGATTTTCATGCAAAATAAAAACTGTTTAGAATTAATTTCAAGGTATAAGATCCACATAGACATTTAGTTCTCTTTTTAATAATTTTAAGGAGTTGGAAATAACGCAGACATTTTTAAATTCTTTAAATATCTTTACTGTTTGATCTACCCACTTTTATTATAAATGCACAAAATCCGCAGTCTAGCAATTACAATATAATTTTTAGATGTTAATTCTGACGTGTACATTATGTTCGCCTTTTTTTCTTCCTTTATTAATACTTTGAATCTGAAGGAAGAGATTATTTTGCAGTACTGTACAGACGTGTCAATACATTATGAAACTTTATAATATAATACAATACAAATTACAAACAATCCTATGCCTGCTACACAATTGTGTTCGTTTGAAATCCGTCGCGACCAAGTTATTTTGTCTACAGTTTTGTGTACAGCGACGGACATTCTCTTCAGCAGTGCACTGGGGTTTCAACAATTGGAAAGACACAAAACATTTTTCCCAAGCGACGACCGACTCGCTGTCAACTTTACGGATGGTTAATTATTCTTTGAAAAGTATATGGCCGTACATATGAACACGAGAGGTTGGTGTTTCTGTTTCAGTCGGTGATTACACGGTTCGCGTCCACCCGAAATACGAGTGCGTCACTGGGTGGTACAGCGACGACGCTTGTCCCTGTGTATTAAAACTTGTCGGAGCAAAATCGCTGGCCGGCGAATCACCGAAAGGCGATAGAGGAAGCGCTGGCGGGTCTCCGTCGACTATGAAATGCACAATTTCCGTTCTTCCGGCGCACGTAGCTTATCTTTCGGCCGCAGTAGCGCGTGACTTTCGACGTCGCGCGGAATATCCGCAGTCGACATTGTAAACCGACGGAGATAACGGGCCGCGGAACAAACGCGCGCCTGTATAAATTCATATTAGCGTAGCTTATGCGCTGTTTTACTTCCTCCCGTTATTTTTCGCTTCTTCCCGAGCCGGTGATCTACCGAACGTTTCCTCAGGCGGCGCGACGCGTGGCGCAGTGGGCCAGAACAACGAATTAGCTGTTCACGCCTGTTTCAGCATTATCTCAAGACCACATTAAGGCTGCTCTTTACCTTGACGGACTCAAAATTTCTGCCTTTTTCCAATAAATTATGATCTATTTGGTATGTAATTCAGTAGATTCGTACCCTGCGCGGCTTCAGTCGAAGTTCCAATCCTCTAGGATCAATGGTTCAGGATTTATGGTTGCTTAAAGTTGAGATTTTTTGACAGGTAAGGGCGCCGCCATATTGGTTTGCAGAACCGCTAGATGGCAGCACGGACACCCCCCTCCCCGTGTTTACCCGAATAGCGTTTCACCTCTAAGCGTGACGGATCAGACTCGTTCAGTGCTCATCAATTGTGTACGCGGTGCGCCTCAAGAAGTTTTCACTTAAAAAATCATCGATATTCGAGAGTTCGAAGGTGTTCTGCAGTTTCACCATTAGGCGAGGTCTCCCTAACGTCCAGGCTACTCTTCCGGCGCGACTCGGCACGCGGCATGTCGACGACCGCTTGGAAATTATGCGAAGAAGCTTCCTTACGTAGCGGAGGTTCAAACGAGCCACTCCAACCGACGGAGACCTCGACGGAAGCCGTTCTCAAATGCAATCCCGACGGATGGGAAACTTTCCAATCGAACGGAAAGGTCGCGTCCAGTCCCGGTAAATGTTCTGATTACCACCAGCACGGCGCGGCGGTGACCCTTCGCTCTCACCGGGTCAAACTGTGTCCCCTCTGACACCTCTTTACCTCTCAGATGCTCGTAACATCGATTTTTAAACTTCCAACTGACTCGACTGCGGAGAATATTCTCTTTTACGATTTCGGCGTCGGGAAAAGTGCAATTTCAGTTCGCGACGGTCTGTTCTGGTTTATTCAATAGAATGTATGTGCGCTAGCCTGCGTTGGTGATTTGCGACCACTTCACAGTGCACAGTGTACCGAATCCTCAATCTACACTAGTGGAATTAATTCTGGACACTTTAAAATTTTTACTTAAATTTCGCATTTATTCAAATTATTTAATATATAATCATTTATATTTTATAAATATCTCCTTTATTTTTAATGGCACAAAAAATATTTATGGCATAATTTAAATGCTATCGAAGAAGGAATATCATAGAAGAACAATTTTTTTTGTCCGGTTATTTTTTCATAGTTTTTTCAAGGTCATCGTTATTTTTTATCGGAAAAACATTTTCTTTACATTTGAATATGCTTAAGCCATTAGCTTCAAGTGACCTTGAGTACCGATAAATGTGATGAAATTGTAGGATAATATTAGGATTACATTTAAACTTACTGTTCGAAATTGTTCTTCCTTCGATATCATTTAAATCATGCCATAAATGTTTTTTGTGCCATTAAAAATAAAGGAGATACGTAGGTTCTTAAGTTACTTCTAACTATGATAAAAATAATTATAATGTTGATTTTTTGTTATTCTTCTATATTCCTAGCAATAAATAATGATTCATACAAAACTTGTGGTTATTGGTTCAGTTATGCTCCTTACATGTTCTGAAAATTTCATCAAAATCGATAGACGCTGATCGGTTGATAATTCTTTCAATGATTTTTCTGTTTTAAATTGCACCTACTCGTTTTTGTCATAAACGCATACAATCCGCTGTCGATTAATGAAAAACGAAACGAACTTTAGTGAATACCTAATATTAGTTACTTTGATATTCCAGCTTAGAAACAAATTATGAAGACCAAATCACGTTCCAGTAATAATTCTACGCGTCCGTATCATCGCGTAACATTTTGGTGAATATCACTACCCTCGATACATCATTGATACCGCTGATAGCAGGCACTGAATGTAGGTTACTAGTCGAGTTAATTTCCTGACATAGATAGTCGGCGCTGATAGGTAGCGTTTGCATTCTGTTTCAGTTATTGCGCAGGGGAAATTCGAAGAGCGAGCAACCGTGTCATACGCGCAGTTACCGATCTTCCAGCGGTGCGTTCGCCGATTTCCAGAGTTCGATAAACGATTCGGTCGGTGTTGAAATCCGTTCCGAGCTATTCCGCGCAATTTTCATCGCGATAAATTTCATCGAGTGCACAAGCTTTTAATTGGAGCAAGAAGCTGCCGAGACGCGGCGAACACAATTGAGCGAAACCAAACCACCAATACTTAGATTTAGGAGAGAGTTGCCAAAATCGTACTACCCAAGGGATTTTTTATCTAATGGACAATACACATTTTTACTAAAATTGTTGTTCGCAATTATACTTTGATCTTTGCAGAAACCTTCTAAATAAACATTCTATAAAATAAAATTAAAAGAGTGATTTGAGTAATTTTAGAAGACATTATAAAAGTACGATTTACGACAGTCGTGGACAAAATTAAGAGGACAGTTTTAATGATCAACAAAAAATCAATGCAATTTAAAACATAATTTTAATAAACCAGAATTGTATGGAACGTTTAAGTTAACAAAGTGTACTTTAACGAAATAAACAATATCAATGATAACAATTAATATAATAGAATATATTATCATTAATCAAAATTGTATACAACTTTTGGTGATCAAAATTAAGTGGACAGTTACGTGGGACATCTTGTATGTCAACGCATTCGTAATATCGATATCATCGATATGTATGGCCAACAGTATCAATAATCGCTAATCCTAATCCTCTGGTTCAAACACATTTCCAAAGCCATTGTGCGCAGACGGGTTATCAGACTATAGCGCATAGTTCGAAAAGAAAAGGCCATTTCCCATTGTCTAGGTTTCGTCACTCCGTGTCACTTCCTGCAGGAGACACAGGACAGATTAGCAGCTGCGATTAAACTATGAGATCCAAGATTTCCTGACTCTGTTCTCCCGCGGGTATCTCGAAACGAAGAAACGATCTAGCGTCTCCCTGCAGAGCGGAACCCGGTGCTGCAGGTCTACGAGAACTTTCCATCGTAGCTACATCTAAGAGCAAGACGGTGGAAGAGGGAGTATCTCGTTAATCCTGCTTCGCGAGGAACATCCTTTCGAATCTTGAGCGTTCAGTAATTAGATGTAATCCCGATAACGTCTCGTCCCGGCATGATAAATAGCTGCTGGCTAAATTGTTCACTGTCTCGGTTGCTGGCTGCTGAATGCTAACCGGACCGTCGACAAAATTCACTTGATCGTCGTCCCCGCGGAACGGGGAGACTAAATTCAGGAATGATAATTATCGGCGGGTAAACAATTCGATTATTCCGGCCGGGAAAAGTTGGTAGCCAACCCCCTCGGCCCGGCCCGATGCGGCGCGTCGCAGCGCGGCTTTAAGCGTAAGCGGTTTCCGGCGAAATCCTCAACAAGGACTATACCTCTCTCTGTCTGCAAGCAGACGGTAATTCTTGCTTAAACGGAGCGCCAGGATGAACGAGATAGGGAAAGGGTTGGATTGCCTCGGCGCGCAAATTAGGAGCTGCCCTTGTTTTAGGCCCGTGTTTAATTTGGCTACCCTTTATGTCAGCCAAGATACACACGTTTTGCGACGTTGTTTCCGCTCGTCCTCGTCCTCTGTAACCCTCGTTGATCCTTCTCTACACTCTGTCCTATAGTTCGGACCTGGACCTTTACCTCTGGCTACCATCTTCTCTTGGCTAGTTTTTGCGCCGTTACTTTCCGACGTCTTGCACAGGTTTTATCCGAGGATCTCTCTTTCATTCCTGTGCTCGTTCCTCCACACTTTCCTCCGGCCGTATTTTCTTTTCAGGATTGAAGTGTTTGACGTTGGACATCGGTGTACTTACCGTTGATACCGGACAAATGAATTCGGGCGGTAACGTTTCTCTTTTCGGTCGTTCACCTTGCGATTCGAAGAATGCTTCGCGGGGTGTTTGCATTTAGTTCTACTTTCACTGTTCGGGGGAGTTAGAACGAGGCGCGTTATGTGTTAGAGGAAATTGAATCGGTTTTTCTGTGTTGAAATGGACAAAGATATTCGGATGATATGAGTTTCGAACGTAAATTGTAGCGCTATGGTAGGAGATAGAACAAAACCATCTGGACAATTGATTGTCAGTATTTGACTGGTGTCGCATATTCTTCAAAGTACGGCGGCTCTTGAGCGGCTATTTTAAAGGAGAAGCAAGGTGCCTGACCTTGAATGACCTTGAATAGTTATAATCACTGAATTCATAATGGAAGAGTCTATCTTCGAGAGTATTGAAAAGGGGTGATCCCATTTGAAAAAGTGAAAGTAAAAAAATGACAAAAACAAATATTTTTATGGTATTGTGCAGACCCCATTGAACTATCCATCTTTATTGTTTTAAAGACACGACAAATGTCTTAAAGACAAACTTGTATGGTTCAATGGGGCTCACACGATGCCATAAAAATATTTGCTTTGGTGTTATTTTGTTTCGAGATATCAAGGTCACCTTCATCTGTTTCAATGGGAAGATATTTAAGGTGCTAATGTGGGGTGACTCACCCCGTATATTTTAACTTTCAACTTACGAAGTACTAATCTTGATCCTAAACTTCATTTTAGTATAACAATCATATAAGTTAATTAATACCTGGTGAAAACTAAGGTATATCGGACATGTTTTACCTGTTTTGGTATGTAGATTTTAGGGGTCGGCGGGTACCCGAACTTCGGGTAGGCTTTTGATGACTCGGGTCGGGTCGGGATCCGAAAATTCGTGATACTCGGATATCCAGGAAATTTCAAGAATCCGAAATCGAAGTCGGGTCAGAACATCATAAATGTTCGGATCACTACCCGACCCGAACCCGAAATGATCGTGTACCCGCCCACCTAGTAGATTTAAGTATTGACATGCGTTAACACCCTGGATGTGTTCTGTTTTATATCGAACAACTTATAGTCGGTGGGTAGCCTCGGTTTTGCACGAGTCCGGTGTAATCGATCATTCTACTATAATTGATTGCGAGCGGGCCGAGCCTCCCGGCGCAATTTCTCGAAGTGAGAGGCGAACGGAACGAGGCGAATAGACGCGGATCCGAGGGAACCGCGACATCCCCCTGTCAACAGTTTGCCACTTCGGATAATTCCGGAGACTCGTTAGAGGTGTCGCGGGCAGCCAGGAAAGTCGTGAGCGGCAGACTTGCAAGTTCTTGGTCCTGCGGGGCAACTTTGCAGTTCACGCGACGCGCAACGGCGCGGCCTGGCACAGCGGCTTTGTTCCCACTTCGAGGCACTTACGACTTCGTAAAACCGTCGAACAGAGCTCTGGGAACTGGCCGAGCCGCTCCTGGTGCCTGCTGCCTTGTGTTCTTGTTGCCGAACGATCAATCCAACCTCACCTCCCTCCCTTTGGACCCAGGATTAAAATACACGCGTGTCTCCAGCCGGCGCTAATAAACGTTTACGTTCCTACGTGAGATCCATGTTTGCTTTCGATTCGCGAGTGAACGCTCGAATTTCCTGCTTCTTGATCCCAGCACTTTGCTTCTGATCTCTCCCTCTCTCTCTCTCTCTCACGAATAACGACCTCGCAGCAAACGGAAGAAAAGAGAATTGAACTAATCTCTGGAAAGCACACTCTGTTCCTGCCATCGGTCCAATCGGTCCGCGATCGCTCGCGGGTTGCGTAACTACTCCTCATTGTAAATATGTTCCTTCTATCGATCGTATTTGCTGTTAATAAATGTTAAATGATTTCGGCGCAACGGTTCGATCGTTTATTACTAATTATAAAGCAATTTTGCTAATTCTCAAACGAAATCAACGTTTCGATCCTAGTTTGGATCCTTTTCAAGATTTATTTGAATTGCGTCTGTGAAGTAAATATGTTGTAATAATTTCAAAAGAATTATGGTTGATTTCGTTTGAGAATTAGCAAAATTGCTTTATAATTAGTAATAAACGATCGAACCGTTGCGCCGAAATCATTTAACATTTATTACTCCTCATTGACGTTCTTTGTCTACGGACTTACGAGGAACACTGTCCAACTTATGATCGCATTGATTTTGTTGCAGACTGTCTCGTAGAATGAGTAGATGCAATTTAAACCGGTTGAAATATTAAAAGACTTTAACCCTTTGCACTCCTTTGTCGAGTGTGACTCGGCATCAGAAAGAGAAAAATGTAAATTGAACGTGTTTTTATATGTATTTGGTTAATTTCTTATTTTTTAGTTAAACGAAAATATAAGTTCCACAAATATAAATTACAACAAAGTTCGAGAGCTATATTTAATATAGCAGTCAAGGAACTGTGCTCCGAAATAAATTTCAAATAGAACACTTAAAATAGTTGGGAGTTCGCAATAAAATTGAAAAATAATTCGGAGTGCAAAGGGTCAAGAGTATTAATATATGCACAAACTTATTTTGCATAAAGATCCGCAGCATACTTGTAAGTAGACTCCGAAGTCTATGCATTTATGACAAAACGAGTAGATGCAGTTTAAACTTAAACCAGTTGAAATGTTAAAAGACTTTAAGAGTATTAATATATTATTTTAACTACAATAAAATTATTAGTGAGAAATATTTAGCTCCTGTGCCTTGCAATTGGTGCGCAAACTTTATATTTTGCATGAAGAAAAATAAATATTGTTTACGATATTTTTCAAATATGTAAGTTACAAATATGCGAAATAAAATTCTATTCTGCCAGGATTTCTCGATAGCTAGGCTCGGTAATAATGGAAAGTAGCATCAGCGCACGGTAATCGTGAGTTCGACTCGTTGTTGCAGTATTCATTTTCAATTGGCAATTTGTTTGGCGGGCGAAAGTGAAAACGACATGAGCAATTTATCAAATGCTCGAGCCCAATTAGAGACCGCTGTTTCAATTTCTGCGTACTGTATTTATTTAACTACGCGGTTTCTTTGTCCCATCGGAATAGTTACCGGTCGAATGGTAATTGGAGAACGTGCCGCGGGATTATTTTTCTCGAGATATCAGAGATACGAAGAACCGGCCCGATATTTTTCGCGGACCGCGGGGACACAGGGGCGAGAGAGGAGCCGGCATGGCAAAGAGAATCGCGCGCAGGTGGGCGTACGGTTAATTGCGGCGCTGCTCGCGAATTAGATGCTGCTAATTATAATTCCGCTCTGTGAGCAATTCCAGCGTACCACGATTAAGGGACTAACGACCAAAAACCGCGACGATATCTTGCCAATGGGCTTTTTACTCCCGCCGGAGCCCTTGCTTCTACGTTAAACATTTCTTTTAATCTTTCAGCGAAGCCCTTCGGATACCCATCGTATCGTTCGCTCAATTTTCCTCCTCACTGGATCAAGCAGATCAATAAAAAATGTATTCCAGTAAGAATTCTTTTATTTCTTCCTTTATTTCGATTATCCGAAACAGCGAATGAGGAATCTCGAAAAGACACAACATTTCTTTTATATCCTTCGTATCGTTCGCTCAATTTTCCTCCTCACTGGATCAAGCAGATCAACAAAAAATGTATTCCAGTAAGAATTCTTTTATTTCTTCCTCTATTTCGATTATCCGAAACAGCGAATGAGGAATCTCGAAAATACGCTCACAACATTTCTTTTATACCCTTCTTGTCTTTCGCTCAATTTTCCTCCTCAATGGATCAAGCAGATGAACAAAAAATTTATTCCAGTAAAAATTCTTTTATTTCTTCCTCTATTTCGATTATCCGAAACAGTGAATGAGGAATCTCGAAAATACGCTCACAACATTTCTTTTATACCCTTCGTGTCTCTCGCTCCATTTCGCTCCTCACTATCTTAAGCAGATGAACAAAAAATTTATTCCAGTAAGAATTCTTTTATTTCTCCCTTTATTTCGATTATCCGAAACAGCGAATGAGCCTAACACACTATTAATTCGAATTCCAATTAAAGAAAGGGCCGTTTTAGCTTTAATTAAACTGGAGGGAAATGCATCGTCACACGCACATATGTCTCGGGGACATCTGCCCGTTCACGTTATCAAGAAATCTAATTGAAGTGCTCGAGAGTGCGACGCCCTGGATAGCGTGGGCGAACTGGAGATGAATCGGGACGAAATGTTGAAAAAGAAGAATTCACGCTGTCGTGTCCTCGGTCAGATATTGTGTGAATACGGCGCGGCGACAGTGCGTTAAAAAATCGATGCGCCTCGTTTGCTTCGCTTTGTAAATATTTCATCAAAATGTTAGCCATTAGCTTCGACAAAATATCGCGATCGTAGGAACGGCTCCTAAATAAATGATAACTGGATTTTATTTCTTCGTATTTCTTCTGTATCACTGATTCATACAATTTATCAGCATATTTATGTTAGCAATTATTTTCGATGTGAGTGAGCATGACGAATCTTTGAATGATTGTTTGGAAATGTATGGCCATTGATCACAAGACCCAGATAGCGCAAAGACGAGGCCACTGGTGGCGCAACTTGGTGGCGGACACGGGTGACGCCACCGAATTGGAGGGCTTTAATGCACCGGTAACTGGTGGTACCACCAGACTGTGAAAGTCAATTGTTTATGTTTTCGTCAGAGGCGGATTAAGCCAGCGCGGGGCATTCACTGGATGTTAACGGCAGCCAGGGTTGCCACAGAATTTTAGTCCGACCCCGGTTTTCGCGATGCTGGTGGCGCAGCTTGGTGACTTTGTCTAATAGACTACATTCAAAACAATGCCCCGGCTGGTGGCGGCGCCACCAAATGTTGCCCGGCCGGTTGCCGATGCCGTCCACCAGATCGGCAACAACTTTTGGTGGCTCCACCAGTTACCGTCGTCTAATAGGTTCCATTCGATTCAATAACCCGCGACGTGCTGAGTCACTGGTGGCGCAACCAAAAAAAATTTAATACCTATAAAAAAACTGAAAGGGACCTTGGGAACGAAAATGTTGACAAAGAATTGATTAGTATACGACATAACGATCTTCAAGGTCACACAAGGTCAGAAATGGAAGAAATACTTTGCGCCACTGAGTCTACAAGTATTCCTAATTAACGATTCTCCTTCTATTAATTACGGTTAATAAATATTTTCACTGCAAAAGTGCCGCAGGCCTATTTCTCTTCCTATTAGCAGGAAACCAATATTTAATCGTTGTAAGGAAAATTCATGTATTCGCAGGTCTTAAAAGACTCGCGTTCCGTTTAATAACGCCACGGAGAAAAAAGAAATTATAAAACGGGCATTTCGAGAGCCGTCCCGGAAGTACTGTTCGAAACACCGTCGGTTAATTAAAGAGAGCCACCAGCTATTTTCATTTCCTGGCGAAGCAACAAAGCCCGGTCGCCTAAACCTCTTTCCATTAACTTTTTCGCTGGGACGCGACGTCGCGTCGGGTCCCGTCGCGTCGTCTCAGCGGATCCACCGAAGAATCGGCTGAAATCAGCTTACAAGTTGAACCGAGTTTATTGTACCTGATGTTCTCTCTGAGTTCCGCGGGCAAATAATTGATCAACCTTCTCGCTGACGTCGAGACCGACCGGTAACAAGGCCGTGAGAAATCATAAGGGACTAAAAGGTTGAGCCACCGTATAAGCTAGGACAGTATCCTTTTTCTACATTAACGCACTGGGAACACCAATGTCATGGTTGTCAACTTTATTTCTGTTTCCAAACAAACTTTTCATGAGCAGCAGAAGCAACAAGTCGTGTCCAGTGTGGCTGTGCCAAGCAAGGGCTAAAAATATGTTCCAGAAAGTTTTATTGCGTTTCTTGTTGATTCGTTTTCAACTGAACAAAAATGACAACACTGAATTTATTCAAATTCCTTGCAATTTTTATAACGGCATGTGCTTGAATGGAGAAATTCATCTAATAATTTCTAATGGAAGCAGCTTTATAAATTCTTTATAAGTACCAGGTTGGTGTTAAACCGAGCGCGTCGGTTCTAACTTCTAAGTTAGCCCCCCACTTGCTGAATTGAATAATTTCAACAGTTGCGCTGAGTTGTACTAAGTTGTACATTGTGCTCGAATATTATAACTATAATATAAAAAACAAGACTAAAAATTGAGAAAAACGATTTTTTGAGTAACCCCCACTTTTCATTTTTTTCAATTTTCTCAACTGTGCTAAGTTGTGCTAGGTTGTGCCAAGATTGTGCTAAGGAACCGGGCAGTGGAAGCGTGGGGAATAGTGTCGTAGAAGGGGAACGATAGGGACACAAGTCTTGCGACACTGGGTGGGAGCTGGCAGAAGTGCTACAAGTAAAAAACAAAACGTGTTCCAACCTACACGAACGTAACTTACGATAATCTTCTTGGACCGGGGGAGATCGATTTCTTGATAAAAACGAACTCCAGCGGACAATAGGTCAGCGCAAAACCCTACCAGGATCTTCCGTACGAAGTCCCTTTTCTTCACCTCGGTAGTCTAGCTACTCTGTGTTTGTTTTTCGCTGTCGGCTCTCTCTGTCTATCCCCGTGTTTGCACAAATTCTAGTTCGCTGCGGTTCCCGCGGTCCTTTGCATCCTGCGACGTTCAAGGGACAAACAGGCGGCAATGGCGGCGACGCGTTGCCTCTACCCGGCCGCCATATTGGAGTAAATAGCCCCTTGATCACTAGAATGCTCGGCTTTATGCAATTACCGTAATTGAGACGCCTTATGAATAATTTGCCTGGTCACTCTAGGCTTCTCAGGTTTGATACCGTTGTTCCCTATTTATTTCGATCTCGACCCAGTTTTCAGATACGCGCCATTTACCTGGGAGAACTACTTCCGCGAGCTTTATCGGCGAATCATTAAAGATTAAATATATATTCTTGCGGAGAAACGGCAATTCAGTCTAGTAAATGGGAAATCAATAAATCATTGTTCCCTTGTAACTGTCGAGCATTTCAATCGGTTTACAAATAATATTTCCGCGGAAGAACAGCGCGCTGGTAAAGGCGAAGGAAAAGTCCGTCCTTTCAAGAAACAAACTCCACAGGTTTCCCCAATAAAATCGTCCTTTTATGTGCCCGCTTGATTCTATTCTCGACAGCGCGGCCGAACGAAAAGCTCCTATTAAATAAACTCGCCGCTCCTAAATAATAAAACGGGAACTCGTGACTGTTCTCGTTGAGCGATCGTAATCTCTAATTCATGATCAAAATCATTTAATTCTCTATTCACTCGAAATTGTTTTCCAATTGATTCGCGACAAAATTGACGTTTAGCTTTTCGAATTTTCAGATATTCAATTTAATATTTAAGAACCAGTATACATACAGGGAGATAAAACAAGGGTTTCCAGTTAGGAGCATAACTGACCACACACTTTAAATCAGAATAACTGTTTTATGAATGGGCCAAACGGTTTCAATTTCTCTGTAAAAAATATGTTGAAGAAATGCATTTGGTCGGAATTGTGAAAAACAATAGTAAAAATTGATTTTTGCAACTTTTTTAGCTGAACCAATAACGAAAATTTAAAAGATGTATTGATTTAGAAACGCTACGAACTTTCGTTCCAACCTAATATTACATTATTATAATTTTATAATTTTATAAAAAAAGATTATTGTTATAATATACAGGGTGACCCGCCCTGTATAGTAAATAAGGATATCTAAAAGTTTATTTTTATTCCCTGGCTATATTTTTTAATCGAACCGCGCCGAAATTAACGTCCAGTTCAGGGGAAAAGCTCATCCACAACAAACTCGTTTTAATATATCGGAGGTAGTCGTAAAACTTTTTCAATACCGAACATTTTCCATTATTTTGCAATTTTCAAATACCAATTTTAATATTTATAAAATACCATGTAACTTTAATGGATAAAATGATTCACGTAACCTCCAAGAACATTAGCAACCACTATGGTACAGACAAGCATCGTATCAAGCATTCTATTTATCACTTGTTTTTTTTAGGAAAAAATAAATATACAATAGTAAATAAGTAAATCGAAAATCTCCATTTTCGAATTAGTGTTTATTAAAAAATTGAACTTCTGCGATACCTTCGGACTGAATAAACTAATAAACTTACTGAACTAATAAAGAATATGGCGGTGCCCTTACCTATCAAAAGCGCTGAAAATCGGCCAACTTTAAACACTCATAACTATTGAACCATTAATCTCCTAGGATCGAAACTTAGATTTTTGGCATTTTTCCGTCCAGATCTACTGGATTAGATAGGAAAAAGGCAAAAATTTCTGGTTACCCAAGTTACAGAGCAGCCGCTTGTTCTATAATTATAATTTCCAATATTTATTATTATATATATAATATTTAAGAATTAGGTGCATTAAATACCGGTATGAGACAAATCATCTTCTACAAAATGAACTGCTAGATCGGCTGGCCGGGCCACTGTGCATCGTGTCCTTTCGCGAACAGGAAGACGCGTTAATATTCATTGCTTCTAATTTATCATCGTCACGATTCCCGTGCACTCGGCTTGCTCTCGAAACTCGATCGATATTCGACCGAAGCAATGCCTCCGCGAACGAAGACACTTACTCGGGTTCTTTTATCGCTCGCGAATGAGAGGCAAATGCGCGAAGCGAATATATAGATCAGATTCACGGGGGAAAAAGTTCTAGGCAACGAGTTTCAGTAATATGTGTGTCCTTTTCATGGAGAGTGCGCGGTCGCGGTCGGGGAGGAAAAATAAATAATCCTAATTGCAGTTGAACGGTCTGGCCGTGATGGGCAGGAGAAAGAAAATAAGAGCGACGAGACACCGGGGCCCCGTCTCTGTGTCGAAACAATGGCCGTCTACCGCATGTGTTCCCAGTTCCCAACTTTTTCTCCTCGACGATTTTCAACCAGTCTTTCAACGGCTCCGCCGCCGCGTTCATAATTCCCCTAATTATTTATTCATGGCGCAAAGTAACGGGTTGTATCGTCGATATTTCCCGTCGAACCTCTCCTTCCGCCCACAAAAAACCCCGGGCTTACGGCTATTCGTGGCTGCTTTCAACCCCGCACCATGCCCTCCGTGCAGGATTTATAACGCCGCACGGTTCGTTACGATTCAAAAACAAAAACAACGTCGAATCCCGCGAAAATTATTCCCGTAATTAAAGCATCGTCACTCTCCGAATATTTATTATGTAACGCGTTCACTGTGCACCATACGCTGCGATAAGAAATCTGGCCGCCATTGTCCATGATTGGCATTTCGTATATATATATATTTCGTGTATACATATATAATGTGTAATAATTAGACTGCGGATCTTTATGCATTTATAGCTTACAAAAATCTTCAAAAAAGAACAGCATATAAAATTCGACAGAATTTTGTACAATTTTTATTTGTTTTGGATCTACAATAGCTGTTCCCATTAAAAATAGAATCGGCTGCTCTTTGCTTTACGACTCAAAATTTCTGCTTTTCTTCTATAAATTATTATGTATTTGGTACGTAATCCAGTAGATTCGTATTCGGGGACGCTGCAGAACGGAGTTTCGATCCTGCAGGATCAATGGTTCAGGAGTTATGCTTGCTTAAAGTTGAGCATTTTTCAGTGTTTTTGACAGGTGAGGGCGCCGCCATATTGGTTTGTAGTGACGATCGCGCGCCGCTTACCGAGCAGAACCGCAATATGGCAGCACGGGCACGCGTTAATGCTGATAACATAGAGCGGGTATTGCGATTGTTGTTTGAATTTTGAAAGACATGGCCACGACGTTGCGTTTTAACTGGTCTGGGTTAGGCTTCTGTAAATATTTTTCACGATATTCCTCCTCAAACATTCTCTGAGATATTTTCTCTATGTTAGCGATATTACTGTGTAGAGTGTTATCTCTTTAAGTATTTATTTTAATCTCAAATACAAATTTATTATATCAATATATTTGTTGGTAAGCAACCAAAACCAAAAACAAAACAAATATTAACGACCAAATATAAACAAATTAATCGATACAGAAATCTACATTATTTACAACCGCCACAACTGTCTGTCCGTGCTGCCATCTAGCGGCTCTGCTCGGTAAGCGGCGCGCGATCGTCACTACAGACCAATATGGCGGCGCCCTTACCTGTCAAAAACACTGAAAAATGCTCAACTTTAATCAAGCATAACTCTTGAACCATCGATCCTACAGGATCAGGAATAAACAGACAAACAGACAGACAAGAAAGTGAGCTAATAAAAACGTGGTGAAATGAAGAAGTGATGGAGCAATGAGTTCATTCTGAATAATATTGAATAGTTGTGGAAAGAGCGTGTTTGCGTAACATTAATCGGGCCGCGACTCGACGCCATGGAATCATGGCTAAACTTATTTAACGAGAGGCCAGACACGTACGTTTCCCGGTCCTGTCTAAATTTGCATAGTTAACAGTACAATATTTAACTACGTAACTGCGTTGACATCGGCGACGCTTGATTAACGTGATTACGAAGTAACGTCGCCGCTCACCACTTCTATCAATTCAATATATGTATAAATATATGTTCACCCGTTACATCAACACAACTCCGAGCTACTAATTAATGTAACTATTCTCTGTACTTATTCGTATCTTATTTAAGGGGTTAGGACACAGTAATATTCTGAAAAATCGAAAATCTTTTTTATAGAAAAATTACATTCGTAAGCCTTGAACGCGTTTTTCTCAGAGATGCGTTTTTCAAAACGGTGTACAAGATATCTTGAGTTCTACCTTAGCAATTGCATTAAAATTTTACAGTTATATTCATTGTAATATTTATTAGACATTGGCGATCGATTTTTTTCATTTCCCATTATTTTGTTAAATATGAATAAAAAATAAACAGATTTTCTACCGAAATTCAGTCATTAAATTTAAAATATCCGCCATTTTGCTAATTTTCACCAAAATTGAAATGTGGGATCGTCCGTGACTAGAGAATATATCAAAGTTTATGACATTTTTGGGATTTTTGATATAGTTAATTCGATTTGTAGGAATCCTGTACACTAGTTGGCCATCTGGAAGAAAAGATATTCCAAGCAAAGACGACGGAAGGCATAAGAACACATTATTTTTTAAATATTACAAGCATTTTTTTATAGTTCATAATATAGTAAACTGAAATACAAAATCAATCAGTCACTTTTTTCTGTAGTGTTGTAAAAAAATATTATATTTTCCCCACTTGGTACTGTGTCCTAACCCCTTAATACGTTTTTAGTTCTTTTCGTAAAATAACAGGGGCTTTCAGTGATGACAAAATTTTCTATGTTGCTTTTATTAACCCTTAGTACTCGAATGACTCTGAGAGAGAGAGAGAAAGAGAGGCGCCACTAAAAATTGCTGTACCATTATTCAAAATATTGTTTACGTTATTAAATATGTCGGTATCTAATCAATTACTAAACATTTAAATATTGTATTTTTTTATTGTAATCCTATTTTTATCCTATTTTTACGTGTTGAACGTTTTAATTTATGCTCGCGGCAAAATGGAAAATCGCGAGGCAATCGGGAAGAGAAAATAGCTCAAGATTGCTGTACCACTATTCACAATATTGTTTACATTATTAATAAGGAATTATTGTAAACGAATTTCCAGAAACTCGAATCAAATGGAATATTACTTTTTGGTAGTAGCCTTTTTAGATCTGAAATAAATTAAAATCGTATTATAAATACTGTATTTTATATCCTAGCATTTCTTGAAAATTTTCGGAAGCCGTAATTGCATAAAGATCCGCAGTATAATTATTAAATATGTTGGTATCTAATCAATACACTGCGGATCTTTATGTATTTATGGCTTATGAAAATTTTCAAAAAATTCAAAAAATGCTAGAATATAGAATTCGATAGAACTTATTAAGATTTTTATTTGTTTTGGATCTGCAAAGGCTGTTCCCATTAAAAACAGTATTCTATTTCATGTCACTTTCTTAAAATTTGTCTATAAAAATTGAAAATTGCATAAACATCCGCAGTCTACTAATCAATTACTAAACATTTAGATATTGCACGAGGTATTATACCAATACTCCGTATCTATAAAATTAAAAAAATCATGCGGAATGGAAATATTCTAGGTTGGAAGAAATGTTTAATTTTCAAGTTAAAATTGCTCTGAGTGCGAAGGGTTGAATAAATGTTTTGAACCGAAACTCTTCGACTCACATTTTTCTTGGAATTATGAAATGCTTACACGTAAAATGATGTACAAATGCGAGTGTGTGCGTGTGCACGTCCATATTCATCTTGCTAAGCCGTTAAAAGCTCTTCCCAGGCTTACGAACCAAAGTAAGGATTACTATAATATAATTTTTCAGACCACAGTGGACCGCCATTAATGCTTTAAGTAATGCTCTACTTGTTTCTTTCGATCTGAAACTAAAAATTAATGCACATACATTTGCATATATTGGGTTATATAATAAATTTGCTTGATTACAAACATTTAGTCACGCCGCATTGTAAATGTACAGGGTGTAAAGAAATGTTTGGTCTTGGCAGCCATTTTGGCTCTTGATCTTCAATTTCAAAATGTAAATTAATTGTTAAGAAGTTCAAAATGTTATTCTTTGCAAAGGTTATCCTTTGTACATCAAATGCTTATTTAAAAGTCGCTAAGTAAAAATTACTAGACTGCGGATGTTTATGCAATTTTTATAGTCAAATTATAAGAAAATGGAACCAAATAAAATTCTATTTTTATTGGTAATGGGTGAAGGTCTTAGGTGCCCCACCCGGTCGGAAAAAAAAATTAATTAAAATCTAAACGTGCGCTATATTTCTGTCCCGGCGTGTAGTATTCCAGGAAAGTTCCCGTTGAAAGTTCTCCGTGATCTTTTCATCGGACCGCGTAGCGATCGCTCGAAAAGGATCCCGGGTCTGATTACGGTCCCGGTAACGGAGGAAGGAAGAAGAAAATCACGCGTGTCGCTGCCGAGATTTACGAACGCTTTATCGTTGCAGCTCCCGTGGAAATACACGTAAACGTTAGCGGCGCGTGCGCCCGCCCGCGCCCAGCCTTGTACAATAATTCAGTGACAAACGAGTTCTACGGAGTACATAGCGCGTTCCCGTACGACCTGTTACTAAATAGCTGGTTACGACTCCGTCGTATATCTTCTGTTCGCAACAATCGTGCGGCGCCGCACCGCGCCGCGCCGCGCCGCGCCGCGCTGGCAACTCTCTCGTTCGGGGGATTTCAATTCCGCGCGTTCGGGCTTGTAAATTCGAAATTGCAAGCGAATACCTACCTAGAAATTCTCTTTCACCTTCACGACCAGGTGGGACAGCCCAGCGCAACTAATTCCGTGTGTAGATCGCAAACGGACGTTTTCTAAGGCGCGAACTACTTTCCGCGGCGTGGACCGGCTTCGTCTAGGCGTGTTTAACTTCCGGTGAGTTCGTAGCGCGCCAGGTCGCGGTAAAACACCACTCGAAGCGGAGCAACACGTGTGCGCTAAGTATGTTAATGCCGTGCCCCTTCCTCAGCCAGCGCATTTTTCATTTCGACACTCTAACACACTTCTCGGGCATGAGTTCGAACATGTGTATACGGTGTCGCGCTCAAACTTTACCCCGATCTCCAACTAATTTTCTCCTCGCATCGTTTATCCCTCGTATACCGTCTCGGTCATATTGATCTTTTTTCTTTATTCTTTTACGTCGCTTCTTCAACCGCTAGATTATTAAGCGACGGGACCTACTGTTTATAAAGGTGGGTTCCGAACCACCTATTTTGCCAACAACACGTGACTTTTACCGGGCGGTAACCCATCCGAGCGCCGCTCACGTTCCACGCTGTTTAACTTCGGTGATCGGACGAGAACCGGTGTTTGCAACGGCTTTTTGCTTTTAAAAACAACATTTTTATTCATGGCCAACAATTAAGGTTATACAAAATGTGTAAAAATATAAACGCTTTTTTTTTGTATAAAATCTAGAGTCTTACAGCTAGTGTGCTTTAAACAGACTTGCGAGGTACGCTAACCTTATTGTGCTTTGGTATGTTATTGCTTTATGAATTTATTTATGCGCCCAAAACGGTATTAGATTGGCCGGTGAAAAATGACGCATTCTTTGAGTTACTTACTTGCTAGATTATGCTACTTATGTTAATTATATGCTAACTTATATATAGGGACTTATGTACTAGTATTATTTACAGAGAAATGAGGGGGTGGGGGTGTAAATACAAAGGTTATTTATGATATGTACAGTATTTACAGGTGTTTGCAACGGGACAATGGTCGTTGACACATTGTTCTGAACCTAAATTAAATATAAAATAGGTAACCGATTATAAAGAAATGAACTTTTTCGAGATGGAATTCGAAAATTGCCTGACTGGTGGAAGAAAGTAGTAGCCAGCGATGGACAAATACTTTGATTAATCTGTTCATTCATCTTGTTCTGTAATAAATGCATTTTCGACCACAAAAAAACGGACCAAACTAATTTGTACTCCCAACATTTCAGCTTTAATTTAAAAAAAAATCATCGCTCTATCTCATTTCTATCGAAAGTTCTTCGATTTTGACACAAAAATCATCGGTTTACCCCACCGTGCGGCGTTCAACATGTTAAGAAAACCGCGTTGCGAAGTGTTCCCGATCCTTTCGAACCAATAAAATGTTGTACATCCTTAAATCATGGAACACTGACCGCCTGGATTACCAGTTTGCATTCTCCGTGCCCCGGAGCGAGGAGAAGAGTAACAACATAACTCGAGCATACCGGAACTTGGGAATACCTCGATCCTTCGACAGCGCGGCCTTTTTTCTCGGTTTTCTTTTCTCTTTTCGCTGTTCCCCTTCCGGCGGAGCACCGTGGACTTGGGGGACGCATTAATCCGTAGATTAGGGCGAACGCTTAAAATCAAGGCTTTAAATTTGCGCGAAGATTAAGGTGAAAGTTATCCGGGATTATGCGCGAGTTTAACTTGAAACCAAATTGTTGGAGTTTAATCTCTAATTAGCATCGTGAAGGTGTATCCCACGATGGCCATGGCGTATTTCACTTTAAATGCGCTCTCCTCGCGCGCGCGTCGCATGTCGTTGCTGCAACGGAACTTTCGACTGCGTGGGGCCGCTCCGTCATCCTTATTACTTACTGTCTGCCCTCGTCTCTCCTCTCCTCTTCTCCTAGCTCTTCTTCTTTATTCTCTGTTGCTCTCGTAATCTTTCACGCGCGCACGCTTTTCTCACCCTTTTCCTCGCTATAATTTCCTTTTATTTCCTCTCCACGCCGCTCCACACATGCTCGCCCACACGCCCTCTCCTGCTTTTCCCTTTATTTTCTCGCTTTTCTTCGCGCGCTCTCACCTTTTTCACACTTTACTCCATTTTTTTTCTCCGTTCTCTATGCCGTTCGAGTACACTTTTATGCACCGCCGCTGATTCTTCCTCGTTCTACCGTGCGCCGTCTTTCTCCCATTTTCATCGCGCCATTTCGTGCATCCTCGAGCGCCTTTCAACGTGTTCTCACCTCCGATTTTTCCCCGGGCTGTATTTTTGATGTATTGAATCCCGCCGGGAGATAGTTTCCCCCATTCACCCGCCATCAGTTTGATTGTTTGCCAAATATTGACTCGTGTAAGGTTCGATTTTGACCTGCCGCTGTTTATTCGTGCTCAAAGCTCGGTCCAGAACTTATTTGCCCTGGGTAATTATGGAAATTATAGAGTACGGGCGGCTATGTATGCATATTACTATTTTGCGAGAGACTCGACTGTCGACGGTCACCTGTTCTCTACGCACAATATTTTTGTTTTTACGGAACAGATACGATACCGTGGCATTATGATTTATTACCAGAGAGACGGGTAAACTTTACTTTACCCTTCCCTCAAAATTTGTGCCTTTCTCCTATAAATTATTATGTATTGACGATTATTATGAACGAAGGATTAAATTTTATTAGAATTATGAAGGAATTTCTACTGTACAATTGTGCAAAAGTATCGCAGCCCCTCTAATCCCCTGACTTAAATTCCATTAAGAAGTTGTGGGATGAATTAGACCGCAGAATTCATAAAACGTAATAGAGAAGAATTAAAAAACAGAATAGAAGAAGAATAGCATAAAATTAGCAAGGATTATTTGCAAGAAATAGCTAGTAATATGCCAAATAGCCTAAGGCATGTTATGTAATTACACGAAAGGTATAATATTTTTAGTTTATAACTTGACCCAATAAAGTGTCCCAAGAAGTCTTCTAGATTTTTCTTTTATACCAACGCAGTTATTAATAAGGAACACAAGCCGTTTTTTAGGAATACATAGTTTATACTCTAACATAATTCAACTCAGTTTTGTACATAATTGCATATCCAAAATTATATTGTGTCCCAATATTTTCGTGACCAGCTGTACATATTTTGCCATTGTATGATACTCAAAATCTTTAATACGTGTCTGAATAATAGAAAAATGGAGTTGGCCCACATTGAGGCAAATGAGAGTGGAAGGATAACATCCAGTAGCTAGTTCTGAGACATCGATTACATCCCGTGACGTGATTACTAATGGTCGATGTCTATGGACCTGGTATCTGATATAATCCTGGATCGCTATCGGATGATCAGTTATGGAACCGTCGTAATCTCGATCGAGCAGCGATTTTACCGTCCTGCGCATCGTACCGGAAGTGCCGAAGCGGTCAGAGCAGGTTCGGCCGGAGAGCAGGTCCGAGACGGTGTATCTTTACGCTTGCATGGATCGGAGCAGGCCTCGGGGCTCGTTGATGCGAGTTATCTTCGCAGACTCGCCGATCCTTCCTATTGATGTCTATTTATACACGCGACGCAAGACTCGCAGGCTGCCAGCCCAGCCACTTGAACGCGACGCTTCCTCTAATCGACGCAGCCATATTCGCAAGAACGTTAACAGGCTCTTACGACTTAAGCACCCGCGGCTGAACGCGATCCCGTGGGAAACCGTGACGTCGAACTTCAGACTATACGGTAATCCGCCGATTAAGCGAACACACGTTGCAGTCATCCAACCCTGGTGAATAAGAGATGGTAATACAGCTCGCGGATCCAGGATTCCTTTGGGCGTGCCTGATATCTCGAAATCGGGGATTGCTTTCGTCGTTTCAACAGAAACATGGGCTCGTGATACCCACTCGGGACACCGACTGTCGTACACCCACACAGACATATTCAATGCAAACAGAATTCCTCAATGCAAAAGACATTCCTCAATGACAGACATTTCTCAATGCGGACAGACATTCCACAATGCAGACAGACAATCCACAATTCAGAAAGAAATTCCACAGTGCAGACAGGCATTCCTTAATGAAGATAGACATTCCACAATGCAGACATTCCTCAATGAAGACAGACATTTCTCAATACAGACATTCCTCAATGCAGTCATTCCACAATGCAGATATTCCTCAGTGCAGACATTTCTCAATGCAGACATTCCTCAATGAAGACAGACATTTCTCAATCCAGACAGACATTCCTCAATGAAGACAGACATTCCTCAATGCAGACAGACAATCCTCAATTCAGCAGACATTACTCAATCCAGACAGACATTCCTCAATGGAGACAGACATTCCTCAATACAGACATTCCTCAATGCAGTCATTCCTCAATGCAGATATTCTTCAATGCAGACATTCCTCAATGAAGACAGACATTCTCCAATCCAGCCTGACATTTCTTAATGCAGGCAGACGTTCCTCAATGCAGACATTCCTCAATGCAGACATTCCTCAATGAAGACAGACATTTGTCAATCCAGACAGACATTCCTCAATGAAGACAGACATTCCTCAATGCAGACAGACAATCCTCAATTCAGACAGACATTGCTCAATCCAGACAGACATTCCTCAATGCAGACAGACATTCCTCAATACAGACATTCCTCAATGCAGACATTCCTCAATGCAGACAGACAATCCTCAATTCAGACAGACATTGCTCAATCCAGACAGACATTCCTCAATGCAGACAGACATTCCTCAATACAGACATTGCTCAATGCATACATTCCTCAATAAAGACAGACATTTCCCAATCCAGACAGACATTCTTCAATGAAGACAGACATTCCTCAATATAGACATTCCTCAATGCAGTCATCCCTCAATGCAGATATTCTTCAATGCAGACAGACATTCTCACAGCTCACAGATCCAGGAATCCTCTGGGCGTGCCTTATATCTCGAAATCAGGGATTGCTTCCGTCGTTTCAACAGAAATTCCACGGACCCGCGATATCCACTCGGGACACCGGGTGACGTACAATGAGGGTGGCCTCCCTTTCTCTTCTTGAAATCCGTGTTCACTTTGTTTCTGCTATTATAACCTACCGGTGCGTTCTACCATGAAAACCGGTTAAACGGTGACTGCTTAACCCCTCCGGCCAGGTCAACGTATACGAGGAGGTCAATAAAATTCTCATTGTCTGTGCCCGTTTCCCATACAGCGATGCGAATAATTATAAACACAATTCTACTTGTACGCTTTTAGATACAGTAACACAGAAATTGACAAATTCGTTTGTATAATTACTAGAAATTATGGTTCTGAACGTGTACCTCATTTACACGTGAAATATTGTCCTTCTCAAATTACATTTCATATGTACTCTTTCACATGTGCTGTTTCACAAGTGTCCAATCACACCTGCATTAATACACACTCATTTTAATTCGTGTTTGGATGCAACGTAATTAATATGTTTACATTATCTGGTAATGATTGATTTAATTTGCAGGTAACCTCCATTCCAGCAGTTAACTTGCAACTAATGTTGTTGATGTTGTTGTATGTTTAAAATTTTGTATATGTCATACACATATAATATTGATATACATTATTAATAACATATGGAGAATGTAATTTTAACAGTTTTTACTACAAATTTTTAGAAAACAGTTGTTAAATAAATTTTGTTAATACAAATATATATAATGTCATATTCCCGATCCATAAATTAATATCAATATTTTAAAAACGATACGAATTAAGATATATTAAATTTTAAAGTATTACCCGTGAAATAAGGTTCTCTAAAATTACTAGACTGCGGATGTTTATGCAAAATAAAATATGTCTGCATTAATTGTAAGATACAGTAGCCAAATTTATTTCTTTTGTTAATAGTTTCAACGAGCCGCAATTAGTATAACAATATGTTATAGATCTTTCGAGTGCTTTCACTATTTTGCAGGCATAAAACCCGCAGTCTAACAATTACACAAAATGTAAAAAACAAAACAAAACTTTTTATTTTAAACTCTGAAAAACAATAATTTTTCTCTTAAAATGGTGATTTGAAATTTATTGATAAACTACGTAAATGAAGGTTGTTGGAGTGCAGATTTTAAATGGATTAATACTCGTTACAACTTGCACACTTATGATTCCAACAGACCTTGAAACCCATAAACTTTAGTAGCAAATGAAGCAGCTTTATTCCCCGGTTTTCCCGCCCCCGAACCTGCTATTTCAAACTTTGTATCCCGAACAGGGCTACGAACTTGTCCCAGAACCATTTGCCACTTAGCCCTTCAGGATCGTCTATACCGCATCGACCCGAATGAATTTATTACCCGAGTCCAAATCGTTAAATACGATGCAATTTGATCCATCCTTACTTGCTTTCTAGGATTTGAAGGCAGCTATGAAAAATATCTAATGAGTCTAAATCACCTACATCTTAAATTGCGGATTTTATGCATTTATGACAAATGAGTAGCCGAAATTTAACACTTTGCACATGCAGATATTCCTCAGTGCACACATTCCTCATTGCAGACATTCCTCGGTTCAGACATTCCTCAATGCAGATATTCCTCAATGCACACAGGCATACCTCAATGCAGACATTTCTTAATGCACACATTCCTCAATGCAGACATTCCTCAGTGCAGACATCCCACAATGCAGACATTTCTCAATGCAGACAGATATTCTCTAATGCGGACAGACTTTCCCCAATGCAGACAGAAATTCAATGCAGACATTCCTCAGTGCAGACATTCCTCAGTGCAGACATTCCTCAATCCACACAGGCATTTCTCAATGCAGACATTCCTCGGACTAGCTACCAGAAACTCGAACACATTTATTTTTGAAGTATATTTGTAATTTATTGTTTTTAGGTGACTATGACAAGTACTAGACTGCACGCCACGGACTTCAGCGCTGAAAAGGTTTAGCACAATTATTATGTGTTCAATAAATAACAACTAAAATTGAGGGGGGTAAAGTTCATTTAATTTAGGAATCACTCCATTCACCTCAAGATAGTTTATTCACATACTGTGACTATGGTAACTATATCGATTATCCCTAATTTATAATGAAATAATAATATGTGTAAGCAAATATGATACCGTTAAGGTATATACATAACTAGTATACTAGTCTGTTGAACTCGACCATCGTTGGAATTGACCATCATTTGCAATGCAGTAATAAGTACATTCACTCTAGTTGTAGCAAGAAAAATTCCTAAATATCACTTGCTGTTGGAGCTATTGGACAGATCTGATCCCCCCATTAAAGGGTTCAAGAATAATCAGGAATTACGTTGGACCAACTGCGGGCGAGTAGGTTCGGCGCGGTGCGGCGGCGGGCTCCATCGGGAGACAAGCCCGAGGATCCCCGTGACAGAGACGGCAAAAGAAGGTCGGCAGAAAAAGCTCTCCTTTAACTAAAGCACCGGGGCCAAAATTATTTACGAGTTTCTCGTGTAACCGGGGATCCGCCTCGCTTCCGTCTTCGGTAGCGTCTTATTCAGAAAGGGCCGTTTAGATCCCGCCGGCTGAAAAGACCGACCCCGTAGCCCGTACATTAACCTGGCCCTCTTCCTTCCTGCCTCTCGTCGTCCTCGACTACTATCCAGGCCGAAGGGACGTTGGGGGGGATGAAACGCGCGAAATTAAATGCATCCCCATGGCCGTGCGGCACCGCGGGCTGCCGCCGTCGACGTCGACGTGCCAGGGAAAACAAGCCGACCGGCAACAGGCCACCCTCGTAATTCTATCCCCCGGTTGGAAACAAAAGCTACCGGCCCTTGGCTTGTGTACGTCTCACCTGGGCCACCCGCGCGTGTCAGTGAATCCCGTTCCCATTCCCATTCCCGTTGCCGAGCTTCAACTCCGGCTGGTGTACACGGTTTGAGAGTACCAAGGAACCAAATCCGAAGCTCCCTGACTCCGCTTCAGAACAATTAGGGATTGCTTGTAGGAGATAATTCCCCCCGCAGAATTATACTAAACAGCCAGCTCGAGGGCCTGCGTACCGACTCCGCTATCACCGAGATTGGCTCGTTTCAAAGACATCGCTGAAATCCCGCCATTTCGCCCCAGGTTTTTCGACTGACGAGGGTACCAACGTGACATCCCCACATTTTCCGGCGACTTAGAGGGAAGTTGTTGTGGAAATGTTCCGTCCGTACAGGGTGTATAAAAATTATGTGTCATGTCCACCATAGAGGGATTCTACACCTTTGGATCGGTGAAAAAATGGCCGCAAAATTGACCTTGACCTAGAAAATCAAGGAACAAAAGCCTCAAGGAACCATGGGTCTCAAGTCAACTGTTCTCTTAGAAAACGATGTTAAAATTCCATTTAACTTCTAGAATAATTTCACTGTTACAATGTGTTTATAAGTAAATAGGTAGTCGAGGCATAGACGGATTACTATTGCACGTAAACGCCGCAGTAATGATCAGCCTTAGTGACTTGATATTTAGGTACGACGGTTCGCTACCGCAATATTCGAAGCATGCTTCGATATTGACGAAGCAGGAGGAAATTATTCTTTAGCCCGGGAAATAACACAGATCTACAAAACATATATTTTAAATTTTCATTAAGGGCCCAAATGAAAAAGTTTTAAAAATGCTTTCTTCATTTTTGCATGCAACCATGCAAATTGTAATTTTTGGAAAATCTTTCTTGCAGATCATTTAGTAAACCAATGCTTCCAATTGCTTACAAAACGGGTCGTTTGGTACAATTATAAAAAGGTTACACTGTGTTAAAGTGGGTTCGAATACTTTCGTGGTCCACTGTGTAAAAGAAACATTTTCCAGAACGATATACTAAAAGTAGATGGATAAGAAGCGGGTGAATACGTAATGCTTAATACGAGCAATCTCTCCATTACGCTCAAGCCACAGATCAAAAGTGACCTGGTATCGATCATTAAAAGCCAACGCTGCAATTTATACAATCAGTCCAGCGTTCGTAGTGATTTCATCTTTCATCTTGTCTAATTGGATATGTAAACTAACTGACTGGCTACTCTCAAATTACTATCCATCATTAAACCACACTACATTCTAGCATTACCCAGGATCTATATAGTTCCGAATATACATAGATCCATTTAGAGAATTGTGGATCCATCGAGAGAAGAATGTTCAGAAATAGCTGGCATTTTCTCTCTCATGGAACGCCAAAATTATGAATGAAGTTTTCTATAAAAGGAAATATTGTGCCATCAACGGTTTCTTCTTATGCAAACCTGATATAGAAGGCCTGAAAATAATTTATAATTTTCTCAAACAATTATTAATGAAGGTTCCCATGAAAAGAAATACATCGACGGTTCCTTCTTATGCAAACCTGATATAGAAGGCCAGAAAATAATTCATAATGTTCTGTAAGGATTTAAAAACGATATAACACCAATGTAATGTAAGCTACATGTAACAATATTGTGCTTGCTAAATAAAGCAACCGGTTTAAAGCAATAATAAATAAATAAGTACATCAACGGTTACTGTGAACAATATTTACGTCGTTTTCAGAGAAGGTGTTTTGATAAAAAATATTTTGCATAATATCTCTGTCGAAAAGGAAGAAGTAACGAAATGAGGAAAGTCTCTGTTTATATCATTCATCATTTTTGTAATGTACCATGACTAGAACTAGTAGCATTAATTTACATTGAAGCCGACAACACAAGTTTCGCCGATATACTGTTTCGCCGGCGCTGTTAGCCGACAACAATATTGATCAACATCAACTTTGAAAGACATACACATATACATACATATTCATCGACTTGTACATATATATATATATCATCGTTGGTAATTCCGAGAATTACCGATTGTTTTCTACCTCCAACTCACTCGTCTATGCACTGGAGTACGAAATACTGACAGCGAAATCATTCAACCATTCTCATCTGATTTTGATCGAACTTTACAAAGCGAAATAGCTAAAATAAGAGATACGTGTTGCCGGATAAATGAACTTTAATACATGTATGTATATAATATTGTATATTACATATATAGTGACTCACGAAAGTATTCGAACGCTCTGAAATGAAAAGTTTCACGCTTGAAAAATATAAGTCATATTACGAATTACAGTGTTTTATCGATATAAGTCCCCAGCACGGGTCTGCCGAGGGACATTTATGCGCCAGGGATAGTATTCTTTGACTTTCGCCGAACGTAGATAGGGACAGCCGAGCTCGAGAAGCTCGGTCGCCGAGAAGTGTAAACATAACTAATCTGAATTTCTAACTTCTTTATTTTTCATTATTTTTTTATGGGACTTTGAAAAACGTATTCGTGGCATTTTTCTAATGCAAAATCATACCAAATATGATATAATTCCGATGATATTTACTTGTAAATGATATTTACTTTAATCGCCTATTACAAGTAAATATCATCATTTTTCTAATGCAAAATCATACCAAATATGATATAATTCCGATGATATTTACTTGTAAATGATATTTACTTTAATCGCCTATTACAAGTAAATATCATCGGAATTATATCATATTTGGTATGATTTTGCATTAGAAAAATGCCACGAATACGTTTTTCGAAGTCCCATAAAAAAATAATGAAAAATAAAGAAGTTAGAAATTCGGATTAGTGTGATCTCACCGATATACTCGAGCCGCATGATATCATACTTCTCGGCGACCGAGGCCTCTCGAGTTTCGCGGCCCCTCAAGGGGGTATACCCCGCAGTAGTGGGGATAGATATGGGACATTTACAGGCCAGACTTTTGGGACATTTATAAAATACTGTATAAAATACTTTTATTCCAATAGTAACATATGAGTATCATGATTATACATGTTAAATTCAAAGTGTCTTTGATAACATATACTTACAAAACATTTCTTAGTAACATCGGCTAAACGAACGCCACAAAAGTATTCATAAAAACAAACAAGGATGCGTCCGGGCACAGTGTAACATAGTATCATATTGTTATATTGTTGCAATGCTATAATGTCATATTGTTGTTTAAACTAAATATATATATATAGAGGGTAAGTCACATAACGTTTGTACCTCAATTATCTTTGTTGTTTTTAAAGATTAAATATCTTGAGGACAAAGTCACACGATACCAAACAAGTTTTTGTATTTTGTACTATTACTATTTTTGTATTTCGTAATATTCAAACTAAATATATGTAAAAACTATTGACGATTTCGAAACATAAGAAAGGCATATAGTTTGATATAAGACCAAAGATGGAAGATGAGGATCGTCCACAGTTTCTTGAATCAAACCATATTTTTCATATTTTTCAGTTGTTCATAAAAATCTACGAGATATAAGTATAATTTTCTCAAACAAACCGAAATCGTTAAAATTTATTACACTGACTGCACTTTGAACTCTAAAATCCTATTATATCTCAATCAACTTTGGCTTACCCAAAATTAATTTTCCAGGGTGGACAAAAGACACCCACTTATGGTCGACGCGGCAGTGAACTTGTTAAACATCCGAGTGTAGAGGGTGCTCTTCAAGTAGCAGACACGTAAGTTTTCATCAGAATATATAAAATTGTCTGGATTCACCAGAGAAAGTTTAATTAAAAATGACGATCCCATCACTGTGACCTCTCCTGGCCAGTAGATTATACATACAGGCATGTCAGAAGATGTTGACATATTAAAATATTCGTTTTCTTCAGTTTATTGTACCAAATGAGAAAAAATAAAAGATGTGCTTTTTGTCCCGGAGTCAGTAAGTCGATCTCAAAATGTTCTCTATTGCGCCCTCTGATTGTATTAAATGCTCGAAGCAATGGAAACAAACACAGAAGACATCTATAATTATGAAAATATGCGGATTGCTTGTGATAAAAGGACCGCGAACATAAAAACCAGGATTTATTATTCAACAGTTATACCCTTGGAGGCACAAACGTCGTCTTTCTCTTCGTCACGATTATTTCCCAAGACCAACCGCGTTACTGTCTTCATCTTTCTCCGGGGCTGAACTCCGTTACGAGTTAGTGCTAATTAATAACGACACGTTCATTAAAACTTGTCCAGAAAGCATCGCGAGGTTCGCGCGACCCCTGCAGTGTTTTCGTTCGGCGAACCAGGCCATCTCGTTACCAGGAAACCGGTAACAATCGGCAAGATAAATACTTCGCAGTCACAGCTGAACAGACGCGCGGGAACTATGCTAAAAGTTCTTCTCTTTCTCTCGCCCACGGGCCGAGTTCCTGAAGAGCAGCGCGGCCGCGCGCGCGGCTGCTGGCGGCTGGCGCTAGCATCCCCGTCCCGTCCCGATTGCATTTACAGTTCGCCACGGCAGCCCCAGATAAGCCATTTCGGAACAAATTAATCAACACTATCGCAGCGAAACCACGGAGACCGAGTTAGCCGGAAAGTAACTTCCCATCAGATTAAAGTAGCCCGTAACCGAGTTAGAAAATCGGCCGCGAAAGGCACAGCTTCGTTAGCCGGGGCCCTAGTCTATTCCCCAGTCTTTCAAAATTCTCGTACACCTCTGACGAAAACGGCCCGGTGATCAATTTCCCAGTCTTCCGGTTGAGAATGATGTTCTTCTCAAATCTAGAAGAGTCAGAGTCTTATAATGCCTCGATGCACGGGATTTTCGTATTCTCTCTGCAACTGTCAACGTAAATGTCAACATTTTTCTCCTAGCACTGCGAGGTCACCTTGGAACCAGTGGTGAACAAGCGGTGAACACAGCGAGGAGTCGTGTATCAGTGAGACTAATGCAATCGAAGCAAAAGATTTCAACCTTTATAATTCATTTATATGAAACTTTAACCGTATTCGTCTCGTTTTTCCAATTAAAATGACACCAAAGACGATGGAATTGCGATTATAATTACTTGTGTAATAGTCAACGTCCATTGCCCCGATGCAAACAACGTGGGACGTGATCAGTGCTTGTATGGGCGACCGCCTGGTACACGTCGGGGGTGCCCCACTGGGTGCTTTTCGCGTGTTGTTGGCAAGATAGGTGGTTCGGAACTCACCGTAATAAAAAGTAGGTCCCGCTGAAATTAGACTAACCCTAACCTTTTTCGGCTTTCTAGTGGGTTAGGCTTGCATTTTTCGGCTTTCTTGTGGGTTAGGCTTGCATTTTTCGGCTTTCTAGTGGGGTTAGGTCTCGTTTGTCCAATTAAAATGACACCAAAGACGATAGAATGGCGAGCATAATTACTTGAGCGTAATTACTCGGGTCGAGTAAATGATCGGGCTGGGTCAGGTCGAAAGTTTGCCTACCCCATAAATATCTTCGGGCAAGGAAAAGCCTCCAAGAAATACCTTGAAAAATAAGTTTTCAAACATTCCTAAATGAAGCAGCGACTGGTCCTAAATATGATCAATTATGCACTTGTAAGAATGGTCCACTGCCGGAGGGTTAATTATGCGAGCGATTTTATCAGGATTCAAAGGGGCCCGCTGGTAGGAAAATAATGAGAAACTTCAAGGATTATAACGATAATAATTCTGTCTAGTTCGGTAACTAACTGAAAGCTTTCTACGCAGGATTGTTCGTAGAAGCGCCACACGTTTAATATACGTACGTAACTAGATACGGTTGCTACATGTATTGCTGAACTCGACACAATACAGAGAAGCCTTTCAATGGACCCGCGATTCGTACATATTAAACTTTCGAGGAGCGGGCGAGACACGTACATCCTGAACTTCTGATAACCCGTCAAATTATCATCCTCCCGAAAACGTCACCGGCGACTGTCCAAAAGTACAGTCTTCGCCGTGGCGTAGATAACGAACGATGGTAACTTCGGCGCAGTTCCGTTCCGTTCGTATCATTCGCAGCGCGATCATCCTTGTCTGGCCTGTCTTCTGGCGCAGTCCAGCGTGGAACACGCGGACGAGGGAGTCAGTCGGTGTAGCTACCTGTTCCAGCTGGCTGGAAAAGGGAACAAAAAGAGAGCCAGCCGTTAACGTGACTACTCGGGGAATCGGTGTATAACTGCGGGGCTTCTTGAGATTATGCCTAGACATGATCCCATATAGATCGGCCGGGCTAGTGTATGCAAATCCTCGTGGCAAACTGCTCGGCATTTGCATAAGCTTTCAGATAAGGACGCGTTAGAAGTATGCCTTTCCTTCGGATTCGTTTCCAGGGCCTGGCTCTATCCAGGACCAATCGATCCCGTGACACCCTCCCCCGGGTAGGGGCTGTTCCTCCTCTGTTTTCTTTTTATGAGACGGCGAAAGTAAATGGCGGGCCGAAAAATAAAGATGCCTCTTATCGGTAATGGTACGCGTTCGCGAAAATAAGGAGAGTTCATTTATCGGGATGACGAAACTTCGGACTTGCCTCTCTAATAGCCGAGGAAATCTGCTCGCGGACATTTCAAACTTCCAATCGTCTGCGACTCGCGACGTTCCCTGTGACGAGGCACAGTGGTTCGGAATCGTCGAGACGTGGCCAAAAGTTAATTTTTCAACTTTCTCAAAAATGAATGAAATTTATGCCAATAGGTTCTTAAATGTACAGACTAAGTTTTTGCACATATTTAACATAAATTGCTATAAGTCAATCATGCAAAAGGCAAAAATGCAAGTCTTACAATTAGAATCATAGATTCCCCCCACCCGACCTAACCCCACCAACAAACTAATTAACTAATTATCGGCATTACCGCGTGCTTGTGCTGTCACCTAGCGGCTCCGCTCGGTAAACGGCGCGCAACCGTCACTACACACAACATGGCGGCGCTAACCTGTCAAAAACACTGGAAATCCCTCAACATTAAACATTTATAACTCTTGAACCATTGATCCTTCAAGATCAAAAGTTGGATTTCTCACATCTTCTCGACCAAATCTACCGGATAACGTAGGAAAAAGGCAGAAATTTCTGGTTACGCAAGGAAAAGAGCAGCCCAAATTACATTTAACAACACAAGTAGCTCGAGAAACTATTATCCGTGCTATTGCAAGCTCTCTCGCAGTTTGTCGAAAGAAATCGTAAAATTCGTGAAACATCGAGACAATAGAAACTCGGTCCAACTTAATCGCTTGTGAAAATTACCTTTTTTAATTAGAAGGGTAACGCGTTTCCATTGTTTTCACGGTTAGCCAACAGATTCCCGGTCTGTCCGTAAACTTTCATCTTCTTTCTCGAACCGATTACCTTAATCCCATTTGGAGGGAAGTACTCGGGCAGCAGTAAAAAGGGTTTTAACTACTGTCGTGCGATTGGGTTTGCAGCGTGACAAGAGCAACCGATTCCTTCCGCTCCGGACCATCGAAATTATTTATTCGACTATGAAGTCGATGGAACGCAACCTCGAGAAGACAATTCTGCTCACGAGTCGAGACTTCCGATTAAATTGTACGACATCCCTCACTTCGGCCTGCGAATCCGAGCCACGGAAATTCGCCGGCGAGGGTCGATCGACTACTTGTGCGCCCTGCACTCGTTACATTCCACGGAATCGAGATGCACTTTGCCCTCGAACTTTCATCAGTGCCGATGTATAAAAGAAGAACCTCTTCGCAGAAGTCAGACACTTTGTTCTATAATTAATAGCAGCGGACAGTATTGTTTTATTAATCCCTTGAAAGATTTATACGTTCCTTTCACATGAATTCTCCTGAAAGTAGATAAGAATAGATATACAGGGTGTCCCAAAACGATAGCGACAGCCGGAAATGGGAGGTTCCTTGGGTCATTTGAAGCGACATTTTCCAAAGCAAAAATGGCGTCCGCGGCTTTGTTTAGGAGTTATTAACGAAAA
>CM052273.1:627801-660739 GCA_028455795.1 Lasioglossum marginatum
ATGTGGGCATACAATTTATATCGATATTCTCCTTTTTTAGGAAATTATGATCTACAAAAAATGTTTGTCACTAAAACCGTAAAATAAATCGTAAGGGGTTAAGACGCGAGCATTATTTTGAATAGCGGAAGGTTGCGTCCAAGAAAAGAACGGCCGAAACGAGGAAGTTAATCATCTTTTTGGGAACGGGTTCAGCCTCATCTCCACCGTGAACGTCATTGACCTAAGTGGATATGATTTGATCGCGCGGGACTTATCCCTCCGTGCATCCCCCTGTTTACGCAGCTGGGGGCTGCGGAGTGGGGCACTTTCGTTCTACCTGACCTCGGGGACGACTTTGTACTTTGTTCGGAGCGAGTCAGTCGTGCTTTGCCTTTCGGTTCGGTAGGGTCGCGCCAGCTCGGCTCCCGTTTGCGCGCGACGTCCAATCGGATCGCTCTCACCCCATAGATCCTCGTGTGTTCTGTGCGCGTGTCGTAATCATCATCGTCATTATCGTTTCCCGGCGAGCCACCACGGCCTTTCTCTCTTAATCGTAAGCTACCGGTGAAGCGCATGCATCCTGGACACGTGAGACCAGTGTCTGTGCGATGGTGTTGTGAACCCGCATCGTATCACGTGAAATAGTCTGATTTATCATCCGGTGTTTGCTACCGGTGGATGTTTTAGAAAACCCCTGGGTCTCGTTCAATCGGAAACTGCTGACGCGATACTCCCTTGCAAAAGTAAGTCGATTTATCTATCGGAACACCCTCGGCACCCGTGTTGATTTCTCACAGGAATTCACTTATTAAGATATTCCGATTGATTCCTCCGTCACTCGGTGGATAGATGCTCGAGGTTAAGTGGACACTTGTGCTTTTTCCGACTTTCTACACGCGCGGCGGTGGCACTCGTGGAACTGTTTATGTTTTCCGAAGGAGTCACATCTGTGGGTTTTGCTTCGTAGCTTGTGTTTACGTACACACGTGACTTTCTGCTTCTAATCCTTCCCTCCGTAAACTGGATGCATTTTTGTAAACACGGTGCCTCGATACGGTTAGGGCGACTTTCTTCCGTTTCATTTTATAATTACGCTCAACAGTGCAGTGTTTGTACCGAACGATTTATCCTGGAATTTAATTACTTTTGTTTACATTTTTGTCACGCGTAGAATGTTTTAAATAACTTTATAATTACGCTCAACAGCGAAGTGTTAGTACCGAATAATTTATCCTAGTGTCCTAGGGTTTAATTACGATTATTTATATGTACAAGTGTTTAAAAAATTTTATAATTATGCTCAACAGTGAAGTGTCAGTACCTACCAATTTATTCTGGAATTTAATTACTTTTTTTTACTTTTCTGTCACTCGTAGAAATGATTAAAATAATTTTACATTGCGCTCAATAGCGAAATGTTAATGCCGAACAATTTATCCTAGAGTTTCATTACTTTTGTTTACATTTTAATCACTCTTAGAAGTATTTTAAATCGTTGGAAAATTATGGATTTTCTTTACCGGAGACGGGCAAACGTTCAGGGGTTGAAGCAGCGAACAGTGCATAAGACTGCATTTATTTAAATTTCTCCAAAAATAAAAAATTTGCTGTTTTTATGAGATCTCAATGTGAATTTTCACTGTGTCAAATTATAAAATTGTATAATATTTTTTTTAAGATCGTGTGCGACTGAAAGAGTTAAATAGCTGTTGGATTCAAGTCTCAAAGAATCCCATCTTGAAATTTTTACATTAAGTTCGGACTATATAGAAGGAATTCTGATAAATGTCGGCTGCTAATATGTGCTACCCTGCCTGTCGCAATTTTTCAAAGTTACGATCTCGGCCTCTAACTGTAATAAATCTAAGAATTGCTACATCTTTCAAAGCCTGTCGTTTTTCTCTACATCAACCGATTTTGATGAAATTTTCAGGATATGTACAATTGACACAGATTTACAAAATAGCAATAAAAAGATGGATATTTGTCTACGCGAGACAAGCCCGTTCGAAAATGCTGGCGTAGTCGGCTCGCTAAGTTCAACCCCATTCTCCAGCTATCGCGGGGTGACGCATCGCGACCCTTAACCGCGCTCTTAATGCACAAGTCGATTCCGTTCGAGTTACACAGGCCCGCGGCGCGGGAAATCGCCCGTTAAATTTGCGATTCGACCAGTAAATATCGGGTATCGGTGCAACGAAACTGCGCGGTCCATCTATCCGGGCTGGCTGTCCACCCCCCGCGTTCCGTACACCAACAACCCCCTATATCAAATTGTATATATTCCGAGCGATGTATCGTAAACACACGTGAGCCAACCGCGATCTGCTCACTACTCTGGCTGCGCCGCGTTATCTACGGAGTGAGATCTTTGCCAGGAAACGTTAGACTGTCTCTTTCATTTAGGATTATTCGATCGCTACCGGAAATCAAAATATTTGTTTCAATAAAGTTGGCTTTCGAATTTTTCCCCGCTTTTTACATCTGCGGACGCGTACGCCGTATCGAAACATTTTGCTCTATGGGCTCACTTATTTTTCGCATCTTCCGTATGTCGTTTATGTCCAGCGATATTTTTTTACCGTTTCCGGCCTTCAAAAATCTGAACAATTCTCAGGGTTTGCTTATTTCAATCCCGCGGGATCCCGCGGGACCAAGGATTTATTTTAAGTATTAATTTTACTTAATGAGATAATCATCTTTAACCATAGTAATCAAAATTAACTAGCAAAATACAAACAAAATCTAAATCTATTGTATTAAAAAATTAAAATAAATCTCTGTTTTAATAAGTAATGATATAAAATATATAATATAGTAATTACTAGACTGCGGATCTTCATGCAAAATATAAATTGTCTTCATCAATTGCAAGACACAGAGGCCATATAAAACTTTCTTTCTATTTTCAACAATTTTAATAAATCGAGTTTGTCGATGTTTTTACTGTTTATCCGCAGTCTAGTAATTACATATAATAACTCGTTATGAGTAATAATTATTGACGGAAAATATATGAATAAAAAATGATTATATCAATAACGAAGCTACAATACAATATATGTATTATAATTAAAGAGCGAATTTTATGCATTTATGACAAAAATGAGTAGATGTAATTTAAAACAGTGAAAATATTAGAAGAATTTAAGAATATTTAGTTATATTATTTTCAACTTTTTAAACATATTAAGAGAGAAAATATATAATATATTATAATATATCAATATTATATAATACATTAATATTATAATACATTATAATATATTAATATTATATAATACATTAATATTATAATACATTATAATATATATTATAATACATTATAATATATATTATAATATATTATAATATAAAATACGATTCGATATATAATAATTGCCGAGCTGAATCGTCAGTAAAGAAACGTAATTATTGTTTAGAACGAACTATACGAAAAATGTTTAAATTATAAAACTAAATTTTAATATGTGGAACTTTGAAATTATGATCGTAAAAAGCAAAGACTATTAATTGTTGTATCTCCTAGGTTACACTTATAAGTCGAATAGTCAGAATCATCCATGCAACATCGAAATAGTTCATTTTAGTAATAGTTCAATTTTGATTACATGCATAGTCCCTCAAAATTTGCAGGATTTCGCATAACCTATTCAAGAAATGCGGGATGAAAGAATGACGCAAGCCCCAATTGGAATCAATAAAAAATTTGACGAAACAAATTCGAGAAAATGAGCCCCCCTTATCATTTCCCTTTAAAAGGGTGCAAAAGTGAAATTTTCACCTGGACAGCGAGCCCACAGAGAGTTAATTATTATTTTTCTTCTAAAATTGAATATTGTTAAAGCAGCTTTTTATAAATCTTTTTAATCGCCAGCAATTCTTTTGTGAACTTTCTTGTTATTAAATCTTGTAATAATAAATATTCAATGGAATATACACGTCATTCACACAGAGCGGCACTTCCTTTTCGCTTTGTATACATATATTGTAAAAATATTAATTAGACTGTAGAAATGAAGTCTATTGAACTGATGGTGGCTAAAGCAATTTATTCGTAACAACAAGCTATTTTTTATAATTATTAATGAAAAGACGCATTAGCAGTTTGACTGCCAAATCCTGCAACTTCGAGAACTTCATGAAACCGAAGTAATTTATTTAATGGAATAAAAATTGTAAAATTGGGATGTGTAATACCGAGTATCCCTTTAATCTTTTTTTGAACGAATTGCCTTGAACCTTCGGACAGCGGATGATTTTAATAACATGCAGGGCGGACGTTGCTTCCATTTTCTTTTTAAAATGCGGAATATCCATGGGGATTTTATTATATTCATTTATTGATGCTCTTATTCGGCTCGATATAAATAGCTAATAACTTTTTGCTACTGAGAGATTAAAATCCAAATGGAACGTTCATATAAATTTAAATTTGAATTAACCGTTAAATTCAAATTGGTACATTTTTTAAAGAACGCGAGTGTAAAATATCTGTAAAGTACATATAAATTGGAATATTTATGATAGAATGTGAAATCATGTGAAAATTAATTCTCGTTCGACCGGGCTCGAATCCATTTTGATCCAGAATTGCAAACGTTCCATCTACATAGATTCTATTAACTCGTAGCTGGACTAAATTATTAATGATTTGTACAGTCAAACCTCGGACAGTCTGAATCGAAAACCTCTATAAGACGAAAATTTTGTTCATTCCCTTCCGCTGCACTTTAGAAACCTCTATAAATCGAAATAAAATTTCCTTTAACTCGAATTATTTTCCACAAGTGTGGAAGCTAAACGAGCCGAAACAGCAGTAAATGTTTCACGAAGTTTCGTAGAAAGATGCGATGATATTCAAATAATATGACTACAGGATGTGAAAAGAAATTTTTTCAAAAATTGCAATAGGTCGGAATTGTAGAAAAAATACTAAAAGTTCCATTTTACAATTTTTTTATGTGGACTTATATTGAAAATTTAAAAAATACGTTTTGTAGATCCGACCACTGTAATTAAAACTGACTAATATTCTGATTGATTGTTGGTCATAGTCATAGCAAAATAGTCATTAGTTAAAACTTTTTGATTAGTTATTCATAACTACATGGCACTAGTTGGTCACCGCTCTAAGTAATCATGGGTTATTGCTTATTAGTTTATTAGATCTAATGATTAATCATAACTAATAAACAATAACTAACGATTACTTAGAGCTGTGACTAACTAGTGCCATGTAGTTATGAATAACTAATCAAGAAGTTATAACTAGTGACTATTTTGCTATGACTATGACTAACAATCAATCAGACTATTGGTCATTTTTAATTATTAGTTGATTTGTGCGCTACTCTGCCACAAACCAATACGGCGGCGCGTTTACCTGTGAAAAACACTGAAAATTGCTCAACTTTAAGCAACCATAACTTTTGAACCATTGATCCTACAGGATCGAAACTTCGATTCCTAGGCTCTCCTTGTTCAAATCTACTGGACTGCATAGCAAACAGATAATAATTTATCGGAGAAAGGCAAAAATTTTTGGTCCCGCCAAGTAAAGAGCAGGCTTTTTGAGGCATCTTGTAGGTCTGGGAACACACGATCCACTAGATTGGCAAGTGGTAATAAATATCGTGATGGATAATCCGGAAATTTCCACGAAAATTGTGGACACTTGATACCATTTCAGCAAGGAGAAATCTCCGTGATCCCTGAGCTCCCTCTGGATTACCGTAAACTGATTCGGCGGATAGGCGGCTGCCGATCAATCGGCGGGCGATCGAGCGATCATCAGGCTTTAATTATTCCCGCGTATAATCGGCGGATCAAGAGTGGAACCTCGGCGTGCCTGCAGGCTGCTGGGTGTTGGCCCGTGCACGCACTACGTCAACGCACCGACGAACAATGCACGCCAACGGCGTAAATAGAGTTCTATATTAAATCGTCCAGGCCCTCTCCCGTTCCCGAAAACTGCGCTCTCGAGAGTCGCCTGTTCCACGACCCTGTCGATCAATCATCGATCCTCCGTCCCTCCTCCCTCCTCGGTTTCCCGATTGTTCCGAATTTTGATTATCGGACAAGGGAACCGGTAAGATTGCTTGTTGATTGTGGAATCAGCCTGATCGATCCTTGTTCGCAAAACGGGAGCTCGGGGATCGTTTGTGTTGCGGTCTGCGACTAACAATAAGCTGCATTCGGAACGTGTTTGATTGCACTTCTGTTGACCGATCTATCGTTTAGGAAACCTCGGTTAAAAAAGCATTAGGGGGAATGGACTTTTTCCCAATGAGATCGAAATACGTGAAAATAAAAATTTTCCTCTCAGTGAATTTGTACAATTCAATAAGAATTCATTCTCGCTGGCGAGGCAAACGAAATTGTCAATCATTCTCATATTTTTATAATCTCAGCATTCTATAATATCATAATATTAATAATAAGATTATTAGTTTAGGAGTTACTATAATTATCCATTGAAAAAATCAAAATTGACCTCCATAAGTCCTTGATGTGTCCAACTACAAAAAATTAATAAAAATAAACATTTCTCGCTGTGAATAATAATAATGACGTAAATCAAGGTGCTAATGAAACAAATTGTACAGATTAAAATACGTAAAAATAAATATTTTGCTCTGAATGAATTTGTACAATTCGATGAGAACAAAATTGTCAATCATTCTCATATTTTTATAATCTCAGCATTCTATAATATTCGAAAACGTATTAATTTATGTATCTATAAAAATTATTAGTTTAGGAGTTACTATAATTATCCATTGAAAAAATCAAAATTGACCTTCATAAGTCCTTTATGTGTCCAACTACAAAAAACTAATAAAAATAACAAACATTTCTCGCTGTGAATAATAATAATAATAATGACGTAAATCAAGGTGCTAATGAAACAAATTGTACAGATTAAAATACGCGAAAATAAATATTTTGCTCTGAATAAATTTGTACAATTCAATGAGAACAAAATTGTCAATTATTCTCATATTTTTATAATCTCAGCATTCTATAATATTCGGAAACGTATTAATTTATGTATCTATAAAAATTATTAGTTTAGGAGTTACTATAATTATCCATTGAAAAAATCAAAATTGACCTTCATAAGTCCTTTATGTGTCCAACTACAAAAAACTAATAAAAATAACAAACATTTCTCGCTGTGAGTAATAATAATAATAATGACGTAAATCAAGATGCTAATGAAACAAATTGTACAGATTAAAATACGCGAAAATAAATATTTTGCTCTGAATAAATTTGTACAATTCAATGAGAACGAAATTGTCAATCATTCTCATATTTTTATGATCTCAGCATTTAGAAAAACATTCTTTGTAAATGTATAAATGTAAAAATAAGACTTTTCTTCTACCTCGATTACCACAGGACTGTTGTTGAATAAAAATTGCTATGCCATTCATAAAAATATTGTTTACATTATTAATTTACCTCTTTAATTTTCCATTAAATTTGTTCGTATTTAATAAATTACTACACATTTACATACTATGCGAGATATTATATCATTTTCATATGCACAGAATGAAAAAAATTGTATAGAATGGAAATATTCCAGAACAGAAAAAATGTTTCGTTTTCGGGTTAAAATAGCTCCGAGTACAAAAGGTTATTCAATCGTTGCAAAAGGGAGATTTAATTTTCAATCCTGTAACAGTTTCATTAAAAAAATTTTGCATTTTGCATTTACAAACGATTCAGTTTGTAGCATTTTCGATCAAAAACGCGTCCTTAATTTTTCACCAGCTATATTATGAACGAATATTCTAGAAAAAATGAATGATGGTCTGCGTCCAGATTTATTGTTGTATTATTTATGTTAACGAAATCATCAATTATGGACAATTGGAAATTTTTTGGAGAATTGGAAATTTTGTGTCGAAATACTTTTTGGATTGACTGTCAGATATAGGTAAGTTGAAAATTTTTTTTTCAAAGTCAAGTTTCTGTGCGTGTAGAAGAAAAATTAAGGACAGATTCGGAATCAGCGCAAAAAACTCTATAAGATCCACCCAACAGTTATATGAAAACATTTTTGCTGTTGGACAGTGTAATAGAACGTCTTCAAATTAATCAAATACTTCCAAGTCGTCACTGAATATAAAACTGGTACTCATCCTAGTAGTTACTGACCACCGCAAGGGATAAGGACGTGCCAGTCGAAAGTAAGACGGCTCTTTAATGCGTTAAGGGGGAAGCTTTATCCCTAACGTGGAGGAGCAAGTGAATTATGCCGTTATTTTATATTGTCTACCAAGAAGCGAGTTGGACTCGAACCAATTCTGTCGTAACGCTGCCGTTATTTATTACGGAATAAAACTGATGCCAGAAAATAAGCGAGCCAGTACAGTTTTATGGGGGAATTTCGTGCGACAACTTTTGTTTCCCGTGGTACGGGTGAGGGCTTCGGGAAATTTAATCACAAGACAGCCAATCCAATAATCCCGCGTGCAACGGTAAACTGTAATTCATACTAAATTCGAAAATCGTACACCAAATTGAATCGTTTCAACTGCAAAAGAAAACAATACTTTCCGTGATTTCAAAGATTTATGCTGTTTTGATCCAGAAAAGGAATAAAAGTGTTCTTTACGACTCTCTGCCTTTACGCTTCTCTCGATTACCTTCCACGATCTCCGTTCAAACTTTAGCAATTCATTCTGATAAGGTACTCAATTTCGAAACGATTTTTGTTACTGTCAATTTTTATTGATGTTCTAATTTCGCAGACTATTTTGTAACAACCGAAAACAAAATTTCAGGGAGCTTTCTTCTCTTTCTTCCTTGTGCAAAATATAAATTTTCTGCCGGAATTGGAACAAACTCGTACGACATAGAATTATATTTGTTTCGCAATGATAATTTATTTTATTATTTGAACATTTTTCTGACTTCAATTCGATTAAAGTTATATTTACAGGCGGCTCGTTTATATATAGTTCGTTCTAAACAATTTTTACCTTTACCTAACTTCCTTAACTGCGTTAATAATTAAAAAACAAAGCCTTAACCAACGTTTAGGTGAAGGAAAAAATTCTTCCGATTCACCTCGGCAATTTATATTAATATATTGTAATGAGACACTGGATCGTTATACAAAATCAAAATTTTCTACTTGAAATGCAACAAACTGGAGTGAAATCAATTTTCTTTCCTAATATGTTTAATAGGTTGAAAATAATACAACAGTATTTTTAAATTTTTCTGATATTTTCACTGTTTTAAATTACACCTACTCATTTTTTCCATAAATCCATAAAGTCCCCTGTCTAGTCATAAGAAATGCTTGATGTGTACTTGATCGAAACACGAGATTATTTTGCACTGTCGATTGACTAACACTGCAAGTTTTCGCCGTCCTTTGCGTTGACAAGCCGTCATTCAAAAGAGAAATGACATTTTTTAAACAATTTGGAGCAATTGACTTCATATTTATTCTTACTTCACTTGCGTGCTTTTCCGTTCGACTGATTGCGAAGAACTTGAGACGTAGACTAATATTTTGTAAACATACTACTAGAACATTCCACGTAAACATTTCTTGTACGGACCGGTGCAAAACCGAGTCAATCTATTATTTTTGTCATTGCTAAACGAGGAGACCTTAATTATTGAAAAAATTTCTTAAGTTACTTCTATGATAAAAATAATTATAATGTTGATTTTTTGTTATTCTTTTATATTCCTAGCAATAAATAATGATTTATACAAAACTTGTGGTTATTGGTTCAGTTATGCTCCTTACTGTACATCGGTATCTAATCACTTACTAAACATTTAGGTATTGTATGAGGTATTATACAAATTCCATATCCACGAAATTTATAAAATCATAGGGAATGGAAATATTCTATCTGGGAAGAAATGTTTAATTTGCGTAGGGTTAAAATAATAATAATAATACGTAATAGAATAGCGGCGTATCGTTCACAAAAATGCCAACAAGTGTAGCCGCCATAGTGCTAAGGGCGTTGTAAAATGATTACAACAATTTTCTACTTTTCTCTAGGATAGGAAAATTGTCCCCTACAATTGTAAAACATGGTTACCGAAACAGGCCAGAAACTCGCAGGTTTAACACAGGAGGTCACGCGTGGTCTCCGAGGAAAGCGGCGAAGTTAGACAGGACAGTATAGTGTTTCAAGTGTCTTATTCAATGAAACGTTCGGAAAAATTCTGGGTAGTAAGAAGGCAAAGAGGTGAGGGGAAAGCATTAGGCACAGGCCGAGTGCCAGGGTAACTTTCGGTCGTAGAATCGAGAAGTTTCAACGTTCGCCCGGGGTCGGTGGAGCAGAGGTTGCGCGTGGCAGTAATACCGAGGCCGCAAGGAACTCTGCATGACGTCTAAATCATATGTCATGGCCTGGAAATACGCATATCAGGAAACGTAAACTTGATTCCCGGTAATGCTTCCGGCGTTGCGAGTTCACCCCCCGTAGCCCGCCGTTTGCTAACACACGTGTACGCCGATATCCGCCCTTCACGCATATGCGGCGAGTCGAGAATTATCAAGAATTATCCTCTTTTTACTACGTTTTTATTAGTATTGGATTCCTGCATGAATCACTATAGTTTATATTTTGAAGTGTGATTTAAAACGCTCTTTACTTCGTTGGTTATTTCTCTGTTGTAAATCACGCAATAATCCTGTTAACCATTACGTGCGTTCGAAGACGTTCCGGCAATTATGAGGGTCAGTCATAAAAGCACATCCTTTCCCTCAACCGTCACTTACCCAAGTAACAGCGGGTTTTTCCCTAAAAAGTATGCAGGTATAATCTCTCCGATGCAGACCTTTGCCAAACTGACGTGCGAAGTTCAGTTCTGTACGAGCATTGCGATCGAACGGTTGCTGAGTTGACAGCACCGTGCAAGTAACACTTATATTTCGTTTTCTATTTTGTAGTATCTTAATAAATATTCTTTAGCGTTTTGGAAGCAAACTCTGTTAGTTATTCAACAATTAGCTCGCTTTCTTGTCTGTCTGTCTGTTTGTCTGTTTGTCTTTCCGGTATTCCGGTATTGCTGTCGCATTCTTATGGGTGGATCTTTGTTTAAACTAATTTCCCGATGAGTTAGAGACTTGAAACTTCAAACATAGCTCAGAACTGGGTGACAATGCAATATTTATTCGCTTTCTTGTGTGTCTGTTCGTCTAATAACGAGTTATTAATAAAAATTATTTAAATAAAAAAGATTTTTTTTAGGAACTACGTTTTTAAGACGGACAAAAAAGCATACATTTATTTAAATAGAAATATCATGTTTAGAGATCGGACTAGAAAGTATAAAATAATATAAATAATATTATTTAAAATAAATTTGTGATTGTGAATTTTTAACAGCTGTGAAAATTTGTTAAATTTTTATTTATATTTAACAAAATAATGGGAAAATGAAAAAGAAAATCGATCGTCAATGCCTAATAGATATTATAATGAAGATAACTAAAATTAGAATACTAAAAAGATAAGTAAAATTTTAATGCAATTGCTAAGGTAGAACTCGAGATATCTTGTACACCGTTTTGAAAAACGCAACTCTGAGAAAAACGCGTTTAAAGTTTACGAATGTACTTTTTCTACCAAAAAAATTTTCGATTTTCTCAAAATATTTTACTGTGTCCTAACCCCTTTAAAACAATAACTGAATACAGGTGAATTCTTCTCGATCGAAATTTAAATATATAATAAATTTTATGATTTCGGCGCAAGGTTCGATCATTTATAGAAAGACATGCATTGCAAATGTGCAATTAATTAAACATTCTTCTCGATGTTTCGATCCTTATGTGGATCATTCTCAAAGAGACATTTTTTGCTTCTGAAAAATAATATATGTATAATATACTTTGAACGGTTATTTGAAACTATTTAATATTCGTTTAAATTGTCACAGCAGTTTTTTTTATTTCTTTTTTCCATTGGATTTACACGGCTGTGCTATAATATTTGTTCAAAGTATATTATACACATATATTATTTTTCAGACGCAAAAAGTGTCTCTTTGAGAATGATCCACATAAGGATCGAAACGTCGAGAAGCATGTTTAATTAATTGCACATTTGCTGTTTTTCTATAAATGATCGAACCTTGCGCCGGAATCATAAAATTTATTAAATAACTGAATACGTTGGTGACGCTTGGTCAAAATATTGCGACTGAATTCTCAACATGCCACTCGAGGCAGTTTTCTCGTCTGCTTTGAAACACATCGGTCAAAAATAGTGAAATGCCTCGCAGTCTGCGACTTATCAGTAAAAAGGCGTATTAACTACGATCGATATCGTATATCGAAATTTCCATAAGAGGTCTCCCGGAGCTCCGCCGACTGCGTGTTCTTTTTCTGAAACGCTTCTTTCTCCGCGGGAATCTTTCTTGCCACCTTTTCATCGGTTTCAAAGTCGTTTTTCGTCCTCGGAAGGAACTTTGAGAAATCGGTGCCGCATCTTCCACGCGAAAATATGCGTTTCCTCGTCGATACGCGTATTTTCCCGCGAGCGAAATCTTCTTTTGCGACTTTCCAGGAGCCTTCTTCTCTAAGCTTTCTCGGTACTTTCGGTTCGCAGACGCCGCTAAAGAGAATCGGTACGCTAACAAAGAGAGTACACGACTTCCGGGTCTCCGATTTAGTAGAGGCTTCGCACACTTATACGGGGTGAGGCACATAAGACTTTCACCGAAAAAATATCACTGTTGTTTTTACACATCCAAATGGCTGCTCTTCTGTGATGACCACTCGAGCTGGATCATACAGGGTGTTCACACTATTACTAGCCAGCGTTTTTCTTGTAAATAGTAAATATTAGAAAAAAATGAAAGGGGAAAAAGTAGTACTGTTTTTTATACGCAACAAAATGGCGCATGTAATTTTTTTATGTTTATACTATTTTGTTAGATATGAAGGTGACCTTCAATTTTTTAAATGGAATCTATCTCTATATATAATAAAATCGTGTCTGTCTGTTTGTAACGGCATCAATTGAGAACGGCTCAACGTAGAAAGCTGGGGTTTGAACCATTAGACGCGGCGTTTCTTCGAGAAGGTTTAGGAGCAAACCGAATTCAAAAAAGTCTATTCGTTCAAAAGTTGTGACGTCATTAGTGAACAGAGACAACTTTTTCGCTCTCTATTGGGCACGTTTCTCCCTATAACTTTTGACTGGTAGCACCTATGTTCATTTTGAGAGAGGGAGGGAGAGAGACAGGGAGAGAGACAGAGAGAGAGAGAGAGAGAGATGAGAGAGAGGGTGAGGGGGGAGATAGAGAGAGGGGTGAAAGGGGGAGAGAGAGGATGAGGGGGGAGAGAGGGGGAGAGAGAGAATTGAAACAATTTAATCGCTTTGCATTGCAATTAATAATACAATAAGACGGAGCAATTTATATTTATGTTCGCAATGCTACACTACAAACGAATTTTAGATCTAATCGAACTGCAGAGCAACGCAGTTTTATTATCACAAACACGTTCAGCACGTACATGCTTTTAAAAAATACTGTGCCACAGCAACGCGTGGCGGGGTAAAGCTAGTACATATATACAATATAAAAATGGATGTTTGTATATACATATGATTAATAGACTTCGAAACTGTTTGACCGATTAACATGAAACTTGGCACATATACGTATTTTTTCATGGAGAAGGTTTTTACGCTATTCAATTTGTTGTAACTCGCCGCTGCAATGCATCAACTTCTATACCGTTGAACCTATCGCTATGAAAATTGGTATACATAGGTATTTACATACACGAGGAATATTTTCGCGCTATCCATTTTGTTGTAACTCGCCATTTGTTGTAATTATTTTAAGATCAAAATCTAAATTCTTCTCACTCTTAGCACGGGCGAGGCCATGCCGGGGGCTGCTAATTTTTTATATTAAAATGCGCTATTACACATTTCGCAAGTGTACAGGGTATATTATGTGTAATAACCGGTAATTATACATAATCTCCAGATTAATCACATTCACGGTAACAAAGTTGCACGGATAATTCCACTAGAAATTATTAAATGAATTTCTCCATTCAAGCACGTATTGTCATGAAAATTGCAAGAAATTTAAATAAATTCAGTGTTGTCATTTTTATAAAACAAGACGTAGACATAGCATTCGCATTTTGTGCTCGGCACGGTTAGTGTTAAACAAGTTTCAAAGCTGATGAGTATTTATCGAATAAATTGAAGAAATCACCGTGTCTGTAGACCGAAATGTACAGACGGGTTAATTCTGTTAATCCAGATTCTCGAATCTAGCCATGGGTTTCTAATTTCTTCCGGTGTCCAGGTGACGTTTCGTGTAGCCTCTCCATAGCTCGCCATTAATTTCTCGAGCACGTTCCTTCTTGGATGCTCCTCTCTTTTTATATTTGAACCTTCTTCCTGCGGTAGCCAGGGCGGAAAGTTCGTGTCCCGCAAACGAGTTCCGAGCCAATACGGGAGCGCGGCAAGACGCGGTGAGGAGGGGAGGGAGCGAGAGAGAGATTTCGCGGTACAAACGTGCGGAACGATCTCCCCTTTTTCCTCTTTCGCGTGCCTGCTACATCGCGCGATGTCGTCTATCGCCACTGTTACGCTACGGACTTCATAACCGACTTCTCTTCTTCCTCCGAGTCGCCAAAGTAAAAAGTATCCATCGTGGCGTACGGTCTAATTGGAACCCCTTACGTGTCGAGTTCAGATTACCGGTATTTGGGCGAAAATCGAAAATTAAGATCCGATCAAAGAAATCAGAAGTTCAAAATTATCTCGTATGACAAACGGTCCGAAGTCTAAATCATCCGGCGCCGAATTTTCCGAATGAATAATAGCGTAGGGAAAACGGCCGTAAGGATAAATAGGTTTGGGCACACGGATAACCGTACATTAACGACCGCGGGCGCTCGTTTCAATCTCCCTTCTTTTTCGCAATCTGTTGGCGATCGTAATTTTACAATTCTACTATTATTATTATTTCTGATTTTCTATTTTTATAAGTTTAGCTATATGTGTTTCGTTTATCTAATAACAGAAATATCTCGGAAATGAATCGTTTTGGAGAAAAATCTTTCTCCAAACATTTTCTGCGTGGGTGATTTCAAGGTCATTGATGCGGCCTTGATAAATAAATGTTGAAAAACGTGCCGAACGTTTACAGAGACAGAAAATGGGAGAGAAGGCAGTAAAAGACGAAGATCAATAGTTCTCGCGAAGAAACGGAATTGCTTTCTCGCAGAAAAAAAAGGTATTGCTCTTTCGCGAAGAAAAGAATATCTCTTCCGCGGAGGCTAGGCGTAGGTTTTTTTGCAGATAAACGATGTTGCTCTGTCGCGGAGGTAAACACGTTCTCTCGCGAAAGAAACGCATAATCCTTTCGTGGAGGAATAGCTGATTTGAGAGGAGAAGGTATCGTTTTTCTTTGCGAGAAGAAAAACTATCTGAAACAGAAGACAGCCCTCCCACGAGACCAAGACGGCTAAACTTTACCGGACTCAAAATTTGTGCCTTTCTCCTATAAATTATAATGTATTTGGTATGTAATAAGTAGATTTGTACCCGGGGCGGCTGCAGATCGAAGTTTCGATCCTGTAGGATCAAATGGTTCAGGAGTTATAGCTAATAAATTAATTTGTCATTTCTTCGTCAAATAAATGTCGGAGGACCGGCACAATCATGGAAACACCAACTTGCTCGCAAAACTAAAACTGCGCTGATTTAGAACTAAAGCGAGGGATGATCCCTCGGCTTAGGTTAAAGCGGGGTGTCGCATAGATCCTGCTAAACGCCAGTCCCATTGTCCGCCGGAGGCTTTTCTCAGCACATGTTTCGCGTCAGAAGCGTCTTATTTTAACATCTCCGCCCCGGCCTTCCACGCAGGAGGATTAAAAAGGCAAATAAACTTCTTGGCTTATTGATGCTACTACTTCCTCTGACCTGGTTCCTGTGAAAAGGAAGCTCGCCGGTGAAATAGGAGCAAGAATAACTACTCCAAACTTGTCGTTTCAACTGACCGCCAACATATTTATTTGTAACGATTCGAGCCCCACAGCTATTCCTCCTCGTTTCGCTTGTCGTCTCGTCATCTCCGTTATCGCGACTATGCCCAGTCTCTCTCTCTTTCTCGCTGGCGTTCCGCCTCATCTCCCCGCGATTTATCCGCCGACGAACTCGCCAGAAATGTTTCTTTCGCTTTTGTTGCCGCGAAACTTCGGTACCAGACTGGGCCGCGAGCGTTCGTTTGACCCCAGAACGAGACTCCCGGTGAAATGTTAAAAATTAGTTTTATATCTGGCCCGGGGATCTCGGGGAAATAAGTGGCGATCGTCGCCGGGACTGCACCAAAGTTCATGAACCGTTCAGTCGGGCGGGAGAGGCCGTGGTTTCGTAAGAAGTAGACTGCGGAGATCTTTGTGAATTATAAAAATTGTCTGATGTTATGATATAAATGATTGTCACGTGACTGCGGATCTTTATGCATTTACGGCTTATGAAAATGTTCGAGAAAGGCTGGAATATCAAATTCGATAGAATTTCGTACAATTTACATTTGTCTTGGATCTACAAAGGCTGTTCCCATTAAAAATAGGATTTTATTTAATTTTAAATGCGCAAACATCTGCAGCCTAATTGTGACATTGAACCTCTCATATCTCTTTAAAAATTGATTTTTCCACTTTCTTGCAAAGAAATATCAAGGTGCATTAAGGGGGTAGTCACGTTTCCAAGATTGCAAGGGTGCGAAACCTTCTCATTTCTCGATAATGAAAAGGACTTTTGGCTTGTCCATACTTAGGGCATTTCACCTTACTGGACACTGCATGTTATTTTTATTAATTTCGAAAAAGTTTGTTCCGATAACCCGGTGGGGCATGGTAGCTGGTATTTTTACCCTGCAATGGAATTATTCTAGATCGGAAGAAATGTTTAATTTCGAAGTTCAAATAGCTCCCACTGCAATGGGTTAAAAAAGTGAATGACCTTCATGTGACCTTCATATTTGTCTTCCACGCGTCCACCTACAAAAACACTATCGACGTCAGAACGCGCCCCTCTCGATATCATTGAACCCCGCGTGAACCATTTCCCGCTAATAATAATAATAGTCACGTAAATCGAAGTGGTAATACGTGGTGGGCCCACCCTGTATAAACCCAAGATTTATGTTTTTTGTGGAACTACAAAGTTCGTGAGTCGAGTGCATAAAATTATTTAAATAAAAAAGATTTTTTTTAAAAACTGCGTTTTTAAGACGGACAAAAAAGCATACATTTATTTAAATAGAAATATCATGTTTAAAAATCGGACTGGAAAGTATAAAATAATATAAATAACATTATTTAAAATAAATTTGAGATTGTGAATTTTTAACAGCTGTGAAAATACTTGTCAGATCTAAAACGAAAAACGTAGGGCGCAAGGTAATAGTAAGAAATGTATCATTTGCAGTGCAGTGAAATTGTTAGTGATTTAGGTGAACTATTCATGCATCAATTATCTATTGCATGCGCCCTACGTTTTTCGTTTTAGATCTGACAAGTATTTTCTACCGAAATTCAGTTATTCAATTTGAAATATTTGCCATTTTGATAGTTCTCACAAAAATTTATTCGAATAACCCAGCGAATAAAATTTTATTCGTAATTTTTATTTGCCATTTTGATAGTTCTCACAAAAATTTATTCGAATAAAAATTTATTCGAATAAACCAGCGAATAGAATTTTATTCGTAATTTTTATTCGCCGGGAATTCGAATGAAATCTCATTCGAATACGCCCAACTCTGTCTTTGGGTATATATTATTGGAAAAATGGCCAAAAATTTGGATAGACACATTCTTGTGTTTATAAAATGATGTGAAATAGTTATTTCTAGAGCTCCGTAGTGTTAATAACAAAAAATCGTCTGCATTCAAATTTGAATAAGTGTCCGGTGCCTAATGGACGGGAGTGTACATTGAACACGACTTGCTGCTTCTAACGCTCGCAAAAAGTTTGTTTATAGACAGAAATAGAGTTGACAATCTTTACGACAGTCCTTTATTGGCTTGTAACATTTTCGGCGAACTGCCCTGTATTATTGTATTGTGAAATATGTACTTTATCTTAATGAGAAATAATTTATTCCTATAATACTCGAGCCTGTTCCATGCCCCCGACTGGCACACAGCTGAACGGGGGTTGAAACGCGCACAGTATTTCCTCGTGGAACAGCCGCGATGGGGTAATTAAATCGACCCTTCTCGCGAGGAGTTTTAAAAGTCATGGGCGACTCGGTCCTTCCGGGCAAGTTCGACTGTTCTGCCTTAACCGAAATGAATTTCAAATGAATTTTCTACAAATGCGGCCGGCGAAGTTTCGGTACGGCCCGCCGGAGAGATTTATGACGCAGAGGTTGGTAATAAAATGTCGCTTCGTCGAGATAAATAGTTGTAATACCGATTCCGGCTGAATGAGAAAAAAAGAGAACTGGTATTCGCGGTTTGGTACCGGTTCAAAAACAGAACACGGAACCCACCCTGCGAAAAGTTACAAGAGAGTCCGTTCCGAAATATTTACTTTAAGGAGGTAGACTCGTTTCCGGGATTGCAAGGGTGCGGGATGCGCGTTCTCATTTCTCAATAATGCAAAGATGGGGCTTTTCAGTGGTCAAAAGCGCTAGATAAAAGATCAATCGAGGCCGCGATCGCCCTCGAAAGTCCTATTTTACCACGCTTATATCAGCTTGCTGAGTTGTTGTTGTATGCGTCAAATCTTGTAATCGAATTTTAAACCACTTTCCGATGAGCTAGAGGCTTGAAACTTTGGACATAGTTCAGAACTGGATGACAATGCAATATCGAAAAAAAAATTTAAAAAAAACTGCGTATATTTGTGGCATTTTTCTGATTAAAATGACAGGAAACACGATATAATTTCAACTGTATTTAGTGGTTTAATTGACGATGAAAGTCTCGGGCGCAAGGAAGGACAGCGTACGGGAAAGAAAGAGACAGTCGGCCGCGCTGTCTTTTTCTACGTTCGGCTCAGTCTTTGAAGCTCGAAAAAATAGTGTCTGTCAACGAACTGTGCAAACAAGCCTCCCAGAGGCTCTCGCGACTATAGAGGATTTACTGTAGTTTTAGTAGTGATCATAATTTTTTAAAGTATTCTAAACGTTCGATAAAAAAAATAAATGGGAGATTTATCAGAGGGTACGTTTTTGTTGAAATAATAGTATAAATAAAAAAAGCAATACTGAAGTCTTATTCTTCAGACGTTGCGCAAAATTTTGGAATCGACTTTTTCCTGACTTTTCGGGTCAAATGCCCCACTATGGCGTGTCTTATTTCCCGGTTTTCTCGGTTGGAGGTCTTCCCTTGTAAGATAAGGGCGTGTCCGGATCTGATTTCGAGTAAGCTGCGACAAATGAATTCGAAAATTGCTAATCGGCGAGCGTCTGTCGAGGAATTTGTTCTGAAATTTGGATCAACGACCTCTCCTCGTCCCCTTTACGCCAGCCACGTACGTACTTAGGACGTGGCATCGCGCACGGCGCGCCGTGGAAAGCGGAAGCAGGAAGGAGCACAGGGACGACAATAATTTACCACAAAGGCGAAACGTGGGGGCAACGAGCCCCGGGCCCGGAGAACGGAAAGAAATAAATAACGAAAAGTGGGTGAACGCTCCAAGAATCACAACTGCACCGAAAGGACGTTCGCACGTCTCCCAGCAGGGGTGAGTTAAGAAGAAAGGGGCGGAAAGCCAGCCTCTGTTTCGAAAACTACGCCATTCGTGACCAAGTCTTTCCGATGGATTAGAGCAACCACCCCTGTTCGCGATTTCTGGAAGCTCAATTATTGGTCACTCCTCTAGCCTTCTGATTACACAACGTCATTCAATTAACAAGGGAGGTTACCCAATCGTAACACGCCGATTTTTATGGAATTTTCGTATGATATACAACTCAAAAAAATATTTGAGGTCATTATACGCAACAAAAAAATATTTGAGGATATTATACGTCTTTTCTTTTTAGCTGCCGACATTCGTTTCGAGGGGGTGAAAATAGCCCTCAAAATTGGGGTTGAAAAATCTATTTTAACAAATCTCTCCGAAACTAGACGAAAATTTCGAAATCCAATTTGTGTGTTTTTGAATGACGAATCTTTCAGTCTAACCTAATTAAAAAAGAAATAATTTGTTTAGAATATATTTTAAAAATTAACTTCTCCTGCAGAAGTTTTTCATAAATGTCAACCTAAATGTAGCCACCGAAATATCTCCTTTAGTTGCGATGACATAACAAATATTTTTAATGCAATGGTATCACAAACACATTGCAAATGTTATTTTTTCCGGAGTTCTCAAGGTCATCGACATTTTATTCCTTGAAAATTTTTTCCTTGCGCCTTCTAGTTGACATTAAAATACATTCAGAAATATTAATATCATGTCATCTGTCTTCTAAAATTTAGATTGCATTAAAAATATTAATTATGTCATCACAAATAAAGGAGATATTTAGGTGGCTACATTTACGTGGTCCATTAATGAAATTAAATTACACAGAGGTATAATTTTAATTACGGGTGAAAATAGTTCTATAAAACATTTTAATATTAGCTGAGTAGCTGTATAATTAAAATTTTATCCAGAGTCGTATATCATTAGTGAGTTTTAATAAAATCACTGGGACACATTTTCATAGGCTGAGTTCCAATCCGTTTTTCGTTTTTCGTGGCCATATTTTGACCGTTGCAATACACTATTTTGAGAATACCAATTTAATCTCACAGGATACATCGTCATGTTGTATCTATGCGAATTTTAGTCACACTATAGCATGAAATACTAGACTAAGACGGTAGACTCGTTTCCAGGATTGCAAGGATGCAGGATTCGCGTTCTAATTTCTCGGTAATACAAAAATGGGGTTTTTCAGTAGTCAAAAACGCTAGATAAAAGATCGATCTAGGGCGCTGTCACCCTCGAAAGTCCTATTTTTTCGTTTACGAGGCGTAATTTGCATTGCTCGTATGAAAATAGCTACATGCGAAGTTGTATGCTTTCGAATAATGCAAATTACGCCTCGTAAACGTAAAAATAGAACTTTTGAGGGCGATCGCGGCCTGGATTGATCTTTTATCCAGCACTTTTGACTACTGAAAAACCCCATCTTTGCATTATTGAGAAATGAGGAGGCACATCCCGGACCCTTGCAATCCTGGAAAAACGAGTCCACTTCCTTAAGAAGAATGATTCAATGTGTATTCGCAAGATGTGCGGGAGTTAATATAAACTCGCAAGATCTCTGTTGTTACGGCAATCGCTCGTCTATCCGGAAGACGTCCGGACACTTTCGGCGTCACGATGTCGACTTCCGTGGACCGGTTGTAATTTGTGAAACGTCCGGTCCGGACGTTGGGCCGTCTCCTGTTTTCCTCTACTTAATCCCATCCTCCTCCTATCACGGAATTGGAGCTCGTTCCTCGAGCCTCAGATGCTCCTAGATTTTTCATGCCTTTCATCGCAGATACTTTAAGGGGGAATCTCGAAAGTAATTAGGACGATTGCGAGCCTAGCATCGACTTGCCGGCGCGGCCAATGTTCTTCGCCATCTTTAATCTCTTTAGACGCGTCTACGCGAGAGATTCTGAACGGTTCGTTCCTTTTGCTCGTCTCTCCGTTGCTTGTTCCTCGCAGTTCGTCGGCTACTTCTATCGTACGAGAGGAGATGATGTCTTTACGTCTCTGCTCATTAACCCTCAAATGGCGTCGAATCGTCCATCGCTAGGGGTGTGCGGGCCGCCCGAAAATCGGGCTCGAGTCGGGCTCAGACTTTCGGGCGTGCCTGATACTTCATGAGGTATCGGGCGGCCCGAGAGTTTCGGGCTGCCGGAGAGAGTAAGGATATTTTAATGATATTATCGCGACACATATAATATGCAAGTTCATTCGTAACAAATTCATCAGAATGCCAGAAATATTGTATCTTAAATTTTTCTTGTGTAATGTGCATTATTTCAAAATTTAATAGAAATAAAGATTATGCACAAGTTTTCCAAATATAACTTTATATTTTTTTTATATAACTATAAATTATAAAAAAACCAAGTATATTAAAAATTACGTTATAAATTACGGAAGAATACCATTATTAATTATTAGCATTATCTATTTCATAAGAACGCAGAGTTGTTCCAGTTGTGTTCTCAGTTCTCAGGTATCGCGATAACTCGCTCGTCCGAACTTGTCCGATCATTTCCGAACGCGTCCGACGAAGTCGAGTCACTCTCTCCGGCAGCCCGAAACTCTCGGGCCGCCCGATACCTCATGAAGTATCAGGCATCCGAATCAAGCTCGTCCGACAGTCTGCGGCTCGACAATTCGGGCGGCCCGCATACCCCTATCCGTCGCTTATGCGGACCAGCGTCGTCAGATGAGGAGAGGGAGCACGCATTGAGGAGTAGGTCGTTGTATACATCTTGAAGGACTGTACCAGAATATAGACAACGAATCAACGGAGTTTTGTAGTTTAATGAAAAAAGTGTTGTAATTTAATCAAAGAAGGGTGACACTTTTCTTTACACGTTCGAAATCAACAATTTTTAAGATATCGAAAAATCCTTTGAGATTCGTTCGGTAAAATCGTCGACATTGGAAATTTGAAAGCATGGTTTCTCAAGATAAAAGTCTGCTCTATCGCATGGTATAGTTCGATTTTCCGCTGGACCCTTATTTTTTCATATAAATTAAAAAATATCATCAAAAAACTGTGCAAAAGTGGTGCCTCTCATTGACGATTAACTTCATCAATCGATTTTTCAATGATTACCTTTTTAATCGTACACATTAATCAATCAATCTTGGTTAAAATTCTAATCGATTAATGCCCAACTCTGCCTTACAATATCATCAAGGACTTTCCAGGATCGAATGGGGGGTTTCTGTTACAGCGTTAAAAAATCGGAATTGGTTAGCGTAACTTTTTCAGACTGTATCCTTTCGCAAGGACTGTATGCAAATATCGTTTCTTCATGTTTACCCAACCCGTCGATTTTTCGCCGTTCCCACCGAAAGAGTTTCCATTTTCCACGCTCGGTAAGCGCTCTCTCGCTGTTTCATCCCCGTCAGACTTGTTTGCCCATTTCCGAAGCGGCTCTACTCACTTATCGACGTTTTAGCGATTAAAGCTATTCCCCCAGTGCTCAGCGGTAACGCGAGTCTTCGTCGGGATTTATTCGGTTATGGACAGACCGACGATACGGTGCTCATCGTGGTAAATATCATGGCAACTACCTTCCGCTGTACCCTTTGTCGGTGTAGAAACTCTATTAAACATTTATCCTTAACACTCAAGGGGAGGTTCCGATCGAGATCTTTGAACCATTTCTTTCTACATTTTCTACTTTTTTGACATTTCAAAAATCTGTTGTTAAAAAGAAGTTCTGAAGTTTTAAGAATTACCAAACTTATAATCGGATCTTGCGTAAAATAAAAAAATTTCTACCCGAATTGCAAGCTGGAGAGAAATAAAAATTAATTTTCTTTGTTAATATGTATAATAGGTTGAACAAATTTTTATCCGAGTTACTTTTATAAAAATAAATAAAAATTTTTCTACCCGAATTTCAACAAACTGGAGAGAAATAAAAATTAATTTTCTTTGTTAATAAGTTAAAACTTTTTTATTTGAGTCTAAAGTTGAGGTTTCTGTAATATCGGCTTTCCCTGCCATACTTAAAAATTGCTGTGCCATTGTTAATACTACTTAATTATGTTTTAGGTTAACATTTATCTTGATTTCATTACTCTATTTTATTTATTACATCTGTGGCAATTAAAAATACGAGACGCATTTAAATTCTACGCTTCTTCAATAATTTTCTTTTTAAAAGAAACTTCGAAGCTCACTGAACAACATTCTGTTTAGTTCGCCTGCAACAACTTGCGATTTTATGAATTATCTTAAATTTGGGGAAAGCATGCTCTAATAAAGGAGAATATCAATGAATATTAGGTGTATTACGTAATTAGGTATTAGATCTATAATTATATATAATAAATCACTCTTTCTTATATACAGAGTGAAAACAATCCGCTGTCCTGCGGAAATCTGTGATAAGGTTGAATTTCTAACTTGATATTACATGAAGAAAATTTTCAGGAAATAACTCGTGAAATTACTCGTTAATTGTTAGGTTTGGGGCTAATGAAGGTCAATACTTTTTTACTCAGAATTCGACATTCTTCCATATTTTGGTATAAAAAATATAGTATTCCATTTAAAAAAACAAAGTCGACCTCCAAATCTCCGAAACGCTTCCACCTGTAAAAAAATAAATACACTACATAATAAAACTTTCTCGTGCAACGCATACTTTGGAAGTTATATAGGTGTGCCTGTTGCGTGAACTACCCTGTACATGTATACATCTATTATACCTACATATACATATACAGCATTGTATTTCTAATATTTTATATAAAATTTTCAATAAAAAAGTGCAGTATTGTCATCATAAAGTAATTTGTTTGAATAATTCATCTTGGATTCCAAGATATGAACTTTACCACGAATTCGGCCGAATTCGCCACTGTGTGATGGGTCAACAATAAAACCGACTTTGATAAATGATTTCTCAGGTTGACAAGAGAAAGAATATTTTCCGTTTTTCGCAGGACGCGGCGGTAAATTCAAATCTCTCTGCTCGTTAACTCGATTTTTCCTTGCGAGATTTAGTTTGCTCCGAGAGAATTTACGAGATCCATCCGTTTCGGGCTCCGTCCCAACCCGGCAGTGTTTTTTTTCTACTTTCATCCGGCTTGTCCTCGTTCCAATGTCCAGGGGCGACCCGGAGGTCCTGTAATTGTCTGAAACTTTGATTAGTTCGAATTAAGAAGGAAACCGATCGGACGGAGCTTACAGAAGTCGGCGGATCCGGGATGTAACGTAGACATCATCTTCCCGGGGAATTTAACAGCGACTTTCTAACTTAATAAACGCGCCTGGTCGTCGGCTCGGCCCGAGCCGACCCGCTCCATCCAGCCGACGATGACTCATTTTGCGCGGAGGACGTTGTCACGGTTAATGGACATTCTTCTTGGCTGACCTAACACGTGTCATGTTAATCGAGAACGCGATCCATTGTGTGATCCAATGAGACAGGGGAGAAGGAATCATGGGAATGCTTCTTGATGTAGATACACCGAAGCTCCAACTTTTACAAACGCCGTTATCGCTTCACTGCACACTGTACCGAACTCCCAATCTTGGTGGAAAAAGATCCTACACATCAGATGCGGCTAATCATGTCAACTTATGTGGTGTCGTTGTGCAATAACTTCTAATCCGTTAACGCTATGGCCCATATCTGGGTGACGTTCTTATTTTTTCATCAAACAGGATTTTCATTAAATAGGATTTTCATTAAACAGGATTTTATAAATAACTTATAAAAATCCCATTTGTAACAACAGAATTTAATGGAATAAGCACCGACAGCTAATCGCTCTGTTTACGTTCTTGCGCTCCGACTATTGGATTTGGGCCCCGCGAGAAACTCGACCAATTCACGCTGGGCGACGAACGTGTTCATTGATCGCGTCGGAGTCAGATAGACGTGTCTAAACCTATAAAAATCCTCTAACGGTCCATGTAGGTCATCGCGTAACCTCGCGCAGCCGTTCCGCACGACCATGTAACCTGCGTGTAATACGTGCCATTACGAGCCAGCTCGACCTTAATTGCGGTTGTTCCGACGAGATGTAGCTTAACATCTCGCCCCTTTTACTTGACAGCAATTATCCTCGGGGCCCCGACGAGACCGGACCACGGGATGGAGCGTTCGCCGCTCCGGATCGACCGAGTCACGTCCATTTCCACACGGGCCACTGTCACTGTTCTCCACGGTTCACGGATTCGTTCTATCGACGATCCTTTTCGTTCCGCGTACTGTCTATCCGCAGTCCATCGGACATTTCAGAATCTCTTATATGCGGGCCTGTCGAACATTGCCTCTTCCGACGGCCAGCATTCGCTCAAGGATTTCCACCCGACAAAAAGAAAGAAGCCCGCGTCCTTTGATCGGTGACGGACACCTTCAAATGCTTCGCTAATTGAAATACAGTGAGTGTACAAAGCATTCGTACACCTTTCAAAAACTAATAACTTTTTCATCATTGTACCAAACTGATTTTTTATAATCAATTAGAAGCATTGGTTTACGAAATGATATGCAGAAAAGATTTTCCAGAAATTATAATTTACAAGGCTACATGCAAAAATAGAAGAAGGCATTTTTTAAAGCTCTTAATGAAAATTTAAAATATATGTTTTGTAGATGTATGTGGTTATACACATGCTGGAAATTTCATCGAAGTCGATTAACATACGCACGAGCTACAAGCAGTTAAAAATTGTGAAAATCATAGTTTTACACGACTTTTGATCAGTTTCTGCTTAAAATCCACAGAATCATACATCTTTCGATGCGTGTCGTTTTTTCCTGCGTCAACCGATTTCGATGAAATTTTCAGCATGTATAACTAACATAGATCTACAAAACACATATTTTAAATTTTCATTGGTGCCCAAATAAAAAAGCTTTAAAAAATGCCTTTTTTTATTTTTGCTTGTAACCTTGTGAATTATAATTTTTCGAAAATCTTTAAAATATAGAAGAGAATGCATCAGACCAAACTATCGAGGCAATCATAATTTGATGCTACTAATTTCATTATAGGTGGAGAGGTCAAGGAGATATGAAGGTCAATTCTATTTTTTTAAATGGAACGGTATGGTTTTTAATTACATTCTGATATTGCGTTTCAAGACGAATACAATGACCTATTATGAAAGTAATTCAAAGTCAACTGAATAGCTGTATATCTGTAATTTCCAAGAATATCTCCGAACCTGTTGATGCTACTGAATAATGTTCCAGGCACAAAAGTTAAACGGTATCAACTTTCCTAGGCAGATGTTTTTTCTCTATGTGTTCTCGTAGAGGTCATTTGAAGGTCAACTTTGTTTTTTAAAATGGAATCGTATATTTTTTAATGCACTACTTAAAAGAACACACTGTCTTAATGATCAACGCCATCAATAACGGGTGCATAATGTGATCGGAAGGGGATACGGAAAAATGTTTAGTCAGGACCGTTTGATTACCGGCGATATAATTTCTATTAAGATCGATGTCTTAGTGGGCAATTAATAGAAGGTAATTTACCTCCGGCTATCTGACACATAAATCATCTCGTAGTTATACTTTCGGATCACGAGAACCGATTAAACCGTGGACATGCAACGTAATGGGGGTGGCTGATCTGTTTAGAGCCGTGAACGTTACAGCTGTTCAACGAGAAAGAAAAGAAATTCGTTGGAATATCTCTTTCGTGATCTCTGAAAGGGCGCTCGAGAATTACCGGTTTTTAAATTTTTTAACTATGTACCGCTACTTTGAAAAATTTGAAACAATTATACGTTAACAACCATAACAAGATGCTAAAACTGTAAAAATATAAACGTAGTAGAAAGAAATCGGCATGTCAACATTTCCTTTTTCATTTTTTAAAATTCTGTTTCGAGGCTAAAAATTCTGGAAAAATTCGGAGATGTGCATCCTAACATCTAAAATGTGCCTAATTTTTCTCCGAATAGAAGAGGGTAAGAGAAATTATGGAAGAACCTGATTTGCGTCTCCACCCCATTACTATCCATTACTTATCCGGCTATACCCTTTCATGCAAAGATAATTAATCCCTTGCACTATGATTTTATGATTAATCACTGGACAGCGGATTTTCTGCATTTATAACAAAAATAGAGTTGGTGTAATTTAAAATAGTAAAAACATTTCAAGAATTTAAAGACACTGTTATATTATTTTCAACCTGTTAAACATATTAACTTTAAACTTTCACTACAGTTTGTTGCAAATCAGGTGGGAAATGTTTATTGTGCACGAAGATCCGCTGTCTAATTATCAATTAAGAATTTAAACGGCGGGTTACACTTTCAAATACTGAAAGCTTCCTTTTCCAAATCGTTTGACACGCTCGAAACGCACACGAAAATGATGTACAATTGCAATAACGAGAGAGCGAAGGTAATCATTAAGGAAAAGATAAAACAGCGTAACGCCGTGTATCTGCAAGGTTGAACAAATTCGATAATGTAAAGTACTCCGTCGGTGCATAATCGTTTCACAATATTTTCTGTCGGAAGCCTGTAAAACAAGCGAGCATAATTTACACCATTGAAGGCATGTGAAAATGCGGGGCTCGTTTTTTCCCTTTTGTAAAAATAACGTGCACGCTGGATTTATTCGCGAAAGACGAGGCGCGCGCGAACTTACGTTCTTTTTTCCACGGTGACCGGTTTAATCGGTTTATGTTCTGTCGGATAATTAATTCTCTACCCCGTTAATGAGCAGAAAGCCGCTTGGCCGGGCTTTTTCGACTCGTGACGCTTCGATAATTGAAGCGGCTGATCGTATTTGCCGGCATTAAACGGACAACACGTTCCCACGAATTATCCTGGCAAGAGTAGGAGCTGATTGGTAATTACTTGCTCGCAATTAGCGAAACAAACAACCGCATCGTAGGCCGTGCAGACTCATTTTTCTCAACGCGATACCTCTTCGCTGTTCCTCGTATCTTCAATTAACAACACTTTATTTCCAAGTGTCGTCAACCTCGCTTCATGCTCGCGAATATTAATTAACACGTCATGCAAAATGTAGGCGTCCCTTGACCCTTTGCACTCGAAACGATTTTAACACGAAAACTAAACATTTCGTCTGACCCGGAATATTTTCATTCTATATGATCATTTTCATTTTATGCACATTAAACTGCTGCAATTTACTCGTGTAATACTCGAATGGGGTAAACTTTACTTCACCGGACTCGAGATTTGTGCCTTTCTCCTATAAATTATGATGTATTTGAATGCTCTAAAAATTTTCGGAAAAGTATTAGAAAAATTACGTTTGCACAAAATTTCCGAGTTTGAGGTCATTTCAAGGTCATAGTGTAATGCACTGTTAAATTCGTCTCGACGTCAGAGACAATCCTATGATGTCCCAAAACATATGGTGCCATTTAAGAAAGTCAAGGTGACCTTTACTTTTTTACGCAAAAAACATTTTTTCAGATTTAAGAATATGCGAACATGTAGCTCACCAAGTACCGAGAAACTTTTGCCTAAAACATTTTTCAATTGCACTACTGGAAATGCCTAAAAAATGGTGGCATAACTTAACGGATACACCCTGTATACAAATTTAATATTTTTAGTAGAAAGGTAACAGTATTGTCATTATAAAGTTAGAAGTTAAAGACTTAGGAATTCACTTCTCCTCTACCTTAGATTTTTCCAACCATTTTTATCACATTGTCAACTCCGCGTCAAGAATGCTCGGTTTCATATTTCGTTTTTCCACAGATTTTTTTTCAATCCATACATTTAGGTTGCTATATATTACCCTTGTCCGTCCCCAGTTAGAATATGCTTCAACTATATGGTCTCCTAAAAGCATTAAATATGAAATCATGCTAGAGAGAGTGCAGCATAAATTCCTCAGGTTTTGTGCATATAAGACAAACAACCCAATGTCAATCTTTGATCATAATTACTCTAGAATATTAAACACAGTCAACCTGGGAACATTATCCGATCGAAGAACAGTTTCCGACCAGAGCTTTATCTTTAATTTGATAAATAATAATATAGATTGTCCCGCACTCCTGAGGCAAATAAATTTCTATGTACCTGAACGAGTTTTGCGAACAAGAATTTCAAACAATAAAATCCAAATCCTCATATGGAGTAATAAATCCATTAAATCGCATTATTGCTAGCTCTAATATATTTTACAACAATATTGTTTTTTTTAATGGCACGTTACAGGCATTCAAAACAAAATTGCGCAATACTATTTGTCAATCGTACCTGTATTTGTTTAGTTCCGTGCGGTCCATTCTTATGTAAATTTTAGGTTAAGAGTTTTTCTTTTTTTTTTGTTATGTTTTCTTTTTGTTTTTATCAGTTTTACTGTAAAAACTGTATACATTTGTATAAAAGGTCGGTCCGTATATAATAATAATAATAATAATAATAATAAAGTCACACAATTGTCGTTTATTTCAAAAGTCCGTCATAGATTTCAAGATACGAACTTCGGCCGCGAATTCGGGCGAATTCGCCACTGTGCAACGGTTCGTACATTCGGTTCTAATTTTCATAAATATTCACCCGTTGGGAGTGTCTATACGATTAATGTTGTCACGCCGTTTAGGGCGGGAATACGTTTCCTTGCCCTTCCGCGGGTCAATCCACGATTACATCTTGCCGGCGGCTCGTGTTCGCAGTCAACGGGGTGGAACCTCGTTAACAACTCGTCGTTACTAATTAGTACGAGGGTCGGATCGATCAGAACCAATTAAGAGCGGCAAAGCAGTGGTGTACCTTCCCTTTCCCCGAATGAAATCCGCACTTCGCGACGACGATTAAGGCACGAGCGTCCTTTATCGGTCGCGGAAATCCCGGCGCGAGCTAGGGCACACTGCGCGTGCCTTTTAGACGCCTTAACGCAGCTCCATTACGATACAAACGGGTTAAATTAAGTGGCGAACCGGTCTTCCGTAATCCATTTTTAATGACACGGCGCTGGTCTTCCTTGTTGCAGGTTCGGAGCGCGGTGCGAAATTTCTTTCCCGAAAATAATTGGAGTCCTCCGAATCAGGTAAGGAAAAAAACAGAACTACCCCACTTCTATAGCTAGCAATTAGAATACGTTTATGTATTTGTCGAACGTGCGACCATTATAACCAAGCATAAAAAGCGACTACAGTAAATTAACAAAAGTATTTGTTGTATTTTTCTCATTAAAATGACACTACATACGATATAATTTCAACTGTATTTAGTGGTTCAATTGACGATGAAAGTCTCGGGCACAAGGAAGGACAGCGCTGTCCTTTTCTGCGTTCGGCTTCCTTTGTACTTTCTGCGCGGTCGGCGCGGTAGACTCGGTCATAAAAAAATAGTGTACCTACACGATATTTCTCCTTGCAGAACACAGCCGTTTGCAAAATATCGTGACTCTACTGTAGCATGTATTGCTTTATAAGATTGTATTGCTTTTTGTTATTTCTGTCGAAAATGAAGAAATTAATGAAATTGAATAAATATTTTAGTTACCATGATCATTTAAATTTGAGCGTATAGAAAGTAGCATATTTCGCCAGGCAAAATTGCTTCAGTTCTTTGCGATGTCCTCATCGTTTCGTCCCATATTTTCTCTTGGTATTTTTTCTATGATATAGAGCATCCCTTCCCGATAAGAAATCATATATTTAGTAATAATAATATATTTAAAAAATAATGCTGAATGATACATGACAGATTAAAAAAATGTTCCATATTTGTCAAAGGATATCTTTCTTGTCAAAAAAAACTTTTATAAAAATAACTAACTAACAAATTAAACAAAAAATATATTCCAACATGTATTATTCGAAACAGATTATTTTATAATATTTTCTAGTTCAAACCTCATGTCAATATCTCAAACGGTACAAAAGTTATACACAAATGTCCCGAAATTTTTCGATCCGGACCACCGTGCGCTGATACCCATAAGAATACAATCTTGCTATTATTAGTTGTTTCATATTTGAATTGTCTTAATAGATAACGTTGTTGAGGGTGACTTGTTAGTTCAGCCATCTAGCGGTTCTGTTCGGTAAGCGGCTCGCGATCGTCACTACAAACCAATATGGCGGCGCCCTGTCGAAAACACTGCAGATTGCTCAACTTTAAGCAAGCATAACTCCTGAAGCATTGATCCTACAGGATCGAAACTTCGATCTGCAGGGTTCCCGGGTACAAATCTATCGGATTAGATACCAAATACATAATAATTCGTAGGAGAAAGGCACAGATTTTGAGTCCGGCAAAGTAAAGTTTACCCGAAAATAATATAAAATTATTTTTAAAATCGCGTAATGTTTTCAATGTTTTACATCACACCAACTCATTAATGTTGTAAATGCATAAAATCCGCTGTCTGTTAATGTCAATAGAAATTGACGTTAAGGACAGTTATGGTACCTAAATTAGGAATCCCAGGGTACGTTAGAATTTGACAAAGGTCTACGGCGATGCGTGGGAAACCGATACCTTGATTCGTATCCCAAGACACAGAAAATCACCTTAGCCAGCGCGAGCCGCAACATATGCAAATGTAATCATATTGTTTCGAGAAATGGCATGGTAAGATTATCCTCAATAGCGGTGCGCGGCATACAATGGCTAAGTGATGTACCTGTTTATGAAGTGGCTCCGAAGATTTGCATGTTGCTCGAGTGTGCGCGGATTATGCGTTTAACTCGCATTCAGCCTCCCGGGGCTCGTGCGCTCTTGCGCGGGAATTTGCATTCCTCGAAAGTGACGCCCGCAGTTTGAAGTATCCCGCTCAATTAGACGCCGAGCTATTTCCTCCTCTCGATTGCCTCGCGATTTTCGATTTTGCCGCGAGCATGAATTAAAACGTTCAACACGAAAATATGAAAACGGTTAATGTACCTGCGGGTGTACGTTTAACTGCGGTATTTTTTCCGGTGCGTTTAAAATACGTAAAAAGAAATATTTTGCGAGGCTCGTTGGCGAGGCAAACAAAATTGTCAATCATTCTTATATTTTATTTTCCTCGTATTAAACTATGTATCTGGAACAATTATTAGTTTAGGTGTTATTTTAATTCTCCATTGTAAAAATCAAAGTTGACAAAAAAACTCCGATAGCCTTGGAATATCAAAAAATATGACCTTGAAAATAATTTTTATCCGATCATAGTACTTGCTCCTTCGAAGAAAATGATGTTTTTCCCTAATTCGTGAAAAATAAATTAGATATTCACGCGAAAATATGTAGTTCCATTTAA
>CM052273.1:661239-674207 GCA_028455795.1 Lasioglossum marginatum
GGCGGAGCACGGTGCATTAACCGAGTGACCATCGCCCGGAGGAATCCCGGCTGGTCGGCTTATGCTTATTCGCGTGTAAATGCGCCGGACGCTAACGCTATTTGCTCGTTCGGTTAATTGGTACGTCTTTAAGCGCATACGCTGACGGATTGCTTTAGATTGCACACCGTTGTCGACCCGTGCTGCCTGTTCGGGCTTTCGGCCCGTAGATAGTGTAGATAGTCGCGAGCGATCCCTATTCTCCCGGTGCTGCAGACAGTTCCAGATTTCCTTGCTGTTTATCTACTATATTATACACTCCGCGACAATACTATAAGACACTACAGTGCGAAGTTTAGACGTATCCTATTATTTTAACAAAAACCTAGGGTAAACGTTACTTTACCAGACTGAAAATTTGTGCCTCTCTTCTATAAATTATTATGTATTTGGTATATAATCCAGTAGATTTGCACACGGGGACCCTGCACATCGAAGTTCCGATTCTGTAGGATCAATGGTTCAGGAGTTATGCTTGCTTAAAGTTGAGCATTGAGCTGTGTTTTTGACTCGTAAGAGCGCCGCCATATTGCTTTGTAGTGACGACCGCGTGCCGCTTACCGAGCAGAACCGCTAGATGGCAGCACGGGCACACAGTAATATCCATAGACTTATAGAGATGGACTGCGCCCTCTTACGGGCGAGTTGAAGCACACGGCGCGGGGTATAAAAGGATCGCGCTCTCTTTCTAATTGACGAGATGGTGGGGAGAGATTCTGCTTACTTCTATATAGCACAGAGTACTCAGTTCCCCTCAATGCTCTTTTCGCCTGAGCCCACCTGAGCCCCCACCAACTATCGGTGTGCGAGTGAGATAGAGATACCTACGGCCGCCATTGTAGGCTTCAGCGCTTCGTACTATGGTAATATCACAGACGAGATATAGAATAGACCTGACACCCAATGTATTTCGGTGCCCGTCGGTATTGGTGCGCCAACTTCCCAGAGTGACTCCATTATCATTCAGGCCTCGTTCTCGAGATTATGGATGTAGTTGTTCAAAGCTTGTGTTGTAGAACGCAATATCGTTAAGTCTACCATTTAAGTTAAGTCTACCGTTTCAGAGGACGCTAAAATCACTGACATTTCAAGGTGTCGGTACTACAGATTCCTGTGGACACCAAGTCCCATGAGGTGCCAGGTCTATTCCTATATCTCGTCTGTGAGGGGGATGTCGGTAGTGGAGGTTCTCTGGCCCCTCTCTTGAAAAGGAGTTTTCTTCCCCTGTTTGGAAAAATATCCAGCATTTATTTAAATACTAACTTCCAACCGTTGGCCACCGTTGGCCAACCATAAACGCTACTAGGGTAAGGAGGAGCTGATCCTCGAATCGTTGTCTCGGCTGGTGATTCTGTAAAACGTCTTCTCGCTAGAGGTCATCGTGGAACAATATTTCATCTTCTTCATTTCACGGCTGTCAATGCTCTCTCTCCTCCGATCCTCCTCGCTGGCTGACTTTCACGTATAGAGCCGGCAGGGGGACAGTGGAGAAAGATAGAAGAACGCGGAGGACAGGGGCGGCCGTGAATTATGCAAAGCACGGAGCAAAAAACGAGAGGAGCGTTGGCGGGAACTTAAGGCGGAAATTGCAAGCTGCCCCGGTGTCTGGGAGGAAATGCGCGCGGAAGAGGCCGCCGCGGCGAACCTTTTCTTCCCGGAAGAAAAGATGGGACACAAAGAGAGGACAAGAACCGGCTGCACACCCACTTCCACCTGACACTCTCAGGCCCGGCGAATCGATCACCGGGTCCATTCTCGCTGATACCCGCCTGCTACCGGAAACATCGGACCCGGGTCCTAGCCTCTTTTCTCTCTACTGACACCCACCTGGAGGACGCTCCTCCTAGTCGAGTCGAGTAAGCAAAATGCCTCGGATCATTTTATATGATGGACCGAATTTGCGATCGTCAGTCAATAAGATACACTCCCTTCTTTCTAACTTTTGTATCGTGGGAGCTACATCCCCGGCCATGAGTCACTGGACACTTGAATGTTTGCTAAAAATGGCTAATATTGAGAATTTAAACTGCCATGACATCGTGAAAAAACATTGTATCACTGGTCCTAGTCTCTTTCCTCTCTTCTGACACACACCTGGGGGACGCTTCTTCTAGTCGAGTCGTGTAAGCAAAATGCTTCGGATCATTTTATATGATGGACCGAATTTGCGATCGTCAGTCAATAAGATACACTCTCTTCCTTCTAACTCTTGTTTCGCGGGAGCTACACCCCCGGCCATGAGTCACTGGACACTTGAATGTTTGCTAAAAATGGCTAATATTGAGAATTTAAACTGCCATAACATCGTGAAAAAACATTGTATCACTGCTCCTAGTCTCTTTCCTCTCTTCTGACACCCACCTGGAGAACGCTTCTTCTAGTCGAGTCGAGTGAGCAAAATGCTTCAAATCATTTTATACGATGGACCGAATTTTCGACCGGTAAATTCATGCTGGCATGCATTAAGGTCACGCTGTCAGTGTCCGGATGACGCTCTATCGCATTCTCGCGAAATGAAATACGATCGAAATTTCCGTACGTGAATTAAAATTCTTTTATAGAGCCGTATAATCTTATACTGTGCTTTATGCATCAAGTTTTCACTCGGCGGTTTTAAAATGTAACGCATAAAAAAGTTACATCGCACTACCCCGCGCTGAAGTACAGCTCTCTGCTCTTCTATTTCTTGGGTCCTCTCTAAAAATATAAGAAACGATTCACTGATGTGAGCTGAAATTACACGGGCGCCTTTTTGCATGTATATATTTCACAGGTTTCACTTTAAATTATCAGAGCAAACACGTCGAAAATTATGAATGATATGAAGAAAGCTCTCTAAAGGTCAGTCTTAAATTTTTAAATTGGAACCCACATTTTTATTGCATATTATTATTGCTGGCATCGAACCCTACCTGGTCTAAAAAATTGATTTTCATTTTTATATTTTATAATAGTTTTGTTGTGTTTAATAGGAAGTGCAATATACACTACCGGCCAAAAGTTTGGAATCACGACCTAAATTCAGAGAAACAGAAATTTTATAAGAAGAACTGAATGTACCTTTAGAACAACCAAGAAGGATTAACTGGTCAAAAAACTTAGGAGCAGTATGTTTTACATTTTGTATTATTTTTTTTAATCAAGGAATACATATTTTGGCCCCTCTTTATTTTACCGGACTCGAAATTTGTGCCTTTCTTCTATAAATTATGATATATTCGGTATGTAATCCAGTAGATTTATACCCGGGGACCCTGCAGATCGAAGTTTCGATCCTGTAGAATCAATGATTCAGAAGTTATGCTTGCTTAAAGTTGAGCTTTATTCACTATTTTTGACAGGCAAGGGCGCCGCCATATTGGTTTGTAGTGACGATCGCGCGCCGCTTACCGAGCAGAACCGCTAGATGGCAGCACGGGCAGTTAATGTGTAGCGGTTGTAGATAATGTAGATTTCTGTATCGATTAATTTGTTTATATTTGGTCGTTAATATTTGTTTTGTTTTTGGCTTTGGTTGCTTACCAACAAATTTATTGATATAATAAATTTGTATTTTAGATTAAAATAAATACTTAAAGAGATAACACGTCTTTTTATTTGGAGAAATATATAACACTCTACAAATGCTGATAATATAGAGCGAGTATTGTGATTGTGTTGTTTGAATTTTGGAAGACGTGGCCACAATGTTGCGTTTTAACTGGTCTGGGTTAGGTCTGGGTTAGGTTGCTGTAAATATTTTCCACGATATTTCCTCTCAAACATTTTCTGAGATATTTTCTCTATAAACAAATAATGTAATAGTGTTCTCGGCGCAACGGTTCGATCATATAATTAATTAATTTAGACTTTCAACGTTTCGATCCATATGTGGATCACTCTCAAGAAAGAAGAAAACTGCGTCTGAAAAAATTGAACAAAAGACTTTAGTATTATTGTAATGAAATTATTTTCTCTATGTTAGCGATATTACTGTGTGCCCGTGCTGCCATCTAGTGGTTCTATTCGGTAAGCGGCGCGTGATCGTCACTATAAACCAATATGGCGGCGCCCTTACCTGTCAAAAACACTGCGATTTGCTCAACTTTAAGCAACAATAACTCCTGAACCATTGATCCTACAGAATCGAAACTTCGATCTGCAGGGAACCTGGGTACAAATCTACTGGATTAAATACATAGTAATTTACAGGAGAAAGGCACAAATTTTGAGTCCGGTAAAGTAAAGTTTATCCCGTATTTTTCATTAACTCTTTCATTAAAAACCACCTTTATTTTTTATAACATCCTGACATATTCGAGGCATCCAATTAGTTTTTCGAATGTGTCTAATTTGATATTTTTCCATGCTTCTTGTAGAAGTTGCCAAAGATGTCCCTTTAAAAAAGTGCATTCCGAACATTGTCTTACGCTGGGTGTATAAACTATAAAAGAGCATTATCGCAATTTGAAAATGCTGAAATCTGTTAAGAAATGTTGTTCAACTAGTTAATATTTGATATTATAACATTTCAAAATTTATCGACATATTCGATTTTTACAAAAATCAGCAAGTGATTCCAAACATTTCTTCTTGTCCTTCTTCTATTTTGTGTCGGTTTTATATATCGGATCTTATGGTATAGTGTCGTGGAGTATATGATTGCTCTCGTGGAAAAAGAATGTACGATATGCCTGGACGCTTCAATCGTTATACTCGCCTCACTTTTCGGCACGTTCCCGAATGATTTACGCTTCCCAACGCTTCGTTGTTTCACGTTTCGCGCCGATGCGGATTTAGCTGGCTGTTATATATCTTTATCTCCTAGCTAAATGTGAAATATTTCCATCTTAAATCTTATGGTGTACTACATACATTTTTCGCAGGATGATTTAACTCCTGTCGTAGTTCGCTATTATTCAAAATTATCGTCGTTTTCGAGCCCCGCGGTACATTCTTCAGAAAATTATACCGAAATATTTTGTTCGTAATTCCATGCACCACAGATTCTGCGGTAAAAGACTGGCCGCATCATTACGGTTTTGTTAAGCAATTTTTAAATCGAGATTTCATTCATCGTAAATCATCTTTGCTAAAACAATGTGCATAATATTTGTTTCTTAATTTAATGGAACACAATTTATTTTCACATTAATTAATACGAATTTTGAGATACACACGTTTTCCAGGCAATAATTCAAGTCCACGGGATTCTGTCATAATTCATTGCTATTAAATATTGTGGTTTTCGTATTTTACAATACATTCGTCATAACATTTACCTGAATTATTATTAATATTAATTTAAATTAATACAGATTGTAATTTATGTGCACTGTTCAGATTTTACAACGTATTTTTGGAACGTTCCGTAGAAATATTTACTTCACGGTCGCGATATGGACTGAAATTTATTCGTGTGTTTTCTAGTGTTTGTTGTACTCACTTGAAATATTTCATATTGAAGCTTGCGGCGTGCTTCACACATTTTTCGAGGAATTATTTAACTCCTTCGACGTTTATGTTGCTTATGAAAATATAGCAAGCTTTTAGCTTGAAAAATATTTCTTTTCCTAATATTTGCTTATCTTAAATATAAAGGAAAAATATTTCTTTTCCTAATATTTGCTTATCTTAAATATTTTTAATTCAAAATAATGATTATTCTACTATTAATATATACACGGCGTTCCATTATGAATTTTCAGGGCCGCGAATTCGGCCAAATCTTTTCGGTCTATCATCAAATCTATGATGAATTATTGAAATATACAGAGTGTTTCGTAACTGGTGGTACAAGCGAAATGGGGGTGATACTACATGAAAAAATAAGTCGAAAATATAGAATAAAATTTTTTCATGTGAGCGAAAATCATTTTTTCAGCGACAATCATTTTTCAATGACAAATCTAATGATAATCTAAAAAAATAAGGTCTGAAGCAACTAATGAAAATAAAGATGAAATGAAAGAAGCGAAAGCGGAATTATGCACTCAATTAGAAAATATGGAGAAAGAAATATTGTGTCTTGAAATGTTTGCTTTACAACAAAAGTTGAAAATTAAACAGGATAGAATTTAATATAATGATATTTCGATATGTAAATCATTAAAGATATAATTATATGTAAATTCAATTTGTCCAACAAAAATTGAAAATTAAACAGGATAGAATTTAATATAATGATATTTCGATATGTAAATCATTAAAGATATAATTATATGTAAATTCAATTTGTCCCGATATAGGCTTTATTTCTGTGCAGGCGCTAGCTTAGATTGGATTTAATATGTCCAACTATAGGTTAGAATTATTCTTGTCAATACAATTAAGATATTCATCTAAACAATGATTTTGGGATTTTAAACTACTTTAGAAAATCTGAATTTTATGTTAAAACTCTTGAAAAATTATTTTTGTTTATCTAAACTGATAAAATTAAAGGTAGCGAAAAATGCTGTTCAGGCTTAGGGAATTTCATCTTATTGTCGCGGAGAGTGTTCTGCAATAAACAAGATTGGAGAGGTTATCCGGTGGACGATGGCGATACGAATCACCGGCGTTACATCCCTTAATCCTTCGCAACTCGTCAAACTTCCAATAAACCTCGGCGATATCCCCGAAGCAGGCGGAGGCTGGCCACAGATTTCAGTCTCATCCGACGATATCGTGAACACGGATTAAACCGTTCGAGGAACTTTTCCCCGTAACGAGGCTCATTACGATAACAGGGGGAGCGAGTTGAATTACAAGTACGAAAAATACCGAAGAGTGCCGACGGCAACGCGGCGCCTGCTACTCGTGCTTCCGGGCAAATCAGTACGCTTCTGGCAAACACTATACATACATACTTCGTCGCATCCTGGGTGATGTTCTTTTGCTTGCCTACTTCATCACTGTAGATATTTATACAAGTTTGAATTTTCAACCCCTACAGCATAGTGTCAGACCTCCACGAGGTGCAGATATTAAATTGATTTTAATAAATGCAGTTTTTTCGTCTTCTTTGGTTCTTTAACCCTTTGCACGAATTATTTTTCAATTTTGTTGCCAATGACTCCATAATATACAGGGTGTATCCGTTAAGTTATGTCACCATTTTTTAGGCATTTCCAGTAGTGCAATTAAAAAATGTTTTAGACAAAGGTTTCTCAGTACTTGGTGAGCTACATGTTCGCATATTCTTGAATCTGAAAAAATGTTTTTTACGTAAAAAAGTAAAGGTCACCTTGACTTTTTTAAATAGCACCATATGTTTTGGACATCATAGAATTGTTTCTGACGTCGAGACGAATTTAACAGTGTATCACGCTATGACCTTGAAATGACCTCAGACTTGAAAATTTTGTGCAAACGTAATTTTAATGAAAAATTATTTCTTACAATATAAATCAAGTTACATCAGATGTTCGAACTGCGATCCATCTTCTACGATACAGAGCTCCGTTCTTTGTATTAGACTTTTTGTTGTCGCCATAATGGCGACATTATTAATTAGAGGTGGAGGTTTCTTGTCTTACACGAAAGAAAAAATTGTGTGTTACTTGTTACAATTTTTCTCGTTCTTTTTCAACATTTTTCAAGCGGTGCAAATTTCATTAGAAATAAAGTCACATAATACTCAAATTTTCAAAAGATCGTAGAACAAAATGTCATGAAACTTATTTGAGTTTTAAATCTTACAAGTATTTTCATAGCTATTAAAAATTCACAATCATAAATTTTCAGGACTATCTGTATGGGGTTAGGAATCTGTATGAGGCTATGATAAATTATGTTATACTTTTTAGTCCGTCTTAAAAACGTGGTATATTAAAAATATTTTTTTACTTAAATAATAATTGTTTTCTGCTTTTCAGACGAACAGACAAAGCGAGTTAATATTGCATTGTCATCCAGTTCTACGTTTAAAGTTTCAAGCCTTTAGCTCATCGAGAAGTTAGTTCGAAATCAATTGCAACATTTGTACCGAACAGACAAACGAACAAACAAACCAACAGACAGACAAGAAAACGAGCTAAGTAAAACGTGGTAAAGTAAGGAAACAGGTTTGTCTGACAAGTAGAACAAGGTCGGATTGATACAGGCGCTTTGCGAGGATGCAACTACACTATAACTGTTAACTGTACTCCGGAATCCTTTACAATATTTAGCTAACGATGATGTCGTTAAGTGCTTGAGACTGGAATCGCGGCACGTCTCTGAATCCATCGGCTCGTTCGATGACACGAATATTCTCCGTTCCTCCCGGCATGGTGCAACGGTGACGGCGCAAGAGAATGCAGATGTTTCCGGTAATAATCCGTTTATTTCCTCGAAACGCGAGCGGGGATTTGAACGTCCGTCGGTCAGCGTCCACGAAAAAGCGGCAGCCCGTTACCCGGTTTCCGGGTAGCGGGTTGAAAAACCCGAAAAAACTGGGTGAATGGAGCGGCGAAAGCTGGGCTAATATGGGGAAGCTTCGATGAGTGGAGAAAAAAGGATCGGAAGGAAACGTGTCTGCGATGGTTTTCGTGCAGCGGCACGCGTTATTAGCGGAAAATGAAAATCGACTGGAACCGCGGATGGCAAAACGGAAATTCCCCTGGAAACGTACACTATTAATAAGGCCGGCTGGCTGCGTTGATAACGCCGCCCCACTCCCCAACCACCAGCGTCACGTTTTTTTCTCGGAACCAGATTATGTGTCGCCGTTAACGTAACGAACACGGATCGCAATTCCCTTCCTTTAATCGGGGAACGGGACACGGCGGAAGGCCGTTGATCAAATCGAATTGAAATAACGACTCTTGCCACATTCATTTCAACCGCGGTGTGAAGCGTATTGGTTACAAATCGGACACTTTGCGGAGTACTGTTCCGGAATTTGCTCGGAATCGCCACCCCACAATGGTCCGGCCGGCCGATCCGGCAGTTCATTTGGCAAAAAATGATACGTTGTTTCATATCGGTATTTAATGCACCTACATTACTTCTAAATGTTGTAAATGTAATGCCGAAAATATCGATATTCATGAAATTTAATCAAAATTATAATTAGAACGAGCATCTCGAAATGAGCATTCTGTGAATATGATTTTCTGAATTGTGAATGTGAATTTCTCTCGCGAACCCTGCCGAACCTATTTAATAATTCTAAAAAATTCTTTTTCTTAAATGAAGAGCAGTCTTCTACCTTGAAAATGCATGCCTCAAATTTAAAATGACAGTTTGTCATTTATTAAATAACTTATCCTTATTGCACTAATGAAAGTTGTCGAATTTTGAGTTCCAAATATCGTCGGAAAAGTCATGACGGATTTTTGCAATAGATGGCGTTACACGTATTTTTAGATTAGAAACGTCATCTCAATCGGCACAAGTGCTATATATTTTGACAGATGACAGTTGAAACTTCATTTCAAACAAAGAAGTATTTGATTTGGTCACGTCCTTCAGTTGTTATATTAAGTTGAAAATGGAAGACCAAACTGTGCATTTTTGGCATATTTTGATTTTTTATTTTCACGCAGGAAAGAACGCAAGACAGGCTTGTGAAAAATTGCGTGAAGTTTACGGGGACAATGCCCTACAAGAGCGTCAGTGTCAGAGATGGTTTGCTAAATTTCGTGCTGGTGATTTTAACCTCACCGATACTCCTCGCAGCGGAAGGCCCGTTGAAGCTGAGGACGACCAAATAAAGGCACTGATTGAAACCCACATTCGACCACTCGTGACATCGCGGAGACACTGAGCCTCCATCATTCAACCGTCCACGACCATATCATGAAGCTGGGATTCATCAGCAAGCTCGGGTTCCGGATGAACTTAAAGAAGTCCATCTCACCAATATCGCCGATACTCATCTCAGTCGCAACAAAATCGACCCGTTTTTGAAGCGCCTCGTGACCGGCGATGAAAAATGGATTGTTTACAACAATATTCAACGTAAACGATCGTGGTGCAGAGGAAAAGAGCGAGCCCAAATAACATCCAAAGCCGATCTTCACCAAAGAAAAGTTATGCTCTCAATATGGTGGGACTACAAGGGTGTGGTGTTTTTTGAGCTCCCACCGCGGAATCAAACGATCGATTCTGTTGTGTACAGTCGTCAACTGGATGATTTGAATACATCTCTCACGGAGAAACGACCAGAACTCGTCAATCGCAAAGGCATAATGTTCCATCATGACAATGCGAGACCACACACAAGTTTGATGACTCGCCAGAAGTTGCTGCAGCTTAGATGGAAAGTTATGGCCCATCCTCCTTACTCACCGTACCTTGCCCCATCAGATTACCATTTGTTTCGTTCTTTGCAAAATGACTTGAATGGTAGGCCTTTCGATTCTGATGAGGCCATCAAAGAGCATCTTACCCCTTCTTCGCTGGAAAAGAGCAGTCCTTCTACGAGCGCGGAATCATGCAACTTCCAAAAAGATGGCAAAAGGTCATCGATCAAAGTGGCCAATACATTATCGATTGAACTTTGTTATGTTATCAAAAAGTGAGTCTTGAAAATTACCCAAAAATACGTCATGACTTTTCCGACAAACCAATACAAATAAAACGACCACACTTATCTGTATTTCCCTGCAAGTTTGACCTTGAATGACTTTGAGTCATAGGTCATTGAACTTATCTTAAAATGCACTATTTCATGGTGGATAAAACAACATATCATTCCATTTAAAAAAAGAAAGTTGACCTTCACCTCACCTTGGGGTGTCCAAGGGGAAAAATAGTACATGATGTCCCCCTCGGCACTGAACAACTTTCATCTGAAACATTTTTGCGTATAATCAATATTTGTGGAGATATTGGAACGCTTTATAATTGTCACCCTGTGTAGTTTTTATTTTCACGTCATCCCCACGTTGTTGAACTACAATAGATAATAGCGTCCTCTGATTTGCAAAGATTACTCTACATTCTACATGTATACGTATATCCATAGGACTATGCACTCGAGAGCGCTTTTACATGCACTTCGTCCATGTCCCGCTGGTTGTTTACTTATGCGCGCGGCAATTTAGTCGACCAGAACGATGACACGCAATCCAATAACTTGAAAGTCCATGGCGATCCCGTTTCCATACTAGATACGTGCCTATATATATATCGTTCAGAACGTAGGCTGCATCCACTTTCGTATTTATTTACCCTCTATCCTATGATGCAAACGGTGCTTTAATCGCGAAATTGTCGATTCCCTCGACGTTGATGCCACTTCAAGTGGAGGCAACTTTTGTTGAAACGTTTCCATCAGTATTGAATTGCATTAACTCCTGTGCTCAGTTTCATATTAATTATTATGAATCCAGTATCAATCGATTATTATTGCTTTCATAGATCAATCCCACTATTATTTATATTTATATATATACTTTATATATATAATCCCACAAAAAATTCCACTATATTTTCAATTTTTTCTGTACTGTAATATACCTTTCCATTTTATGGTACTCTTACGGTTTCGAAGCCATACCAACATACAATCAAGAAACAACATTTGTATATCTATTTTGCCAATTGCAATCATTTTATAATCTTCGTTTATGTAGCACTCATCTTAACAATATACGCTTGTATTAATTTCTATATAGGGTGGTCCACCTAAATGTAGCTACCTAAATATCACTTTTATTTCTGATGACATAACAAATGTTTTTAATGCAATGTAAATGGTATTACAAGGTGAATGCTTTGCAAATTTTTTATTCTCGAGGTCATTTTTTCCGGAATCTGCAAGGCTATCGATATTTTTTTCTTGTAAATGCATCTTTTTTTTCCTGGCATATTCTAGTTGACATTAAGAAGCATTCAGAAATATTAATAACATGTCTTGAAGTGAACTCTGACTTCCAACGAAAGATCGTTACAATCTGTCATCGAACGTTTTAGACAATACATATCTGTGCAAGGACATCATTTTGGACGCTCGGGGATAACTCGAAAAGTAAGTGACAGATGGCTTGCAAATTTAATATTAGCGATTAAGCATTCAGACTTAAGACTTCACACTTACATATCCTCAGGTTTTCACTTATCGCTACTAATGTCAGCGATATCGATGGAAATGGATATTATACTACAGGGTCGTTGTCATATTATACTTCAGTTATTTCAAGGTCATGTTATTAATATGGCTAAATGCCAACTACAATGTGCAAGGAAAAAATTTACATTTACAAGAAAAGAAAATATTGATGACATTGCAAACTCCGGAAAAAATAATGTTCAAAAGAAAATATTTACAAAGCATTTACCTTGTGACTCCATTTACATTGCATTAACAATATTTGTTGTGTCAGCAAAAATAAAGGAGATATTTAGGTGGACCACCCTGTATTGTTAGTTTTATAACGTTTCAGAAGCTGCATCGAGGACGCTCGAATATGACCGGTTTTTGTCTTTTTTAACTATGTGCCCCTACTTTGAAAAATCTGAAAAGTTATATATTAACAACCACAACGAGATGCTAAAATTGTAAAAATATGAACTGATTGTGAGTATTTCATAGCCTCTACAAGAAATCGGCATTTCAAAATTATCTTTATTTTTTAAAATTCGGTATCGAAGCTAAAAATTCTGAAAAAATTCATAGATGTGCATTCTAATAGCTAAAATATGCCTGATTTTTTTCAGAATTCTTAATTGAAGAGGATAAGAGAAATTACGGAAAAACCTAATTTTCTTTATCATCCAATTACTACCCCCCATGTGGACGTATATGGTTGAAAATTGGCACAAAGTATTTTGTTTGGATAAGCTATCGAATGGCCTATTGCAAATTCAATTTGGTTTGGAGCAATTTTTATCTCTTTATCCTGCTATACCTTTTGTTAATTAATTCCTTATGCAACTTTCCAATCTCAATAATTGTGTAATAAATAATTATAATAAAATTGAATATTAAACATTTTAGAATGTGTCATTTTGGCGCGTCCCGTAAACCTAGTGTTAAA
>CM052273.1:678472-692082 GCA_028455795.1 Lasioglossum marginatum
ATTATGATGTATTTGGTATGTAACTCAGTAGATTTGTACCCGAGGACACTGCCGATCGAAGTTTCGATCCTGTAGGATCAATGGTTTAGGAGTTATGCTCGCTTAAAGTTGAGCAATCTGCAATGTTTTTGACAGGAAAGGGCGCCGCCATATTGGTTTGTAGTGACGATCGCGCGCCGCTTACCGAACAGACCCTATAGATGGCAGCACGGGCACACGTTAATGCTGATAGCACAGTCCAACAAAGGGTCTAGCAGGCTAAGCATGGTGAATCGGCCCCACCCTGGATTTTTATTGATATTGTGTGGAAAACAATGGTTTTAGGTTGAAAGATAACCCCCTAAAATTTTAAGTCGCTAAGCCTTCACATACGAGTGATATGAGGGTAAATACCCTAAACTGTATCATTTTTTTTCTCGGTTGTTAATTAAGATATTCAGATTTTAAAAAAACGAAAATACTCGAACTTACCTCCTTTATGTCATATATTTTTTTCACAATTGTGATTAGATTATTAAGGGTAGAAAAAAATCATTTAATTTTTTAGGGGTGGGAATTGCAAGCAACCCTTCGAGCGACCACTTCCAAAAAATTCAAGAACAATGTCCTGTTACCTATCTAATATATACCAAAGTTTCAAGACGATCGGATTGGTGGAACATAGTTAAATATTGAAAAACAAATGATATTACGCCACCAAATGCCTCGAATTATCTTGCGAGTGATTCCAATTTTTTGTCGTAAACATTGAATCGAAGCGATTCGAAGTGATTCAGATCCCATCACTACGTGTGTGATCTATCGAGTAAGGGAGATTACAGGGGAATCTTGGTGCGTTACACCGTCGAAACTTCTGTTCCGTTCACAGTGTCATGGTACGAGCCAATTTCATGAATTCAAATTGCGCGTCTAAATTCAAAGCAGCTCTCCTGCGACGCGTCGTCGAGATTTTATCAACTTAAATGTAATGGTAGAGTAGGGGGCATGGGTTTTATTGTTATCGCAACGGTGAGCGCGAGATATGCCCGAACCGGGCAAAGAAGAGTCGAAATCACGGCCGAATAATCGACCATGCTCGGGCCCGCGGCTCTTTGCAAGTTTTCCAGGTGGCCTCCTTAATTAAGAGGAATATTTTAGCAGGAATCCGCTGCGAAGTGTTAAACGCGCGCCTCCACCTCGTCATCCTTCGTGTTGCAAAGTTTTCATACGGTGAGAAAAAGGAGTGTTATAGTGTACAAGAAACAAGAGAAAACTGAACAGTCGAAAATTCGTAACTGTGCAAGTTACTTGGATGTTAGGCGAATTTCTCGGGGCTTGTTTCCGCTCGAACCGGGGAAAGATACTAATCCGAAGGTTCTTCTTCTTCGCGAAGTCGATCGTGCCTGGAATCGTTTAAACTGTCGTAAGTGTTCGACGTGGACGAACCACGAGTTGTAAATTATTCTCGAATCTTCGTCAAGTATGCCTGTAGAAAATTTCTGGAGTTAAATGTTTGTAATCGTCGACGCGTCCCAAGTTAGATTTCGGAACCGTTTTACCCTACGTGTGCTATGCCGGAGGCCAGCAGATCTTGCTGGCCACTCCGAAACACGAAAAATTTTTCAAGAAAAGTATTTCTTTACCCCTTCCGCCGCATGGACTGCGACATTATCTTGTTGTAAACTGTATTATTTTTAATTCTTCAAGCATATGTGTTTAGTTGTTTATTTATCATTTCAATATACCGTTCACTATTTGTTCAATTAGAACCAAAATGGGCTGGTTCACAGAAATAAACTGGTTACGAAATATAAGGAAGATATTCAACATTTATTCAAGAGCTGTAACAACGCGTTCTGTTGCCAACGATCAGTTTGGCCAACGATCGACTGACTAGCCGTCTAGGACGCTTCGTCCGTAACGTACGGCCGCATACACACACACACACGCGCGCGCCTCCGAGCATATCTTTTCGCAAAAAACGTAAACAGAACGTAAATAGAACGTTCTCGGAACACTCTCCCCCATCGCTGTCCTCGGACCGTGGTCTATTTACATTTTTTCCCTACAGTGGACAGCGAAGAAGGCGCGCAAATCTAACACTATTCATTCCTTATATAAATTTGATTTCTGTTTCACCTTGAAATCCAATATCGGCCCAACGTTCTCTACTCAAATCATGATAGTAATAACCTAGGCCGTCTCGACCATCCAAATTAAATCTTTTTTCGCCAGTAAATATGACTCTTCGCCACTTTGTTTTCATATTTATATGCTTTTCAGCAAATTGTAAGCGGAACGCTTTATGCTCCTTCCTTAATCAAGATTTCGGCTACTCTTTACTTTGGTCGTTGAATTCGTCTTGAAACGCGCTATTTGATGGTGGATAAAAAAACGTATCATTCTATTTAAAAAAAGAAAGTTGACCTTCATCTCACCTTGGTGTGTTCACCGGGAAAAATAAAAGTTCCACCACATGATGTCCCCCTCGGTATTGAACAACTTTCATCTGAAACATTTTTGCGTGTAATCAATATTTTCGGAGATTTTCGACTGCAACGCTTTATAATTTCCACCCTGTATAAATTCACAAAAATCTAAATAAATAGTCATTCTTGTAGTTTTTGTAAAACAACGTATACCTATTCTATACTAGGTGCGGTTAGTATTTACAAAGAAACTTCCATTCGAAATTATTAAATGGACATTTTCATTCAAGCACATATTGTTATACAAACTGGCAAAAATCTAAATAAATTCAGTATTGCAGTTTCTGTAAAACAACGTATACCATTTTACATTTGGTACGGTTAGTATCACGGCTGGTCAAATTACAAAGTAAAATTATAAAGATGCTTCCATTCGAAATTATTATATAAACGTTTTCAATCAAGCACATATTGTTATATGCAATTGGCGGAAATCTAAACAAATATTCACTCTTGTAGTTTTTGTAAAACAACGTATACCTATTCTATACTAGGTACGGTTAGTATTTACAAAGAAGTTTCCATTCGAAATTGTTAAATTTATTTTACGTCTTCATTCAAGCACATATTGTTATATAAGTTCACAAAAATCTAAATAAATATTCAGTCTTGTAGTTTTTTGTAAATCTACGTATACCATTCTTACTAGGTACGGTTGCTATTTGCAAAGATGCTTCCATTCGGAATTATTAAACAAACATCTTCATTCAAGCGCATATTGTTATACAAACTGGCAGAAATCTGAATAAGTTCAGTATTGCAGTTTTTGTAAAACAACGTATACCATTTTATACTTGATGCGGATAGTATTTACAAAGAAGATTCCGTTCAAAATTATTAAATTTATTTTACATTTTCATTCAAGCACATATTGTTACATGAATTCACAAGGTACAGTTGGTTTTTGCAAAGATGCTTTCATTCGGAATTATTAAACAAACATCTTCATTCAAGCACATATTGTTATACAAACTGGCAGAAATCTAAATAAGTTCAGTATTGCAATTTTTGCAAAACAACGTATACCATTTTATACTTGAGCTAGTATTTACAAAGAATCGAAATAATTAAATAAACGTCGCCATTCAAGCGTATATTGTTATACAAACTGGCAAAAATCTGAATAAATTCAGTCTTGCAGTTTTTGGAAAACAACGTATATCGTTTCGTGATTGGTACGGTTAGTGTTAAAAATAGCAATTGATCCTGCGTTTCGTCGGTTCACCGACACCAAACTATAGGTTTAGGTAGAATAAAATCCCCGGAGTGCCTCCCTAAACAATTTCTCGCTTTGGAATACGAGATTCCCTGTTGGAATATTTTCGAAAAGCGGCGAGTTCTTCAGAGGGACTAAACCGTATCGACTCCCTGCTCAAAAACGTTCCGACGCAGCCTCCTCGGCAAATAGAGGGTCGCGGAAGGAGCAGCAAACAAAAGAAAACGCGGAAACCACTTTCCTCCGTTCCCTCCAGTTCGAAGATTGGTGCCGGTACTTCTCCGGGATATCGAAAGATGCATCGCGTTGAATAATTGAGAACCCAATTTCCTCGGTGAAAAACCGTCGTATCGGTTTGAGATACATCTCTTCGACCCTTTCTTCTAGCCCCGTGGCGCGTCCGTTGAATCGACGAGCTCATGAAACGGTCATTAGCTCGCGGACGGAAAGCTGCTCTCTGAGAGCCCTCGATTCCCCTTGATTCGTGAATCGCGTGCATTCACCCACCCACGTACCCGATCCTCATTAGCTTCGTGATATGGATTAATTGCCGTAAGAACCGCGTGTTGCGACGATGACACGAGCAGGAAAATATTCACCAGATTTCCTCGGCTCTCCCATTTTGTGTCGTGATTTTCCCCATGATCTTCGTCCTCCGCCGCCATCTGCAATCTCGTTTCGCCAACCTTTCGATCTATAATCAGCAGAATATTTATCGGCTTGGCGTATATCTCAGTGACATTTTCATAACTTTCATCATATCGAGTAATTATTGCGAAACCCGCGCGCACCGATGACACGAACCGAAATATGTCCAGCGGCCGTACAGTGGATCCAAAAAGTATTTCAATGCTAAAGTACATTGTATATTGTATACATTGTATATTTTATATCGCATTTTGTATATTGTATACATTGTGTATTTTATATCGTATTTTGTATATTGTATACATTTCATATTTTATATCATATTTTGTATAATATATATATTGTATACATTGTATATTATATATATTGTATATTGTATATTATATACATTGTATAATTGTATACATTGTATATTGTACGCAATGTATATTGTATATTGTACGCATTGTATACTGTATATTTTATTTTGTATATTGTATACATTGTATATTGTATGCATTGTATATTGTATACATTATATATTTTATATTGTGTATATATTGTATACATTGTATACATTGTATATATTGTATATATATATTGTATACATTGTATATATTGTATATATTGTATACATATTGTATACATTGTATATTTTGTATATATTGTATATATTGTATACATTGTATATATTGTATACATTGTATATTATATATATTGTATATTGTATACATTATATATTATATACATTGTATAATTGTATACATTGTATATTGTACGCAATGTATATTATATATTGTACGCATTGTATACTGTATATTTTATTTTGTATATTGTATACATTGTATATTGTGTATTGTATACATTATATATTTTATATTGTGTATATATTGTATACATTGTATACATTGTATATATTGCATATATATTGTATATATTGTATATTTTGTATATATTGTATACATTGTATATATTATATATATTGTATACATATATTGTATATATTGTATACATTTTATATATTGTATATATTGTATACATATATTGTATATATTGTATACATTGTATATATTGTATACATATATTGTATATATTGTATAATTGTCAGAGGGTGTTCGTAAATTACCGGTTTCCGATTTTTTTAACTATGTACCCCCACCTTGAAAAATCTGAAAAAATTATATGGTGACAACCATAACGGAATGCTAAAACTGTGAAAATATAAATTTAGTATTTCATAACTTCTACAAGAAAAATTGGAAATTCAAAATTTTTATAAAATTTCTTAAATTTCGGTTTCGAGTCTAAAAATTCTGAAAAAAATTCATAGATGTGTATTCTAATAGCTGAAACATGCCTGATTTTTTTCAGAATTTTCAGTCGAAGAGGACAAGAGAAATTACGGAAAATCCAGATTTTCTTTGTCACCCTATTACTATCTCCCATGTCGACATATAGGGTTGAAAATTGGCACAAAGTATTTTCTTTGGATACGCTATCGAATGGCGTATTGCAAATTCAATTTGGTTTAAGGGCAATTTTTTTACATCCTTATCCGGCTTTTGAAAATTTATCCGGCTATACCTTGTGTTGAATAATTCCTAATGACTGCAACTTTACAATCTCTATAATTGTATAATAACTAATTATAATAAAATTGTGTTTTAAAAATTTTAGAATGCGTCATTTAAGTGTTAGTGTTTTAAGTTAGTTAAGTTAAGTGTTACTAGTGTTAAATATGCGTCTGGTTCGCGTGCTTTAGTCGGTATACGCAGGAAGTAGAATTGGTTGATCGTGATCAGACCCGTCAGACGATTCTTACCGAAAATTACCGGTTATTGATTTTTTTTAACTATGTGCCCTCACTTCGAAAAATCTGAAAAAATTATATGTTAAGAACCATAACCAGATGCTAAAACTATAAAAATATAAACTTGGTATTTTATAACTTCTACAAGACATCGGCATTTCACAATTTTTCTAATTTTCTAATATTCGGTTTCGAATCTAAAAATTCTGAAAAAATTCATAAATGTGCATTCTAATAGCTGAAACATGCCTGATCTTTTCAGAATTTTCAGTCGAAGAGGGTAAGCGAAATTCCGGAGAAACCTGATTTTATTTATCACTTTGTTATATGTTTGAAAATTTTCACAACGTATTTTCTTTGGATACGCTATCGAATGATCTAATGCAAATTCAATTTGATTTTGGGGCACTTTTTGCCACCTTATTCAGCCACGCCCTTTCCGGCTCTAGAAATTTTCAATATTTGATAATGTTAAAGCTCGATGCCACTACTCGATTCAATTCTAATTTAATGGAAGCTATTTGTTATAAAGTAAACAACACTTTAGTGTTCGCATAGTTTTTGTATCCACTGTATATTTTGGCGGTTTCCCAATTTTGAACTGGGATTTTTGCAATTCCGTCGGTCCCCCGCAGATGTTTGTGATTGCTTCTCATCTAAATTTCGATTTTCGACTAAGGTAAATTTGTATTTGTATGGGAATATGTATATGTATTTGTCACTGTATATCTATGAAATCCGGCCATGCGCGCGGACAAAGAACGATAACATAAACGAAAGAATAGCGATGCGAGTTTTTTTTATAAATTCACTTTGTCGAGCGTAAAACGGCGAAACTTTCGGGCGGAACCTCGCGCGTACCTGTGAACAGGATATTGCAATTTAGTCCGCGTGCCGCGGCGCGGGACAAAGCGTAATGAAGACGAGCGAAGAAATTATGTCTTCGACTCTCGAACGGGGTCCCATCGGCTGGTTTTTGATTAACGATTTGTGCGCGGTTCGTTAGTTTGATGCATGCGCGGCTGATTTAAAGGGGACGAGGGATTCCACCGCACCGCGACGCGGAGAGCCGGGCAATAATTGTAATTGGAATATTTTTGCAACGAAGCGCGGAACTTTTATCGCCGCCAGTGGAACGCCATTTTCGAATGGCTGTTCGGGTAATGAGGGTTAATTTCGGGAAATAAACTGATCGGGCGCGGGGCTTGAACAGCCAGAAATTTGAAGAAACTTTCGAAGTTTCGATTGAATAGTTCCGGGTTCGTAGTAAAATGGGGATCGAAGAGTTCGAATGGGAAAAGTTTCGGCCTCCATTTTGAGTGGGCCAAATCTTCAATTTATTAGTCAGAAATGATATTGCAGAAAATTCTTGAATTCAACAAATATTTTGAAAGAAATTCGGAAATTCTTGGCGTGGTGGTTCGGTACGAAATGGCGCTGCAGTCGCATTTATACCGCATATATCCTTCATTTTGAGTGGGTCGCATTTTCCATTTCGTCCAAATTTGTCGCACTTTCTATAAAATTCCTTTATTCATCACACAAGCGTCTTTATTACTTAAAGTGCTGAAGAAAATAAAAACCAAATATCTTGAGCTTTTACAGCATACGACAAAAAGTAACATACTTTGTAAATGTAATGTTTGTTCAATTTGGAATACACATATTGTTTGGTTTTTTATATTAATAGTGTTTAATAGGGATAAGAAATTATTTTAGTACAGGTATGTGAACTATTTCATTAGTTCAATAGTTCATTAATGAACTATTTCATCCAATAATATTATAAAATAACATCAAATCACCACACCAAAATTATAGCAGACTTTTCTTAAAATGTAAGATATAGTAAAATAAAATTTAAGTTGGCCCGCTGTATGTTTGGAAAATACATTTTAGTACTTCTTCAGTAGGATGGCAAATATATATTCGTACCAAAAAATTCTTGGATTCACCACAAAATTTGAAAGAAATGTGAAAAGATTGATCCTGACGTGTTGATTCGGTACGAAATGGCGCACTATGGGGTACTTGGCCGATCTAGCTGGCCAAAAGTCGATTTTGTCAAACTCATCCCAGGTAAAAATGAGTTGTTACCTGAAAAAGTTGAATAGTGGGGGGTCAATAAACCGTCGATTTTTTCCCGATTTGGCATTTCCGTACGGAGGTGTAATCACTTGAAGTTTAGTCATTTAGTACAGTGCTTGTGCCTTTGGCCGTGCCGTCCGTATTAGCAACGTTTGAAGTGAAATATTTTTTGTCACGAAAGCTATTTTAAGAAAACCGATGATGGACAGTGTTGTAGCAGGTATATGTGTGTATTTCACAAAATTTTAATCAGATGTGCATTTAAATATTTAAAATAACGGTTACTGAAAAAAGTCAATTTGAAGACAGTTTTAATCTTGAAGTTCATACAATCGGAAGGAATTAGTTGTACTTCCGGGTCCGTCCCGGTAATGTTTGTTTAACCACTGTAAAGTAGAAGGTTTCAGCTTTATTTTCGTCTAAAAAAAAGTTGCAGAAGTTTGCAGATGCACAAGTTATCGTTAAAATAAGATTTTGTAGACGTGAATGATATTTTTTAAAGTTATGTTTTACCTGATTTAACATCTTTATTTATTATTGTAGGGACATCTAATGTTAAAATATGTACACGGAGGCAAATATGGCGCGTTATGCAACAATTACAAAATGCCAATATGAATGCAAAGTTGTCCTATGCTGAAGACTACTTGTGTGGTCAGGAGGACTATTCTAATGAAGAAAAAGAAGAAATTCGCATCAAATTTTCCCATATGAAGTCGGAAATAAAGCATAGATGGATGGCAGCAGCTAGAAAAGAGGCTTTTTTAAAAAAAAATCGCAGTTGGCTAGACAAAATTTTTGAACTGCGTTGTAGCGAGACCGGGTCGGCCATCGAAGCAGTCGTTCGATGAATTAAGCGAAAGAAGCAAAAGAAGACGGACTGAAAATTTACGAAGTGAAGAAGGTATAGAACGTCTAATTTTTGCCACAAAAATGAAATTGCAAGCTGCGGGGATGCGAGATGCTTCTACAGTACTGAGAGAAGTAATTCGTTCTCCGAGGCGAGCAAGTAAATATAAAAGAGCATTCGCATATAATGCTCAAAAACAGCGCAAATTAACGCCATTGCAGGCATTAAGTATGTTTGTCGAAGCAGATTTATCCCGACAGCAATACGAAATTATTAGAAAAACGAACAAAAAATTTTTTTCCTTGCTATAGTGTACTGCAGCGAGCAAAAAAGGAATGTTATCCAAGGAAAGAATTGTATTCGGTTAATGAAATATGTGCAGAAGTAAACCTGCAAGATTTATTAGATGTAACAACTACGAAATTATTAACTTCTTTAGAAGGCAATTTAATATTAAACGAAGAAGAAAGTAAAAATTTCTCCCCTATTAAAGAAATACGGAGTTTCCCTTAAAATAAACCATGGGTAGCCCTCATAGACACGGAAAACATGACTGCCAGCAAAATTAATCATTCGAAACTGCGATCTTTATAATACAACGAAACTTTCTTCAAAACACTATGAGGTGTTGCTTTAATTTAAGTTGTATTAATTATTATCATATATTATATTATATTTGTTGTTATTTTTATTGTTTATATTATAGTAATTCGCGCGTATTGTTAAATTAGTCAAAAATAATATTTTCAATAAAATTGTTAATTTTTATTTGTTTATAATTATTTTTTTTAAGATAAAATATTATAAATAAGTTAGTAGGTACATTTTAAACGCGTTAAGCAAAAAAAATAATTTTGGCCAGCTAGATCGGCCAAGTACCCCATAGTGTGGCGCTGCAGTCGCATTTAAACCACATTGTATATCCTCCATTTTGAGCAGGGCGCACCTACAATTTCGTCCACATTTAGCGTAGTGTCTGTAAAATTTCTTTATTCATCGCGTTTATTGCTTAAAGTTCTAAACAAAATAAACATAAAAAATGTTCGACTTTTACAGCATACGATACAAATGTAGCACACTCTGTAAATGTACAGTTTCTTCAATTTTAAAGAATCATATTGTTTGGAGTTCTATGTATATTAATAGTGTTTACTACGGATAAGAAATTGTTTTAGTGTATCTATAATATTGATGAAATATTTGATCCCATAATATTACAAAATTACATGAAATCACCACACCAAAATTATAGCACACGATGCTTTTGAAGTAAAATTTAACACACATTATAATACTTCTTCAGTAGGACAGCAAATACATCGATAATTTATTAGACGAAAATCATATTCCAAAAGATTCTTGAATTTTACAAAAATTTTGGAAGAAATGTGAAAAGAATGATCCTAGCGTGTTGGTTCAATACGAAATGGCGCAGCAGTTGCATTTGTACCGCATTATTCTCCATTTTGTGTGGGTCGCATCTTCAATTTATTAGACGGAAATCAAATTCGTCCCAAAAAATTCTTAAATTTTCTAGCCTTACAGAGAAATTGAAATCGTTTGGTCGATTCATAAAAAAGTTATTTTGATTTAAAGTGTGATCAGTTATGCTCCCCCCCCCTCCCCCCAACTGCATAATACTTGAATGTCCAACCTTTCAAACACATCGATTAACCTTCAACTTACCTAGTTTAAGTGAATGCCTTAATTCAAAAAAAAACAATATTGAAGTTCTTAACTTCTTAAAAGCTACTGATTTATAATATATAACAAAATCTAACCTTACTACCACACATGGCAATCGATAAATACACCTTTCACACTACACTATACATATAACCTAGTTGTTGACGCGACCTTAGTAAATAAATAAATAAAAAGGAGGGGGTATAATATACAGGGTGAGTCTCGTAATGTGACGATCTCAAATAACTCTTAAGTTATTAGGTGTACAAATAAGTTCGGTGCCTTTTCATATATTCAATTGTGATTGCGTTTTAAAGCATCAACCTAACCCTACTAAACGCACTACATACGCTAATTGATACATAACCTCAAAAAACAATACTTTGCACCATGGCGTTTAAGAAACAGCACATTGCGAGATAGCTGAAGAACGTGTAACGCGACCTCAAAAAAAGATTCTATCTTGTTGGTCGGGACTCGCAGGTCCCTCCAAATCCAAAATCGATGTCGTGCCCACTTATGCAGCGTAATTTCCGCGCGCTTGACCTCCGTTTGCGATCGGAGCAAAGTTTTCTCTCGGTCCGAACAGAAATTCTTCGCGAAATCCGCTTTACGATCGAGCTGCGGCCTCGGCGCGGGGAGATCGCAGCAATTCGCGAGAGAACGCGGGAGTGAGAGAGAGAGAGGGGGGAGAGGCGTTTTCGGTGTCACAGGAATCTTTCGTCGATGGCATGGAAGTTGTCCCACCGGTCGATCGGTCTCGGGTTCGCGTGAATTTCGTCCCGAGAGCCGAAAGATTATAAATCGTGGGGCGGAAGATCGCGAGATAACGTAAATTCACGGGGCGGCTTACTCGGAACGGAGCGGAGCAGAGCGGAGCAGAGCAGAGCGGAGCACGGCCATCGTGCTTCCGCGCTGGAGAGAGAAATTTACTGCAGATTACCTGGAACGGGGTTAGGTTGCAGACTTTTTCCAGGGCGAGACCATCTTCGTCCCCACGGCGAACTACGAGCTTGCGTCTCTGAGTCGGGAGGGTGGGCTATACAGAGTGTGTCGCTTGAAATCGGACTCCTGATTATTTACCGAACGCATTCGAGCGCGCGGCGAAGTCTCGCCATCCGAGAATAACCTTCTTCATATTTGTGAAATGGAATTCGGAATAAGCCGTCTCCGAAAAAATGTTAAGAGCTCATCTGGGCACGGGACCATACGGAATCCCCGAATCAATGCGAATCACAGTGGTTCGGGCGGTCGATCCAGCATTTCATTGAGATTTTAAGACTACTTGGAAACTTAAGGGGGTAGACTCTGCGCTGGGCAGGGTAGAGGGTTTATGGCAGCGACGGCGTTATTGCCCCGGTACGTGACTTGTAGTTTTTGGCTACGGCGCACAGTGGGACGAATGTACGAAAATCCGCGACGTTGACTAAAATTTGAAGTTTGTTATAAGGCTTTGATGGCATATATACTTGCTTTAGTGCACCTTGACGAGTGTCATTCAAACATAGCAAGTCGAAAAAAAAAATTTTTTATGGGCTTTATAGACGAAGAAAAAAAAATTCTATATTTTTATTACGTTTATATTACAATAAGCGTAAATTGAAAGGAAAAAAAACTGCGATGAATCTTTTTGTTCTTCGTCTATAAAGCAATAAAAGATTTTTTTTTTTCTTTGAAAATTTTTTTTTATTTTTTGAAAATGGTCTTTTTTGCATTTTTAAAAAGACTGCCGACCTCTGCCGAAAAACGGGCTTCATGGACTTTCTCCTTTGGTATTATGTGAGAGAAATTCGTTGAGATCTCGTCTGGCGGGATCTGGCTGCGGCCGGCATTTGGGTTTGAAAAGTGGCGGGAACCTCCAAAGCAATACTGCCTTTAATACTGGCATAACTGACTCCGATCGGGTTTAAATTTTGTATGGGTACTTCTTGATAGGTACTTGATACTGACAAAAATTAAATTTTATAAATGTAATGAATCAGTGATTTCTGATGATATTAACTTAAAAATTATTTTCTGAGGTTCTATAATATGAATTGACAACAGAACATGTCGGAAAAATTATAGGATATTAAAAATACATCCTGTTTCTAGCGAATTTTCTAAATAAATGAGTCATTTTTCCCTTTTTTCCAACATTCTGAAAAAAAAATTTTTGGGTGGTCAAAAAATTTTTTGACATCAGATTCGTATTCTATACTACTGAAAACATGGATATTTAAAATCTCAAGGCGATACAAAAACTGAAAGGGGTGCTAAACGCGATGTCCAGCATTTCGATACATTCGTACCACTATGCGGCGTTGAGTCTGTCATCGCCACTTAATTTCATAGTATTTCCGTCCGTACCTGGGTACCTTCGTTGCCGACCCTTGCCATGAAAGGCTTAAAGCTGAGTCCTTCAAGCTGCAGCGTCCTTGTTTTCCAGAAGGCTTGGTTGCAAAATGTTCGACTTGGGCAAATCCTTGGGACTGCTTCAGAGACCTATGCTTAGCTCCCAGCCATAGAATCGACCTGATCTATTTTGTACCATGAGTTAGGGTAAAAAGTATTTGTACTCCGTTTAAAAACGAATATCATTCTTAGATTTTAAATTATTACACCTACTCACTTTTGCCATAAATGCATAAAATCCGCTGTCTAGTAATAGCAGTTCCAAAATATGATTATGGACGATTAAAAAGTATTTTATACTGCCAAGTGCCTCGACAGAGATTTTATTTTCTTTTCTAGTTTCACAGTGTAAATGAATGCCTTTAAAATGGAACACTGTGATCAAACAGAGTCTCAGCGGAGCTCAGCACGAAGCGCCGTCGTTAATGGTGTCGGTTCCCAGGAGGTTAATTATCGCGTCGACTGCTAAAT
>CM052273.1:710641-736160 GCA_028455795.1 Lasioglossum marginatum
TAGAAACGTCATCTCAATCGGCGCAAGTGCTATATATTTTGACAGATAACAGTTGAAACTTCATTCCAAACAAAGAAGTATTTGATTTGGTCACGTCCTTCAGTTGTTATATTAAGTTGAAAATGGAAGACCAAACTGTGCATTTTTGGCATATTTTGCTTTTTTATTTTCACGCAGGGAAGAGCGCAAGCACAGGCTTGTGAAAAATTGCGTAAAGTTTACGGGGACAATGCCCTAGAGCGTCAGTGTCAGAGATGGTTCGCTAAATTTCGTGCTGGTGATTTTAACCTCAACGATACTCCTCGCAGCGAAAGGCCCGTTGAAGCTGAGGACGATCAAATAAAGGCACTGATTGAAGCAAACCCACATTCGACCACGCGTGACATCGCGGAGACACTGAACCTCCATCATTCAACCGTCCACGACCATATCATAAAGCTAGGATTCATCAGCAAGCTCGATATATGGGTCCCGCATGAACTGAAAGAAGTCCATCTCACCAACCGCATCAATATCGCCGATACTCATCTCAGTCGCAACAAAGTCGACCCGTTTTTGAAGCGCCTCGTGACCGGCGATGAAAAATGGATTGTTTACAACAATGTTCAACGTAAACGATCGTGGTGCAGAGGAAAAGAGCGAGCCCAAACAACATCCAAAGCCGATCTTCACCAAAAAAAGTTATGCTCTCAATATGGTGGGACTATAAGGGTGTGGTGTTCTTTGAGCTCCTACCGCGGAATCAAACGATCGATTCTGTTGTGCACTGTCGTCAACTGGATGATTTGAATACATCTCTCACGGAGAAACGACCAGAACTCGTCAATCGCAAAGGCATAATGTTCCATCATGACAATGCGAGACCACACACAAGTTTGGTGACTCGCCAGAAGTTGCTGCAGCTTGGATGGGAAGTTTTGGCCCATCCTCCTTACTCACCGGACCTTGCCCCATCAGATTACCATTTGTTTCGTCCTTTGCAAAATTACTGGAATGGTAGGTCTTTCGATTCTGATGAGGCCATCAAAGAGCATCTCACCCAGTTCTTCGCTGGAAAAGAGCAGTCCTTCTACGAGCGCGGGATCATGCAACTTCCAAAAAGATGGCAAAAGGTCATCGATCAAAGTGGCCAATACATTATTGATTGAACTTTGTTAAGTTATTAAAAAATGAGTCTTGAAAATCACCCAAAAATACGTCATGACTTTTCCGACAAACCAATAGTTTATGCATAGGTCGAAGGAGAAAAAGAAAGAAAGACCGGGAACAACGATAGGTGATTCGAGGAAAAGGGAGCTCGCGGAAAAAGCAGCTTCCATCGCTTGCCGAGGACAGAATTTTCGAAGCTCTCCGGTTACACGATGTTTTCTGTCAGGAAAGTCTGTTTGCGACCTCGCTGCCGATTAAAGAGGCATTATTGTGCTCCCGGAGAGAGAAGAATTATTTACCCCGAGCTATCAAGAACCGAGAGCTTTCCCCTACCAGAAGCTTTCCGAGGTGCAATTGTGTCCGTTACAAGACACTTCTCTGTGGAAATGATTATTTGCTGGATAAAGTTTTGCTCCTGTTCTTTCGTTCGATACGATGACAAGCTTTCTCATATACTTCCATCGGTTTCTCTGCGGCTCCAGCGACTCGCGTGGTCGTTCTCGTGATTTTTATATTGCAATCGAGTGTAGAAATAGTGGCACCACCGTTCGCATGAAACGAGTCGTCGTTTCGTTTTATTGTTCTTGTTGTTAGTACTGGTTAAACTTCACCTGAGGAAACCGGAAATCTTAAACCTTTTTTATACAGGGTGGAACTTATAAAGCGTTACAGTCGAAAATCTCCGAAAATATTGATTATACGCAAAAATGTTTCAGTTGAAAGTTGTTCGATACCGAGGGGGACATCATGTGGTGGAACTTTTATTTTTCCCGGTGGACACACCAAGGTGGGATGAAGGTCAACTTTCTTTTTTTAAATGGAATGATACGTTTTTTTATCCACCATCAAATAGTGCGTTTCAAGACGAATTCAACGACCTATGGCTCAAGGTCATTCAAGGTCAAACTTGCAGGGAAATGCAGAAAAGGTGTGATCGCTTTATTTGTACTTTACCTCGTGCCTTCGAACTTTCACACCGAAACGAGGACTGTCACATCAAAAACTTCACTACATGATGTCCAAAGCATGTGGTGCCATCTAAAAAAGTCAAGGTGACCTTTACTTTTTTACGTAAAAAGCATCTTTTCAGATTTAAGAATATCCGAACATGTAGCTCACCAAATACTGAGAAACTTTCGTCTAAAACATATTTTAATTGCACTGGAAATGCCTAAAAAATGGTGACATAACTTAACGGACACACCCTATATAGGGTGTTTCGTCTATCTCTGATAATACAAAAAATGTTTCTAACGTAATCTAAATGGTTTCAAAAGACGAATCAGATGGAAGAATCGTTTTTTATGAATTGCAATTTTTTAATCGTTTTTTCAAGGTCACTCGTGTTTTTTTACATATATACACACATGTTTTGTTGTTGTATGTTATAGCAAACATTATTGCGTATTCATCCATGTTTAATAGCACGACCTTGAAATGACCGTGAACTCTAAAATTTTTCGTTGAGAACACGTGTTGCAATACGGGAAAAGTGTACTGGACCCCCATCGTGATATAAAAAACGATTCTTCCATCTGATTCGTCTTTTGAAACCATTTAGATTACGTTAGAAACATTTTTTGTATTATCAGAGATAGAGGAGATATTTAGGTGGTCTGTTTTAGACGAAACACCCTGTATATGCCAATGTACCAACAACTGCTGGTAATCTGCGTCAACGTATAATGACAGAATGTGGGAATATTTCCCACGAGATATTAAACACTGTGCAATCTTCTCTACGAAGCAGGTTACAAGCATGTTTGCCATTTTGAACGCATTCTTGAAAATGCCGGACAGTACTGCAGTTTGTAAACGAGATATGTCTTTCAACGATGTTTCAGTGATCACATCATGGAACCCTAGTAGAGTACGGTAAGCATAAACGTAGTCTTTATTCTACGTTAAGTTATGCTTTTTGAAGAATAATTCCTTCGAGGTCATTTAAAGGTCAACACATTATATTATATAGTGTTATACTAATCAAAACACGTCGTTCCATTTAAAGAAAACGGCGATGACCTTCAAATATCGGAAAATATGATGTAGAAAAAAAAATTTCCTCGTCACAATAACTGCCTCGCGGAACCAAACATTTTCTCGTATTACTAAAAACAACGGAGATATCTCCGGTCAAAGTCTAAGGTACCTCAGCCTGTATAAAATTGATAAATATTGTTGACTCAAATAATATTCAAAAAGTGAGTTTTTACGAAGCTGCTCGGTCTAGGAATTAGCAAAGTAAAGGAATTAGCTTCAGTTGTGGAACAAGAGGATGTTGCTTGTGGAGGATCGGGTTCACCAGCGATTTGTTCACCAGCGATTTGCCAAAAAAACTGCGGGCGGAACGTCGCGTCGGGCGAGTCGTAAAGATGCAAATGCCGCGTTACGTGGAAAAATTGCCAGCTGTCGGGCTCTCGGAATAGCTCGAAGTCGATGGGATCTCGGCGTGTGCCGGGCGATCCTGCTCTTGTTCGACGGTAACGGCCCTCGGCGATGATACGCGCCCGTATTTCATCCCCGCGGAATGCGAGTTTATCGCGGTCCCTTTCCTGTCCCCCGAAACCCGGGTCATTAAATTCGGAATGAAAGGACGGCGGAACTAGCGGGAATCGTTTGTGGGACTTTTTCCTCTGGAAAACCGTCGTTTCGCGTCGCTGGAAGTGAGATGTTTCCGTGACGGTTTTCGGAGGGCGGCGATTCAACTCCCGGAACCCAGAAGGGACTCCGCGGGATCGTTGACGAGCATTTCACAAAAATCCTCGCGAATCGTTGTGCACTCTTCCAGGGAAGGCAAAAAAAGTCCGTGACGAGCACGTTCGGAACCCGGCTCCCATCGTCGCTGTGTTTTGATTGAGGAAAATTCAAACCGCCCTTCACAGGCCACGTCTGTTCGCTAAAGGATTTTCGTACGAGTCGTTCCGTGCGTCCATTGCACAAGGCTGACCCACCGCAGTTATTTCGCTTGTCAGTACGTTAATTTGCATCCGAGACTGTTTTTACACAGAGAACTGCTGAAAAACTGTACTAAAAGTGGAAAATTGATTTCCAACACGAAGACCCGGTGATACGACAAGTTGCCTTTTAACAAGTTGTACTTACAGAGATGATTGCAATACGTGCAGGGTGTCAGGAAATGATGTCTAAAAACCGTTACAGCGTGATTTTACACCTTCGGGTCGGCGAAGATATGTTAAAAAGGTTTTGTGCAAAATTGACCTTGACAGACTTTTTCAAGGTCAAATTGTTTAATGATTGATTGTGTTCCACTCATCGAGAGAAACGAACTTCTCAAAGGAATCATCGGCCGAAAACGGCCGCATGATATCATATTTCTCGGCGACCGAGGCCTCTCGAGTTTCTTGGCCCCTCAAGGGGGTATACCCCGCAGTAGTGGGGATAGATATGGGACATTTACAGGCCAGACTTTTGGGACATTTATGGATAAAATACTGTAATTTAAAATAATTATTAGAAAATATATCAGACACACATCTCCTTGTTCTGCAAATTTTTCCACCGGTTCAAGCGTGTGAAAAAATTTTTAAAAATATAGTCGTATTCTACGTAAACTTGCACAATTTCAAGAAAATTGTGGTTCCGCGGAAAAAATTTTTTTCTGACATGCTATACATCATTTCCCGCAAATTTTTCCACGCTGATTTCAAATCTGGTCTCAAAATTTGTCTACGATCTCGGGATTTTGCATAAAATCGAATGTTCTGCGGACAAAACTAGTGAAATCATTTCTTCGTTGAAATGATTTAATAACCCACTATTTGCGGGAAATGATGTATAGCATGTCAGAAAAAAATTTTTTCCGCGGAACCACAATTTTCTTGAAATTGTGCAGGATACTATACCTTTAAAAATTTTTTCACACGCTTGAACCGGTGGAGAAATTTGCAGAACAAGATGTGTGTCTGATATATTTTCTAATAATTATTTTAAATTATTATTTAAGAAGAATTCACACCAAGTGGCAGGAACGTTTCCTATTTCCATGATGTCTTAAAGGAGAGCTATCGGTAGTTCGCCTAGAGAAGCAGTGGAGCCCATGGGGTCCTTTTTCTTGGGCACGCACAGCAGAGAGCCGTCAACCCGAGCTCGAAATTTATGGGTTTTGGCTCGGGCTTGCCATGGTTTGCCGCGAGTATAAACTCACCCTAAGGCGGCGACTTGTAGGTCGCCGCCCAAGTGACCCCTCTGTGGGGACTTGGGTTTGCCCGCGGAGGTATCCGCGAGAGTTTCATTTGATGTAAAAAACAATTTTCGAACAAATGTTGCATGGTTCCTAAGTAGACATACAGTGCTGCAATCTGATTTTTGTTACTTCGATTTTTTATCAAGATATGAAGGTTACCTTCAGTTTTGTTATATAGAATGCCCAATATTTTTTCTCAAACTCGGATGAAGTACAAAATTCTGCGTAAAAATGTATTGACCTTCGTAAATCTAATAGTTAACGAGATATTATCAAAATAATTTTCCATTAGGTATTTTCCGAAGATATGCAGAGTGGGGACACATGTCTTGTTTCAGGGATCTTGTCATCTCACTGCAGTAGGTACATGCTGCCAAATAATGCAAGTTACGCGTCATAAACGTAAAAATAGTACTTTTGAGGGCGACTCCGGCCTAGATTGATCTTTCATCTAGCGCTTTTGGCTACTGAAAACCCCCATATTTGCATTATCGAGAAATGAGAAAGCGCATCCCACACCATTGTAATCCCGGAAACGAGTCTATCCCCTTAAGGCTTATTAATTGTAACTTGCAGAGGAATGCCGTCGGAGCTCTGACAGTGCGTTCAAAGGTTAGCAACGTGGACAGAGTAGCTGATAATCACAGAGTGAGTGACTTTCTTTTTGTTTTCACGGTGATTGCCAACGTTGCGACGATCGCGGGACGCTGCTCGTCGCAACGTTGAACGTCCGAAACGGAAGAACTGTCATGTCAGCTCGGAGGTTGACGGCGCACCTGGCGTCCAGAGTGTCTAGGTTGATGGTTCGTGTGTGCAGCCGGAGCCCTGAATTTCAACTTAATAGCGGATACGCGCACCTGGGACCTGGCTAGGGTTAAAAATGGTAAAGATTGGAAAGGCCGTAGAGATACGGTCCACCTCTCTAACTCTATCTTTCCCGGGATTGCCTTTTTATATTTAAATCGATACTTCACCGAGCGGGGAGCGCGGTCTTTTTTGTCGAGAGCGGGCCGGGAAATTTACCGCTCCTGTCTACCGCTCGTCTTTTTCCTCCGGTTTATCGACGTGCCTCTCTTCTCTCTCCTCTTCTAGACGGCTCTTAAGTCGAATCCTGTCCTTCCAGTTCACGGACAGCGCACTAAAGCAAACACTCCCGAGGAAATCCCGATTGCAAGGCTGAATCTTTCTCTCTCTCTCTCGATTCGAGGAGACGAGAGCAAGCTTTAAGGCTGTTTATAAACAGCAGCGAGCCTCTTGCACGCGACCCAGTAGCTTCATCGAGCTGGACGGAAGTTCCTCGAACTCCTTGTGCACTCGACCGAAGAGGAAGAAAGATTGCGGGCGTAAAGGTGAGAACAAACAGCCTCCGCGTTCCGAGCGAAAGCACGAATAATTGTTCGCGCCGTTCATTTTCTCTTACCGTTTCATTTGAAGTCGACGGTCGGATGGTTTTGACGACTTTGTAGATTGCTGGGTCCTTCAAGGTACTTACTTACAATTTTCTTCTACCTCGTAACAATATTCCGTTTGCAGAAAGGTATCGTGTCTACAGGTCTGGATGATTTCTATTGTAGATTAAAATTGAACGGGAAAATTAGGTCGATGCTACCTACAATTTTCTCCATTCTCTGAACTTGATATTAGATGATTGCTTCCAAATGAATTACTTTTGTGGCGTCGCTTAACTTCCGACGCTTGCCACAAGATGAAGATTTTGAAATAATTCCCTCTCCCACCCTCAGGGGGTGGGGGTGGGGGGTCAATTATGGTGTTATTGAATAGCATTTTTAAAAATATCAAATACGTCTACTTTTATTTTTCTGATCTGATGTGTATTTTTCGAGATATCCCCAATTTTCAACGATTTTTTACCCATTTTGATTTTTGTCCATTAGAGCGCCATCTGTGAACCAAAATGCAAAAACTCCTAGGTCAAATTTGTGTATTTTTTTCTGGAGAATCCAAATCTGCAATCAAAAAAGAGGGTTCCCATTTAAGTTTTTTATCTTCCCCCACTGCCATCCCGAGGGGGTCGAGTTTGGTATCATTGGATGTCCCCCTTCGCGACGAACAACTTTCATTACCCACTTGTTTTGATCCGATGCATAGTTCTCGAGATATTTCAATGTCTTCAGATAAAATGACCACCCTGTATACTGTTGCACATTCGTTGAATCACATTCTTAAGCGCAGAAAAGTGAAAGATAATCTTCTAGGTATTCCTATTTCTAAATAACAATGTTTTATGTATTTGTAAAATTAAATACCAAACAGATAAGATTTTTCATATCTATAGATTCTAACTTCTGACCGTTTAATTTGCATGACATGCATTTATAAATAAAACACTTTGTTTCTTTATTTTATTGAAAATATTCTATTGTAATTTATAATTGTTAACAAACTAAAAGTCTCATCTTCATCAAATTTCGCGCACATATGCTAGAACCAATCACTAGTGGGGCACCAGAGTACCACGTGACCGTGCTCCCCACTCCTCGGAAATGGCTTCACACTCCTCGTCTAAAGTTTATGTTCCGTCCCCCTATGTTATACATTTATATTTCAAAATTAAATCTTAACCAATTTTGCGAAATTAGGCGGGTTGACCAAGGTACCCCATTTTAGCATACTTTTTAGTGAGTGCAGTCTAACCGAGATAATGACGTCGCAATTCGTGCTGAGGGTGGGGATCCTATCGCGATCCAGTACGGATATGACGTCACTAGTTACCCCCTCTATTGGTATGCTATTGGTGGGACAGTTTTTGGAACGTGACGTCATGTATTGCCTCGGAGTGACACTATCATAAAGTCGAAAACCAAAAATTTCTTGCGAGAACCCTTTCGGAAACGAATCGAAGATCCCAGAGTGCATTTCGAGCATGGAGGTCGGTTTTTAAAATTAATGGACGGAGTTATTAATATTATTGGCTATTGGAGTTATTAATATTATATTAATGGCGTACAAACTCGAATTCGAAACACGAGAAAAATGTTCGGTCAACACAGCGAATGCATCACAGCCAGTGTTCGAAATATTGAATACACGGTCCGCGGCTCGTGAAATTAATAATTCCCGCGAGCTTTTGGAATTTTTGGTCGGTTGACAATCGATGGACGTGGGCCAACAGGATTTTCTGTATGTCCCGGTCGGAAAGTTCCGAACATTATGCTGGGAGTCTAACCGCAGGGACTACTACCGGTGATTTGATATACAATTTTGCGTAGGTCGTGCATAAATGCGGCGCGTTAGCAGAGCGGCTGAGACAAATGGCGTGCGCCACGCCACGGTTATATTTGCTCGACCGCGTACACGGCTGAACTGAAACCCATTGTTTTACGAGCCGCCTAATTATACATTGCGTAAACCGGCGTCACTTAACCGCCGTCGGTGTGTCGGTGACATAATCGAACAAGAAACGAGCGTGTCCGCATGATATTTTGTCCAACGCGGCGCGGGGCGGCGCGCGTCGCGCGATTGTAATTCCGCGGCACGGCAGCCGCGCGCGAACGACAACTCTAATTAATAAACGCGTCACGAAGAAAGGGTCTGGGAGACTAAGAATGGCGAATCGGCCCCACCCTGGATTTTTATTAAAATTGTGTGGAAAACATTGGTTTCAGGTTGAAAGATAACCCCCCAAAATTTCAAGTCGCTAACCCTTCATATAAGGATTATACGAGGGTAAATACCCTTAATTATATCATTTTTTTTCTCGGTTGTTAATTAAGATATTCAGATAAAAAAAATACGAAAATACTCGTACTTACGTCCTTTATACCGTACATTTTTTTCACAATTGTGATCAAACTATTAAGGGCAGAAAAAAATTATTTAATTTTTTAGGAGTGGGAATTGCAAACAACCCTTCGAGTGATCACTTTCAAAAAATTCAACAACAATGTTATGTTACCTATCTAATATATACCAAAGTTTCAAGACGGTCGGATTGGTGGAACATAGTTGAATATTGAAAAACAAATGATATTACGCCATTATAATGTACGAATCCAATGAATGCACTGTGAATCGAAAGGCACTGTCCAACACCAAAAATGTTTCCAAGGTACTGTTGGGTGGATCTTGTAGAGTTTTTTGCGCTGATTCGGAATCTGCCCTCATTTTTTCTCCTACACGCACAGTTTTTGAGAAACATGACTTTGAAAAAAAAAACGTGTTTTTCAACTTTAAACAAATACTGGATCGTTTCTGCGACTGGTGTCACAGGAACGGTATGGATCTCAACATTAAAAAATGCCATATTATGCGGTCCTCCCGTCGTTCTGTACCTATTATATATCCTTACCGTCTTAATGACTGTATTCTCTCCTCAATAACAGAAGTTAAAGACTTAGGAATTCACTTCTCCTCTTAGACTTTTCCAACCATTTTTACCACATTGTCAACTCCGCGTCAAGAATGCTCGGTTTCATACTTCGTTTTTCCAATTCCAGATTTTTTATCAATCCATACACTTAGGTTGCTATATATTACCCTTGTCCGTCCCCAGTTAGAATATGCTTCAACTATATGGTCTCCTAAAAGCATTGGTAAACCTTACGTTTAGGGGAGGCAGCTCTCCTATGACCTTGACCTTGACATATGTTATCGAGGACAACATTCTGAACATCTTTCGTCATTACAACTACCCGGCGCTCGCTCTTAGTTTTCGAGATATTTACGAAAAACTATTGCAAATACTGTATTGAATTTTACGTATTCTTGCATGCTCCGTGGCAACGTAAGCCTGTTCCGGGGCGGCATCTGTTTATTTTCTGTTTATAAACACATTATGGGGATCAGAACAGAGTGTCTGGGTTAGGTTTGGGTTAGGTCTGGGTTAGGTCTGGGTGACTACTTCTGTATTTTCGCATGCGTGGTCGTGCTCTCCGCCCCCCCCCCCACCATCTAACCCTAACTAATTCTGATCAAATTCTGAGAATTTTATTCAGCATTTAAATGGTGTAATGGATACATAGAATTCATTATTTCGAAAAAAGCATCAATGCGTTTATCAAAATTGTACGTTCGTTTAAATAAAAATTCGGCAATATAATTAGTATAAGTCACGTATGCCATAGCGAGGAATGCTGGCTCTCAGATCTCTCCACAATCTTTCAATATTTTGTGTATGAACTCCAGTTTGAGGATCAACAAAATTAGTCGAATGATTCACTGTTTTATGTATATAATTTTCATTCGCTAGATCATTATATGCATTATATTCGAAACTATGGCAGTCTTATGTTGCCACGGAACGTGAAAGAATACGTAAAATTCAATAAAGTATTAGCAATAGTTTTTTGCAAATATCTCGAAAACTAAGAGCGAGCGCCGGGTAGTTGTAATGACAAAAGTTGTTCAGAACCTTGTTCTCGACAACATATGTCAAGGTCAAGGTCATCGGAGCTGCCTCCCCTAAACGTAAGTATTACCAAGGCATTAAATATGAAATCATGCTAGAGAGAGTGCAGCATAAATTCCTCAGGTTTTGTGCATATAAGACAAACAACCCGATGTCAATCTTCGATCATAATTACTCTAGAATATTAAATACAGTCAACCTGGAAACATTATCCGATCGAAGAACAGTTTCCGACCAGAGCTTTATCTTTAATTTGATAAATAATAATATAGATTGTCCCGCACTCCTGAGGCAAATAAATTTCTATGTACCTGAACGAGTTTTGAGAACAAGAGCAGGATTTCAAACAATAAAATCCAAATCCTCATGTGAAGTAATACATCCATCAAATCGCATTATTGCTAGCTCTAATATATTTTACAATAATATTGATTTTTTTAATGGCACGTTACAGGCATTCAAAACAAAATTGCGCAATACTATTTGTTAATCGTACCTGTATTTGTTTAGTTTCCTGCGGTCCATTCTTATGTAAATTTTAGGTTAAGACTTTTTTTTTTTGTTATGATTTCTTTTTGTTTTTATCAGTTTTACTGTAAAAACTGTATACATTTGTATAAAAGGACCTCGGTCCGTATATAATAATAATAATATTGTGATGTTATTATAAAAGATATTGAATTGTTCTTTGCAGCAAAAGATTCTGTAGATTTTCAAACCCGGCTATAGCCTTTAGATTAGGAACTTAGAAAACGCAATGATTTAGGATCTAAGGATAGAAAAGAAAGATCTAAGGCAGGGATTAGGATGTCAGCAGTTTTTAGTAATAAGGTTCCATGAAATAAACGTATCCCGATGATCTGCGGCAGGCAAGCGTGAAGCGGTTAAAGAATACGCGCGTCCCTAATTGATGAAATTAATTTGACGGCGGTTATAAACGGGCTTGAATATCGTTCCGACACGCTTCAGAAAATTACGCATTCCCCCCGCGCCGCAGAATGTGCACCGTAAATTCTCCCCTTGCTGCGCGTGCAACCCCCGCTGCACCTTAGATTAAACGCTCGAATTACTTTGGAATTATATTTACCCGTGAGTAATACGGCCCGATATCGACGCTGTCGATTCGCTGATCTGATTTCCACAGCTCGTCCTCGATACGATCCTGCTCGAATCTTTACTATCCAGCCAGCTTTAACCTTCTGTCTGTGTATGGGGTGTAAATGCACGCCAGGCTGACAAAAACGAAAAGTTGACGAATGGAAAGTTTCCAAAAATTTTCTTGGAACGCTATCTGAGATATGCTTTAAATTTTTAGTATTGTATGCTTATTTTTTAAAAATTCCATTCGGAAACTGGAACGCACAAACTGTGAAAGTATTCGGGGGATAATTGTTTGTTACATCGTTGACGACGCAAGAAATTGGATAGGAAGCTCTCGTCTTAAGTGGCGCGGGTATTTTCGGATCTCCGATATCTATCCCGGGGAATCTTCTCGAGGACTAATCATTAAAAGTTTCCCGGCGACCTCAAACAATGTCCTCCGACCCTGCCCGAGAGATACGGAACGCGGTGGACCCGAGTAACTTCCAAGGTTCTTGCGGACGGAGAACGCTTAAAAGTCACCGAAAGTTCTGCGTAATTCTTATCGTCCTGGATGATGTTTTTCTCCAGAACAGGGATATCAGTTTATTAGAATGACTGGCGGATCGTCGGAGTTCCGCAATCTCTGCGATTCCCGGTGTGTTGTTCCGCGATTCGTCAAATCGCTCCCCGGCGCGGCGCGGGGAGCAAATTGTAAATTTTCCCACGAAGCCTCTGTCCAACGCAGCCGCAGGCTCTAAAGCCATTCGCCGACTCGAAGTTTTCCCGGTGACGTCGCGAAACTCGACCGAGTTTCCGCCGGAAAAGCCGCTCGGCTCGCTGCGAGTCTGCGCGTTTAATCAAGATTACGACTTCCCCGGGCTAGATCGAAATTCGCCGTGATTAATTCCCGCCTAGCAGCCATTTTACATCCAACCGTCTATTTACTGACGCGCCTCCACGATTTTTGCGAAATTTATACTCCCTCGCAAACCTACTACCACGCTCCATTATTGAACTGGAAACTTCTGCGCACCGTGTACACACACAATTGCTGGGCAGTGAATGAGTATGATCCGTCACGCTCCGAGGTGAAACGCTATAATGGCCATTCTAGGTAGCAAAAAATCCTACACATCGGATGCAGCTACCGATATCAACGTATCTGGTGTCGTTGCAAAGAAGAGATCTATTGGATTCCAGCATGAATCACTATAGTTTATATTTTGAAGTGTGATTTAAAACGCTCTTTACTTCGTTGGTTATTTCTCTGTTGTAAATCACGCAATAATCCTGTTAACATTACGTGCGTTCGAAGACGTTCCGGCAATTATGAGGGTCAGTCATAAAAGCACATCCTTTCCCTCAACCGTCACTTACCCAAGTAACAGCGGGTTTTTCCCTAAAAAGTATGCAGGTATAATTTCTCCGATGCAGACCTTTACCAAACTGACGTGCGAAGTTTAGTTCTGTACGAGCATTGCGATCGAACGGTTGCCGAGTTGACAGCACCGTGCAAGTAACACTTATATTTCGTTTTCTATTTTGTAGTATCTTAATAAATATTCTTTAGCGTTTTGGAAGCAAACTCTGTTAGTTATTCAACAAGATCTCAATCTTCAAGTTTATGGTAATTTTAATCGCGAATAAATTTTGAAAAAATATTACATGAATTACATGTAATTTTTTATAGATAAAGTATCATTAATTTAACACTCGAGTAAGAAAATTGAACTTACGTGTGCTATAGTGTACCTTAGGGTGGTCCTTATTTTTCGACCTGAAATTGACTTTCGACGAAAAGCAAAATTTGACGGAACACCGATTCCGACTGGTAAAGGGAAGAAAGCGAAAAAGCAGGGCGATCCAACATTCCCAAAAGGAGGAATCTTCTGGTTAAAGAAGAAACACAATTGAGTCATCGGCAAAAGCAACGGGCGAAAAAGAGACTATTGAAACAACAGAAACTGAAGGAACACGCAAAGATATTAAAAAAGAAAAAGCAAGAGAAAGTAGAAGACGCCACGAGCAACGTGAAGGATGTATCTAAACGGCTAAAGAAAAAGAAGAAGCAACATGAAGAGACAAAAGACGCAATAAATGGAAATGATGTTGAATATGTGTTCGAAAAACAGAAGAAAAAGAAGAAGAAATCTGTTAAACCTGTACCAATTAAGAAGAAGATAATGAAATGCAGTGTGACGAGAACGACAACGAATCGGAGGGTGAACAGCACGAAAGTACAAAACTGAAATTATTAGACAGCGATGGAGAGGATGAAAATGGTAACGCGGAAAGTAACGAAGAGCCGGATAGCGACGAACCTGATGAGAGTATGGGATCCGAGGGGAGTGAAGATACAGATCAGGGTGAAGATAAGGATGACGCTGACGATGATTTGCTACCTATAGAAAAAGCAAATAAGAGATTAAAGAAGAAACAAGCAAAAGAACAAAAAATGGCAGAAGAGGAAATGAACGATATGATGGCACAGCAAAGTGACTTTGTCTTTCCTACCGAGGAAGAACTTGCGAATGCAACTGATCTTAAGGATATCCAACAGCGACACTTTCGACTGAAATTGAGGTATTGAGGTATTTAAACTCAATACCTCGATGACTTTTTTTCCACCTATTATAAAATGGCCATTCGGTACACTGTTGGAAGCGTGGTGAATAGCGTCGTAGAGGGGGAAGGTAAAGTGGGGAGAGACTTAATCTGGCGACTCTGGCCGTGGCGAGGTAAGAGTTCCGAGGATTTCGTTGAACTCGTCGCGGATTCGCAGGTGTACGTTTGTAGTAATAGTAAAAAGCCGCTGACACAGCGTATTCCGTTCGAGCTCCGAGCGTCGATAACTCGGGAATTGGATATTGCACCGACAGGAAACAAAGCTTGTTACGAAGAGAAATCGTCCGTGCTCTGAAAAGTTGAAAATAACAGCATGTTAAAATATTTCGTGACCGCGGCGAGAAGCTTCGAAGCCCTTTTAAAAATGTTCTGGTCGTATTTCCGTGGACGTCTATTTCAATTTCATGCGAATGTGAATTTATACGCGCGAACACACGAATTCCTCGGCACGTACTGTCAGGAAGATATTGCTTTTCCATTTTCATTCGATTTAGCAAGAGTTTCCCGGGACTCGGGCGCACTTCAACGCGCCGGGTTTCCTGCAAACCGGCGAATTCAATGACGGTGCCTTGGAGAGTCACGTAATCGAATTATGAGCAACTTTGTTAACCCGTGGATTCGATCCCAAGGGAAACAGTGTGCAATAGCGGACCCGGTTAAACGAGCTTACAAACCAGGAACGAAGTCAAAGCCTGGTGTCAAATACACGGCGTTTTCGCGAATCTTTGGTCCAGCCGCAGTCAGCGCGGCGAGCTACTTTACGCTCGATTTATCGTCCAGCGACTGCAAACGGAATTGCAAACCTCTTCATCGTCGACATTTTTCGAATCGAACGCCCCACCCTATTCTCTACCACAATTCCCGAATGATTAGCCTGCAGATTTTTAGGCAAAGTCGAGGCAGTGCGAACAGTTCTATTCGTTGAAATTGCGTAAATCCTGAAATGATATTCTTCCGAAGTTGTTTAAAACAGCATGAAGATATGCTGGAACATTCGGGATTCACAGTTCCTATGAAAACTTATTACTAGACTGCGGATTTTTATGCTGTTACGGTACGGAGGCTTTGCCTACGTGACTGTTTGCTCCCTTCTTGGAACCACGTGTTCATGTATACAGCAGGCCCGGCTCACGGGCCCAAATAAACAGCTTTTCCCTTATGGAAAAGTGCATGCAGCTGGAGACCCTAAGAACATGTTCCAAATTTTTCCATTACCCCCACTACCATTTTTCATAAACATTTTGGACTATATAAAGGGCTCCAGCTAGTCCTTGGTTGCGCCACCAGTGGCTCAGCACGTCGCGGGGCATTGAATCAAATGGAACCTATTAGACGACGGTAACTGGTGGAGCCACGAAAAATTGTTGCCGATCTGGTGGATGGCATCGGCAACCGACATCTGGTGGCGCCGCCACCAGCCGGGGCATTGTTTTGAATGTAGCCTATTAGACAAAGCCAGCAAGTTGCGCCACCAGCAACTCGAAAACCAGGGCCGCACTAAAATTTTGTAGCAGCCCTGGCTACTATTAATATCCAGTGAATGTCCCGCGCTGGCTTAATCCGCCCCTGGCGAAAACATAAACAATTGACTTTGACAGTCTGGTGGTACCACCAGTTACCGATGCATTAAAGCTCTCCAATTCGGTGGCGTCACCAGTGTTCGCCACCAAGTTGCGCCACCAGTGGCCTCGTTTAATAGCGGCCTAACGCGAGATCCGTGAGGCTCCTCTAGGAATCGAGAAGGCATTTTTTTAGGTTTGGAGGAGGTGTGTATCACTGATTGTCATGAGAGAGGAAAATGCCCTGATTGGTTTTTGCCGGACCTTGCATTTCCCAATCAGGTCTAGGGCTTTTACTTTCCTTCGAAGGTCGAAGATTTCGAAGCTTCGATTTCAGAAACTTCGAAGGTGATGGGAATCGAAGTTTCGAACTTCGAGGCTTCAATTTGTTCGATTCGTTCCATTCGCTCCCAGTTAACGGATAAGAGGCGGAAAAAGTTGAGTCTGCGCGAATGAAGACGTTCATTTTGTAAAATGCGTTACAATGTAAGCGTCGGGGATGCGAAACTTTTGGACGTAGCTGTTCGCAATTTCGCATCGATAAGACCGCCACGGGAAGCGAGACGCGCGGCTGGGTCGAGGGGGCGTAGCATTTGAAAACTGCTTCGGAAACTTCGATACTTCGAATACTTCGAAGACTTCAAAGACTTCGAAACTTCGAAGATCTCTTCGTTCCTTCGAATCCTTCGAAGCTTCGAAGAGTCGAAGTATCGGAAAAGTAACAGCCCTAATCAGGACACCCTTGATTGTCAGGCCTCCTTCCGGTGGCTCTGAGGGAGGCTTAGCCGGAAGGAGGAGTGGGACGATACCTGACTTTGTTAATAGTGAATCTCGGTACCTTGAGACCGTACTTAACAGCCGCGGGTGGTCGTCAGCAGGGACTAAGTTTAGGGCGCGTTGTAATTTTAAGAGTGTATATAAAAAACTAAACATTTGGGCGACATCTGGAATGGTCATCAAATAGCAATGTTAGCGTAATCCTCGAAAAAGTCTTTTCATCACGAACTCGCCATAGAAAAAAGGTTCGACAGAAGACCCCCCTTGTAACGGTTCCTTCGCGACTCCGCGGAACACGCGTCTCCGTAAGGCCGCTATTAGACGAGGCCACTTAGCACGTCGCGGGGCATTAAATCAAATGGAACCTATTAGACGACGGTAACTGGTGGAGCCACGAAAAATTGTTGCCGATCTGGTGGACGGCATCGGCAACCGGCCGGGCAACATTTGGTGGCGCCGCCACCAGCCGGGGCATTGTTTTGAATGTAGCCTATTAGACAAAGCCACCAAGTTGCGCCACCAGCATCGCGAAAACCAGGGCCGGACTAAAATTTTGTAGCAGCCCTGGCTACCGTTAACATCCAGTGAATGCCCCGCGCTGGCTTAATCCGCCCCTGGCGAAAACATAAACAATTGACTTTGACAGTCTGGTGGTACCACCAGTTACCGATGCATTAAAGCCCTCCAATTCGGTGGCGTCACCAAGTTGCTCCACCAAGTTGCGCCACCAATGGCCTCGTCTAATAGCGGCCTAACATTCAAGCCTGCATTCAATGAGCAGTGACACAAACATTTAAACGTTTCGCAAGGCAATCAATTGCACTTTCAATTGTTTCCGTTGGAATTGTTGAAATTCTCTGGTCTAATCCGTCGGATTAGGACCTGCCGGACCCCGTAAAAGGGGTCGGCAACCTTTTGAGTCGGAAGAGTCAAAAATTACAAGTGGCTGAGAGATAGAATCGGTGCCTAATCCTCGTTAATCGATTCAGAACGATTTTTAAATGTTTTTTTTTTTAAATAAATAATATTTGCGTATGGAACTAAAGAGCCGCAGCTTCACATCCAAAGAGCCGCATGTGGCTCGCGAGCCGCAGGTTGCCGACCCCTGGTCTAATCGGTTGATTATGATATAAATCATCTTTGAGTGTTCCCCACAAGAATCAAGAGGAGTTAAGATCGGGCGAACAAGCTAGCCATAGAATGTGTCTATTTCATTCTAATACAGCGGAGGAGTTCACCGATATCGCACCGACGCGACGCAACGTTTTAAAAGAATACGAATAGAAAGAAACGAAGAAGTATGATAACGATAACGATCGTTTTAAAAAGTCTGGTGCCGCCGATGGCCGTGCATCGAACTTTAATAACGAAATGTATATACGGTAGAATGGTTAATTGACCGCGCGGCTTAATTGGACGGAATTTAATGCGATAAAAATTCTAGGCAAACCACTCTAGCGGTGATCGCATCATTTGTAGCCGAATGTCTACATTAACGGTGAACAGTGACGTGTTTGCCCGCGTTGTTTCCCGGTAAGCATCGCGGATTCATTAATTTGCAGACATTAAAATACCCGCGAACGGTCCGCTCGTGAAAGAGCCAATTGAACCCGCCTAATCGGTCGGAAAATATCGTGAGCGTAATCCCGCGGGCCAGATTTGATTAATCCCGTCGGTTCGAACGCATCGTTTCGGGCAAACGCGTGCAATTACACGTGTGTCTCGTGAGCGATGCCGGCGGTCAGGCCAAACAAAACCGTCCGCGTTTCCGGTGGTCTGCCAACCGACCCGGATCCTATTGAATTGATACGAAGTCGAATTAGACTGATTAATATCACACGTCAGGTGTTCTCGATGCGACGGCAGTGGTCGCGTCAACTAAACCGCCACGTTCTTTTACCTATTCTGCCAACAATCTCTTTTCCATCCAAGGCTCCTCTTCACTATACCGGACTCAAAATTTTTACCTTTCTTCTATAAATTATTATGTATTTGGTACGTAATCCAGTAGATTTGTACCCGGAGAACCTGCAGATCGACGTTTCAATCCTGTAGGATCAATGGTTCAGGAGTTATGGTTGCTTAAAGTTGACCAATCTGCAGTGTTTTTGACAGGTAAGGACGCCGCCATATTGGTTTGTAGTGACGATCGCGCGCCGCTTACCGAGCAGAACCGCTAGATGGCAGCACGGGCACGCGTTAATGCTGATAATCACAATCAGGTGTAAAATTGAAAATGAAGGAGGGTTTTTCTACTAATTTTCCCTCTCAAAAGCCAAACACATACCAAATACCGCATTTGAATTAAACAAATACACTAGAATTAAGAGATAGCATATGTATCGACTGACTAACAATAGTAGTAGGTGTAGCATAAATTGTAGGAACTACGTATAAACGGAATTGTTGAAGAATGTTTATCTGTTTATAATGTTTTGTTTTGTTATAAACCTAAATGTAAACATGTTATATAATAAAGAGATTTTACAAACAAAAAACGTCCGATCATCGAAGTTAAACAGCGCTGAGCGTGGTCAATACTTGGATGGGTGACCGCCTGAGAACACCACGTGTTGTTGGCTCTCCTTTTTTATTTTTACCCACTATTAAAAATTTTAAAAAGGTGTCCTTGTTGGTATAACGAAATTTTTTGCATTTCGGAGCGATTAGTTCTAGTAACCAAAATAACAGTTTCTACGGTCACCACAAGCGTGCAAGTGGTAACGGCTGAGCAGCGACGTATTTCGTCGAATGACCGCGGTACTAGTGAGCACCCAATTCATGTCGGGTGAAGATATTTTGCTTTTTCTGGTTCGATAAAAACGTCGACGTTGGAATTCCGTTACCGCTCGGTCGCCGCGCGTTAGAAAAACTTTATGGGCTTTATGCTTCCGAATAATGCAAATTGCACGGCCGAATAATGCAAACTTTTGAGGGCGGCCTGGATTGATCTTTTATCTAGCGCTTTTGACTACTGAAAAACCTCATTTTCGCGTTATCGAGAAATGAGAAGGCGCATCCCGCACCCTTGCAAGCCTGTAAACAAGTCTACCCCCTTAATGACTCTTCGGTCATGAACATTTAGAATTCATGACAGACATTTCGCCGGAGTTAAATAATTTAAGGTATTAACCGAAGTTCAAATTGTCCGAATAAAGTGGCGGGAAGAGAGTTTGCAGAAAATATGACCATCCACAATGGTGGAACATATTACCAGAGAGAATATGCAAATTAATCGCGTAACGCGAGTAAGCGGTTGCGCAGTTTTGCGGGGATTTGTACGTTCACCAACTAGAACGGTTATTATTTCGCGTTTCAATCACTGCTCGCGATACGACGGTCTTCGCCCCATCCCACCGGCGAAAAGTTGCCCCTATTCATCGCGGAATCAGTTGTCTGAACTCCGGCCCCGCGTACACAAGAACCGTCCTTTATTTATGCTAACTTATGCGAATCGATTTGCATACGCGCTCAACGTTGAGGTTCCGCCCGATTTTCGGAGAAAGCGCCTCGGGTTAACCCACGTATCACGCCGCCCCCCCCCCGCTCTCTCTCTCTCTCTGTATTCCTCTCTCTTCCCAAGGATTTGATATTAAAGTTCCCGCAGCATCCGATCTAGCCGAGCAGATTTCGCGATGCGCGGTCCCGTTGTTTTGTTATTGTTATCGTCGACCACGGCCGCGAATAAATTATATTTCTATAAACGTGGCCGGGAAATCCGGCGCGAAAGGCACTGGAACATGAGATAATTCTAGCGGCAATCTGGAATTCCGGAGGGGCGTGAGGGGGTGAGTTTCGTTACAGTACGCTGGTTATTAGAAAACGAACATTCTAGTATACATTTTAGAATATACATAGTAGAGTATAAGAGATTACACCGGAATACACAAGCATAAAGTAGAATATACTACAATATACTAGAATATACTACAGTGTGTGAGACTACACCAGAATGTACTAGAATATACCATAATATTCTAGAATATACCAGAATATACTAGAATATACCAGAATATACTAGAATATACTAGAATACAGTAGAATATACTAGAATACACTAGAATATACTAGAATATACTAGATTATACTAGAATATAAATAAATGATTACATGATATAAATGATTACATGACACAATGCGGAGGAGAGCGTAGAAATTCTTCGCCTGAGCTTCATTTATATTAAGAGCATCAAAACAAAATTGCGAGTTACATTGTATTTTTATCAAACTTATTAGATTTGCAAGACGTTTCTCAAACTATCATTTGCGTTTCCTATAATTGTTAAGTCATTTTTTTTTGCAAACATTGGTATTTTGTAAAACTTTATACATAACATATACATGTATAAACATAAAAGAAATTATCTGCACTTTTGTACTATTTACATAAATATTACGATTTCGAGATCGAGAGGAGGAATCAATTTTTTTTTTCTTTAAATACTAATATAAATACTATTTTATTACTAATATAATACTAATTTAAATACTAATATAAAATGATATACTAATATCAAATGAAGTAAATTTACGTTATATGCAGATATTTTCATGCAAGCTAATTGATGTATTTAAAAAAAGAACTAATTCAATTGAGATGAAGAATTAGAATAAGAGTGAGCAAATTCGCTCTAGATTAAAAAATCACGATCACGGCGTGAATGAAGTTAAAATCATGACCGTGATCGTGATTCCGCGATCAGTGTGATAAATCACGGTTAATAGTAAATGTCAGTAGTAAATGTCTCTACATTCCTGTGTAGACAGAAGACGAGTCTAAAGTTAGATCTGGCGTATAATGAAAGATTCGCATGAGCGATAGGGGATAGTAAAAGTTGAGCTGGTTTTGAAATAATTCCCTCTTCCACCCTCAGGAGGTGGGGTGGAGGGGTCAATTATGGTGTTATTGAATAGCATTTTGAAAAATATCAAATACGTCTACTTTTATTTTTCTGACCTGATGTGTATTTTTCGAGATATCCCCAATTTTCAACGATCTTTTACCCATTTTGATTTTTGTCCATTAGAGCGCTATCTGTGAACCAAAATGCAAAAACTTCTAGGTCAAATTTGTGTATTTTTTTCTGGAGAATCCAAATCTGCAATGAAAAATGGGGGTTCCCATTTAAGTTTTTTATCTTCCCCCACTGCCACCCCGAGGAGGTGGCGGTGGGGGGTCGAGTTTGGTATCATTGGATGTCCCCCTTCGCGACGAACAACTTTCATTACCCACTTGTTTTGATCCGATCCATAGTTCTCGAGATATTTCAATGTCTTCAGATAAAATGACCACCCTGTATAATATATTTATAAATATATTATATATTTAATATAATATACATATTTAATTATCATACAAAATTCTTGTCATCGAAAAAATGTGGTACATCACGAATTCTTTTCAAGAATGTCATATTCTCGAAATTTCCGGGAAACCCGATTCTATCGGGAATCTGGAAATTTTCGGGAACCCGACTCGACCCGACTCGTTCCGTCCATCGGGTTCCCGATATTTCGAGTTCTCACACACCCCTATGAGACGCCAAGACTGCAAATTTTATGAATTAATGGTAAGAACGAATAGGTAAAATACAAGACAGTAATAAATGGATATTGCTATTTCATTACAAACTTACTCAAATTAATGAAAAAATACTGGGACACCAAAACTGACTAGTTATTATTATTAGCTTATTGAAATCGTTAAGAAAGAAACGGCATTTTATTTAACTGTAGTTTTTCGGAATTGATGCGTAAGCTTTTTGCCATGTACTCTGAACAGAGCATATTGATGATACTAGTATTTCGACTGAACAAAAAGGAATCAATCTACATATTACACGTGCCAAAAATTGCAACTGTATCGGCCACCAAATTTGAAGATCCCACGTTTGCTGAAAGAGCAGTGTGCCAACGAGCACGTTGTCTTTCATGTTCCCTTTTACCCGTTTTTTCTGGGATCCGTCGCATCGATCGGATATTTTGTAACAGCCCAGTATTTTCAGGTGGTGGAACGCAAACGTGGTAGACGAAGCACTTTGTACAACGGTGTCGAGTCGCGCGTCCCCAGTCGAGAGCGGGGCGGTTCTCGTCGGAAAGGGTGAAAATCCGCAGGGATTGAAATGTATCTGCAGTCTGTTAAAAAACACAGGGGTGTACGAGACAGTGGAAAAAGGCTCGATCCGGTTAAAAGGAATCGAGGAGACTCGGAAGAGCTGCAATTTTCCGGTTGCTGTTTTTAACCGGCGCGAACACGCGTCCATAAAACGCACTCCATCGGCGACATATTGAGGCAATATCGGCGAAATTTCGCACGACGCGAAGCAGCAGTCGTTACACCTCGCGTTACCATGTAATATTGTCAGACAGGGTCACACACCGTAAGACTTGTGCACCGCGCGAGATAAAACGGCGCCGTTAATATTAAAGAATCGTAATTTGTGAAAGTAAAATTTCACAAATGATTGAGAATTATTGAGCGAATAAATTATTAAAGAAATATCGACTTATTAAAGAAATATTGAGCGAATTTTGAAATATGCATATATATAATATTTTCTATTTCATTTATAACAGGTTATTTGGTTACTTTTGTCGTGAAAAGATTTTGAATAAAAATAACTAATAACTAAATAACTAATAACAACAAAAAAATATAATACCAATAAAAATTGCCGCCCCCAAAAGGCTCGCGCCCCGGGGCTTAGCCCATTTAGCCCTGTGGCGGCATGTCATTGAAAAATACGGAGCGAGGAAAGCTCTAAATTTTTCGTTTATTGCTCTGCGCGAATTTCCCCGCCGGCGAACTTTATACGGTCTCGATGTTCTTTGATACGGTCCCGCACAATGACCCAAGTTCTTGGTTAAGAGCTTATTAAGATCTCGGCGCTGCCTGGTGCTTTACATCTCGTCTACTTAAGGCGCTTTGAAGCAGTACTTGTAAACTTTCGTATAATTTCCCCAGTCGGCTGCTTCTCCTTTGGCGAATCAATCGACCGACCAAGAAAAACGGAACAATCTCAAGAATATTAATAGCAAGCCCGCCGAGCCGTTGCTGCAAAGTAAATGTGCCGTCGTCGACACATAGTCGACGGTAGCCGATTTCCGCGTTGGAAAACGTTTCGACGGCGACCTTATCACGCTAGACTAGCATGGAACCGGGGAAGACTCCCTTACAACGCACACCGACGAACCTTCAAACGTACGTCCGGACAATCCAGCCCTTCAAACGTAGGGAGCTCAGTCACCGCGACTACAACTCTTTTAATTACGCCACTTCGCGGCAGGCGGCTGCTGGCCGCCGAGTCCACTGACCCGGCTAAGCTCAAATACTAGTGGCGAGCCAGAGGGCTCGATCCGACATCTCAAGCGCTTGCCGGCGTGTCCCGATGGCGGAAGGCAGAGTGCTCGGCACCCTCCTTCCTTAAGGCCCGTGCCACGCACTATGTGAATGAACGGATCCTCTGGTCCCATTTCTAAGTGGTCACTGCCACTAAGAGGCCGACACCATATGAGGGGGCACCGGTAGCCGGCCGATGGGGCTCCCTCTCCCCTTAGAGCCCATGTCTACAAGACTCCACTTGTAGTCCCAAACTCCGTTTGATGGGTAACCCTCGAGCTGCATCAAGCTCTACCATACATCTTTGCAAGCGGCATCCGTTACCTACCTCCAGTGTTAGAATATGGGATTGGATAGCTGACGAGAAACAGTTTTATGGGTAAACGTGTGGTCTTGCACCAAGGACTCGTCTTCGGATGCTAGAATGCACCGAGCTGCAATCCGAGTGGATCGCGGTTGTGTGGGAACACATCCCAGTTTTATTTATTTAATCTCGAGACCCCTGGCGAACGTACCGAACCACCTTCGTACACGAAGTTTTTCAAGAACGATCGCGAGAGGGACGGGGGATGAAGAGAGAAAAGGAGAGCTTACCGAACAATCCAATCAGCATGCGCAGCCTAGTGCAAAGAGCTTGAAACGAAAGGGACGGATTGCGATCGTACAACTTCGCGAAATCTTATAGCTGGTCACAGACACCAAGGGACAAGCGTAACACCCCCATAGGCGCCGCACAACCCCTTCGAAGCCATAAACGCGGTAAACTTCATCGCCCTTTCGTTTCAGTGAACTCCCCTCGCAGCTTATCTCTTGTCTCATCAAGCTTCCAGTCTTTCCTTAATATTCCATCAATCTTTTAGCGTTGATTAGGTCTCGTGAAATTTTGCCGGGAGCCGATCTTTCGCTCCTGATAACCAGACAGGGCCGGATTAAGCCAGCGCGGGGCATTCACTGGATGTTAACGGTAGCCAGGGCTGCTACAAAATTTTAGTCCGGCCCTGGTTTTCGCGATGCTGGTGGCGCAACTTGGTGGCTTTGTCTAATAGGCTACATTCAAAACAATGCCCCGGCCGGTTGCCGATGCCGTCCACCAGATCGGCAACAATTTTTGGTGGCTCCACCAGTTACCGTCGTCTAATAGGTTCCATTTGATTCAATGAGACGTGCTGAGCCACTGGTGGCGCAACTTGGTTGCGGTCCATCAAGTTGCGCCACCAGTGGCCTCGTCTAATAGCGGCCTAAGACTGGAAGTCGAGATCACGTAGTTCAGTTCCTGCACTAGAACCGTGACACTCTCCATTTCTTAACAGAGTCTGTCTAGCTTCACGACTTCAGCGTACGTAGTAGCTTTAAATTCACATAAGACTGGCAATCGAGTCATCCAGTCCTCGTGGAGACAAGTATGACGCACAAGC
>CM052273.1:736660-747252 GCA_028455795.1 Lasioglossum marginatum
AAAAAACTTTCGACCATTGCGCGCTGAAATCTACTGCCACTTTTCAATATTTCAACGCTCGGCGGAAATTCAGTGAGAGCCTCGTCGCTTTTATTATTATCAATCAGGTACGGATTACTGCGGTATCATGCTTTATTACTAATTTATTATGTAATCAATTCATGGAAGAATGATGTGTTCTGAATATAAAAAAGAATTGGTGGCCCCAAATAAGCCCCAACATAAGAAAATATTAAAAAATAAAATCGATAACATTTTGTACATATTACTGCGGGCGAAACATAGCCGTGTACCAATTACTGCGGATTAGAATTCGAAATATACAAGCAGGGAGCCGTCGACCCGAGCTCGAAATTTATGGGTTTTGGCTCGGGCTTGCCGTGGCTTGCCGCGAGTATAAACTCACCCTTAGTCTTTATCTCCGGATAGAGTTTTGCCCAAGTCTGACTGTATGCCATGTCCCTTGCAAAGATATTTCCAAGCAGTGGTAGATACGTCCTACCAGATAGGAGCGTGACGGATAGAGTCGGGTTTCGGGAAAGAATGAACAGCGCGTAGGTACACACGGTCCCGAAAGATTTTCAGGAGTTCTGGGAGGGTGGCCGGCGTCGAGACAGATTTCCAGAGTTTCTCTCAGTTCGCGAAACTTCATTTCCCGGCGTTGCTCGTTTTTCGATCCTCTTTTTCCCCCGGCCGGTGTTATTTCTGCGGTCGCGAGAGATCAAACCGGCGCGCTTTTCCACCCCGGTTTTTCCCGATGCCGGCGGATAGTCGCCGGAATACAAATGAATCATGGTCCCGCGACCGGGCTCGCCGATGCACGTACACTACAGGACGCGACGGGACGCGCGGCATCATGTTTGCCGCACACGATCATAATCCGACGATATCGCGTTCGCTGTCCCCGGAGTGGAAACGGGAACAGAGAAGAGAAAGCGGGAGAGAGAGAGCTCCGGCGAAAACCCTGGCCGAAATCTTGCGCGCGGAAAAATCCATGAAACGCTGGTTTCATGGCAAATGGCGAAGAGCTCCCGCCAGAAGAAGGTGCACACGCCAGAAGCCCGGAACTGCAACAACAACGATATAGGACAAGCTTCGATGGGAGTTTCGAATTACCAGACGCGTTACGTTGCACCTTTTCCTTCTTCTGCTTCTCCGTTTTATGAAAACGTTCGACGCCGAAACAATGCCGGGCTATTCGTTTCACCGACGGAACATCCTCGGCAAGTGTTACGCTGACTTTTTGATGAGCCTCTCACCGATTGCCGAGCTGAATCACCGGCTAATAATTCAGAGGGTGTTAATAATTCCCCGCTCGCTATACCTTTATTCTCCTACCTCGGTATTTTACCAGCCTCCATTTCCTTTTTTTACACCGTTCTTATCAATTCATCAGCCCTCGGATGAACGCGCGAGGCATATCGTTTGACTTATGACTTGTCTTCCGGGGGCTAAATTACATCGCTCGCTATTCATATTTGATTTACTATTTCTTTCGCCTATCTAGTCCAGTCAACGGAAAGTTGTACAGGGAAATGGAAGGAACACAATTTTTGACTTTGGGACTTTGCTCGGACTAGTTAGCAGGTAAACATACTAAAAGTCCCCACTCCTAGGAGGTGAGCGGGATGCAGGGGGTAGAAGGTCCCTTTTTTCGGTTTTTCGCTTATATCTCCGAAACTATGCGTCCTAGCGATAAGACCATTCTATACAAAATTAAAGCTGACAAAATGTGCCACAAGATTGATTGCATTCAGTTTTTCGCTATCTCGCATAGTTTCCGAAATATTCGCGCTCAAAATTCACTAATTTTGAAAAAAAGAATTTTCAAAATCAGAGTCGCCAGATCGAGGAAATCGAGGGGAATGCAGTTTTCCCCCTCTCTGATGACCAGATTAATAAGTGATTAGTCTACGGACTTAGGGGACGATGTTGGAGTATGCGCACCGCCCTCATTGTAGACGGTTACCGTTACCAAACCTTTGTTAAATCGGTGGCCAATATCAAACCGGACATCGCATGCCTCCCACCAACTCAGGGGGCAGCGAAACAACATTCTCCGAGGACATATCACCAAGTCCAGATGTGGTTGGGACATGAGCTGTCTCCTCAGATGTCCAAATCGATGTTTATCGAATGTATATTGCTTCTTAACACTAGGTTTACGGAGCTCTAGAAATAACTATTTCACATTATTGTATAAACATAACAAGAATGTGTCTATCCAAATTTTTGGCCATTTCTCCAATAATGTATTCCAAAAGAAATAAATTTGGTAAATAATTCCTCAGGGAAACATCTTTACAATCTCAATAATCTTCTTAACACTAGGTTTACGGAGCTCTAGAAATAACTATTTCACATTATTGTATAAACATAACAAGAATGTGTCTATCCAAATTTTTGGCCATTTCTCCAATAATGTATTCCAAAAGAAATAAATTTGGTAAATAATTCCTCAGGGAAACATCTTTACAATCTCAATAATCGCACATTAAGAATATTAGAAGCCGTCATTTTGACGGGTCCCGTAAACCTTGTGTTAAATGTCCATGACATTCGAAAACGATGGAATTAATAAGATTTATTAAAAAATTGCGATTAGAACACGTATTGAAAAATCAACATTTCATGAATCCCATTTGTCACCGAAAAAATTGCCTCCTTTCCTATTGGTATCCTGAAGAATCTATTTAATATTGTGTGTCCATTTTTGTTTCAAATGAATAGTATCGGGTCGTTCGGAAAGTCATTTTGTTTTTCGTGTAGAGATGGCATTGCTTCCAATTGTTATTATAGTATTTCATCCATAAATGTCCCAAAAGTCTGGCCTGTAAATGTCCCATATCTATCCCCACTACTGCGGGATATACCCCATTGAGGGACCGTGAAACTCGAGAGGCCTCGGTCGCCGAGAAGTATGATATCATGCGGCTCGAGTATATCGGTGAGATCACGCTAATCCGAATTTCTAACTTCTTTATTTTTCATTATCTTCTTATGGAACTTTCATTGACATATTCGTGGCATTTTTCTAATGCGAAATCATACCAAATATGATACAATTCCGATGATATTTACTTGTAATAGGCGATTAAAGTAAATATCATCGGAATTATATCAATATTTGGTATGATTCTGCATTAGAAAAATGCCACGAATACGTTTTTCGAAGTCCCATAAAAAAATAATGAAAAATGAAGAAGTTAGAAATTCAGATTAGTTATGTTTACACTTCTCGGCTCGGCTGTCCTTATCTACGTTTGGCAAAAGTCAAAGAATACTATCCCTGGCGCATAAATGTCCCTCGGCAGACCCGTGCTGGGGACTTATATCGATAAAACACTGTAGTATAAATAAATTCTGTGATTGGATTGGCTCCATTGCGATTATTTGATTATCATTTCGCACTCGTGTTGGTCACCCGACGCGCAGGTTTAAAGAACCGTGATCCCAGGATTGGCTAACATCGTTTCTGACAAATATCAAACAAGGGAGCCTCGTTTAATCGCGATTATTCGGGATCGCATGTAGGAGGTTATCGCGTGCAGCTTAGCTCGGACGAGAACACGGGAATTCCTCTGTCCATACAAGCGTGTGCAACTGGTTGCCAATAAGGCATCCATGATACGCTTATGCGAATAGATACACGCGATGTTTGTAGCAGGTCCTGCCTTATACGCTAGCGCACGCGAGGGTTCTCTGAAAATACGATGCGGAATTAAGCGCGTTTGTCCTGATCGCTGGACAACGAAACACCGCGTGCCAGATTAGTAAGAAAAACTCGTACTGATGATCGCGACCCGAGTGTCACGGCGTTCGAGCATAGAACTCAACTGAGTGAACTCGACTTCCAGTCCTATCGCCATTTCTCCTTCCTAAGCGGCCAGCATCCTCACTATTCCGTCGCGAAAGAACCGGGACAAGTGGGGTTCTTCTTCGGACGTTATTTATGGCACGTTTGCGTCTATGTTTCGTCGTGCTTTGATGAGGCGACACTCGCGGGTGGCGCGCGGATGAATTTCCGCTCAAGGTTGTAAATCTTGAGCCCGGTAAGACCGCGGACGCGTCGAACTCGCGAATGCCCTCGCACGAATGTTTACTGCCCGCCAAATTAATCTTGGCCAGCCAGTTCAATGACTTTCGAGCGAGACCTTTGATCGAATTGAAGCGAATTTCGTTAAAGAAGCGTTTCGTCCCGGACCTGCTAGTGGACTGGTCAGTAAGGCTAATCTAGCAGGTCCTGCCTTATACGCTAGCGCTCGCGAGGGATCTCGAATGATGTGACGCGGAATTTAGCGCGGTTGTCCTGATCGCTGGACAACGAAATGCCACGTGCCAGATTGGTACGACAAACTTTGTACTGATGATCGCGACCCGAGGACTGGAGAGTGTCACGGCGTTCGAGCGTAGAACTCAACTGAGTGAACTCGGCTTCCAGACCTATCGCGATGAAACAGAAAAATGCACTGATTGGTTCCTGCCGAATGTTGCATTTACCAATCAGCACACTTCGACTGTTTAGACCTCCTTCCCGTAGTTCCGAGGAGCTATACCTGACCCGGGCGACGATAGGCCTCGGTAATTCGAAACCGTCCCTAACGGTCGCGGGTGGTCGTTCAGAGGACAATTCTATGGCGCATTGTTCGTTAAGATATATAAAACTAGACATCTGGCAATGTCTCGAGTGGTCGCCGAATGACCCTAATTTACTAAATCTTCGAGGAAGATTTTTAGTCACGAACGCATCATAAATATTGTCCGAAAGAAAACACGTGGACTGTTCCTGCGCGACGGAACAGTGGTTCACACCGATACGCTTCGGTCACGCGATCCGTATTTACATGTTGTCCTTTTCTACGTTCGACTTCGTTTGTACACTCGGGGCGGGCGCGGTAGGCGCAGTCATAAAAAATAGTGTCCCTACGCGTTACTTCTCCGTGCAGAACACAGCCGTTTGCAAAATAACGCGACTTTGTTGTATTTGTTCTGTGATGATCTATAAAAATATGGAAATGAAAATGTGTACAGAGTTTGTTGAGAGGTCACGTGTAAATAATTATTATATGAGGACGGCGCACAGTGGGACGAATGTATCGAAATGCTGGACATCGCGTTTAGCACCCCTTTCAGTTTTTGTATCGCCTTGAAATTTTAAATATCCATGTTTTCAGTAGTATAGAATACGAATCTGATGTCAAAAAATTTTTTGACCGCCCAAAAATTTTATTTTCAGAATGTTGGAAAAAAGGGAAAAATGACTCATTTATTTAGAAAATTCGCTAGAAACAGGATGTATTTTTAATATCCTATAATTTCTCTCTACATGTTCTGTTGTCAATTCATACTATAGAACCTCAGAAAATAATTTTTAGGTTAATATCATCAGAAATCACTGATTCATTACATTTATTAAATTTAAGTCGAAGTCGCTTTCCTTGACCGCGAGGTCGATGCTAAATACGCCTGGTATGTATATCATGGTACTGCAGATAATTGCATAATTCTTGAGGGTTAGCATGTGACGAAAGCCGAGGGTTGTGTAATAAATCGTGCTGGTATCGTGCCCGGGCCATCGGGATCCCTCGGGTTCCGTCAGTGAAAGCAGCTTTTAATGGCACGGAACCGCGGAAGTTGAATCGTAAATTCCGCCGGATGGGAGGCGCGCAGAAGCTCGCGTATCTCTAGCCGCTGCGAAGCCCAACTTTGACCACTCTAATATACCCGCCGGGTTCTATCGAGGGTTCTGCGCCGGGGCACGGGGAATAGCGGAACATTGGGGGACAAGAGGGCGAGTATCGTACGAGAGAGAGAGACAAGGACTCGCTGTGTCCCATGGCCTACATACGGCCCGCTACCCACCGCAAATGCAATCGGCCGCGTTGCCACCGATGCGTACGGACATCGCATTGTATACGCTGGGATACTCTTCGCTCGGATCGCGCCTGTGACTGTGAACGACACGACGAGGAACGTAGAGGAACGCAGCGGCACGCGGAGGGCCAGATCTAATCTAAGGAGATGCTTGCAAGAGAGAGAGAGAGAGAGAGAGAGAGAGAGAGAGAGAGAGAGAGAGATAGCGAGAGAACTGCCCGATTGATTCCATCGCACAGTAAATATATAGTAAATATAGTATATAGTAAAGTAAATAGTACAGTATATAGTAAATACCTCGTCCAATATGAATAAATATTATAATAAAAAAAAATGATGCTCCATTTATATGAATTAATCGAATTCATCACCCAAATTTTACATTTTTTATAATATGAATTGTTCTGTGAAATGCGTAGTTAATATTTGGACAACAGTGTATAGATAAGAATAATCCTGAAATAATTTGACTAATTAAAAATAATCCTAGTATTGATCCAAAATTGCATCATATATTAATATTTATTGGTGTAGGTAATTTGTTTAGGGAATTATTAAGAATTATTAATGAATTGTTTGATTTCAATAATTTAGAAAATTTCATTAGTTAAAGATTTTTCGTAGGGGTTTATATTTAAATAAGCAGATTTTCATAGAAAAAAATAAAGTTATTAATAAATATGAAATTAATATTAAAGTGGATAGATATAGGGGATATGTATAAATTTTAAAGATATTTATTGGATAATGATTATATTTGATTATTAGGGGTGGGGTTAAGTGATAAAATAGAAATATTAAAAATAATATATAAGAAATAATTAATAAATAATTAGTTATGGATTCAAATAATTTATTGTAATAATTATTAATTAATCTTGTATTTATATAGGCAGGAGTCCTCGAAACTCCCTAAAAATGCACTTCCGGGGAAAGTAGAACAGTGGCGCGGAAATGGTAAATTATATCACTGATAGTATTCGGACTAGTGCACAGTGGTGCGGGCGGCCGATCTAGCGATCTAGCGATCTCCTTAATGATTTTTCGATATTAATAGGTTATACATTTTTGTAGAGAATATGGAGCTTCATCGATTGGTGCAGGAAAAAACATACGACCCTTCACTTTCATACGACTTTCACATCTCTTCTACGCGCCCACCTACAAAAAATCTCACAATACCACAAAGTATGCATCTCTCGAAACCATTCAACCTTATATAAACATTCTTCGCTATGAATAATAATAATGACGAAAATCGATGTGGTAATATCTGTTAATGGTTTATTCTTTTCTCCGTGTAGGATACAGAGGTGGCGTTGGAGAGCCGAAGCTCTATTTGCCCAAAGCAAGCTTGTCAATACATTTAATTCTTACATAGAGTTTTTCTTACTTACTATGACTAACATATTTTATAATACTTATCTTGCTTCTTTTAATTCGGTTAGTTCGAGACTAATTTCTTAATTAAATCACATTTACATTGATAACTTATAATTAGGGATACTAATTATATTGTTTTATCTACTTGGATCAGTATGGTAATATCTGTTGAGTGAATGAATAATTCCCGAGGGTTGGTACAAGCGGGTAAAGGTTTGGTTGGTACGAGTGAGCAAAGGTTTGGTTGGTACGAGTGAGTGAATGCTTGGTTGGTACGAGTGAGTAGATGTTAGGTTGGTACGAGCGAACGGATTGAGAGTGTTTTGTCTAACGAGCGGTTTGAACGATCAGATGCGTTGAGAACAGAGACGAGTGTGCACGTGTAAGATTGAGTAGAAAGAGAGAGTAACAAAGTTCCTGTTTATATTTAGTTTATATACCATAGCAATAGTTTTTATATTAAAGCTTTGTATTCTGTTTATATACAGCGTGTCCCAAAACGATAGCGACAGCCGGAAATGGGAGGTTCCTTGGGTTATTTGAAGCGACATTTTCCAAAGCAAAAATGGCGTCCGCGGCTTTGTTTAGGAGTTATTAACGAAAAACACAGACCAATCAGAGCGCGAGCTAGACGCCCGCGAGCTAGAAGCCAACGCTCGCCTGCCGGCTCGCCGCGCGGAACGTGCCAGCGGGCGTCTAGCTCGCGCTCTGATTGGTCCGTGTTTTTCGTTAATAACTCCTAAACAAAGCCGCGGACGCCATTTTTGCTTTGGAAAATGTCGCTTCAAATGACCCAAGGAACCTCCCATTTCCGGCTGTCGCTATCGTTTTGGGACACCCTGTATAAATATTTGGTCAAAGAGATTTATTTCCAAGCAACCTTCAAAAACAGATTCTCTAACAATACCTGAAAGATCCTCGTGCAATCGCAGACCAGGCAATAACAATAATACGATAAGCCAAAGCTTTCGCGAAGCAACTTTTACCTGAGCTTGTCGCGGGATTAATCAGAAATATAAAAATTCATTGATCGACGGAAAAACGTAGATGTAGCTGAAGAAAAACTCATAAACGTTTATGCTGTGTTAAATACGCGCGCCATGCACGGAACCACGCGTGGGATTAAAAATATTCTTCGACTTCCCTCGTTAATGTGAATCGCGGCGCTGCGGCGCGCTGGTATTAATTAAGGAAGGCTCAGCGGAAATGCACGAATTCGTTAAAAAATTTTAACTGGAAACAAAAATGCATTTGCTGTGGTCTGGTGTCTGACCCCTCGCGTTACAACACAATATATATCTCTCTTTCTCTCTCTCTCTCCCGGGGCACGCTGGTAATATACATTAATAAGGTCGCAGACTAACGCGCGCGCCCATGCAATTGCCCTGGCACCCATGACCTGGTTCTACAAATTAAGTAGCTTCCGATTATTAAAGCCGACGTTATGACAATTTATGGTGCCGCCGGTATTGGAAACGCATCTGCAGCTGTTCCGTTCCGTTTCCAGCCTCGTATCCTGATCCTTTTTCGATTAAGACCTTGGGTTCCTTTTGGCAAGCTTAAACACCCAGGTACCACCGGTACTGTACAGGGTGTAAAGAAATGATATATCATAGTGTGATTCTAGATCCTCGGCTTGGTGGAAATTGATGTAAGAATAGATTTGCGATCCGCCTGGGTTTCCCGGATTTGTCCTGGTTTTTAGTGCGTCCGGGGACGTCCGGGAGGATTTGCTTTAAGGATCCGAGTTTTTCTATGTTACTCGTTCATACTTGCTCCACTATCAATATTAGGGTCATTTCTCGCGAAATCAGACACTTTCTGGAGTCAGAAACTGTCGTAAAGGTTGGGACACGTTTTGTTTTTATACTATAGCACTTCATAGGATGAGAATTACGCGAAAAAATATTATACCGTTGGAAAGGTACAGTGGCCAGCTACATTTTCGTTCGAGAAAGTATAATGATAGCGCTAATGGCTAAAAAGTTACAGCCAATTTTCTGAAGACAATGTTTTCGACAGAAAGAAGGGAGGCCTTCAGCTGATAATGTCAGATCAAATAGCCTGTTAACCCAACAGATGATTTCTCTAGGAAGCTTGAGACGATTTCTCTAGGAAGCTTGAGATGAGCAAACTACGGTCTAGACCGAATATAGTAGAAAGATCTGAAAAATATAACACCCTTTAACTCTGCTTCTTCGAAGAGAAGAGTTTATCAGATTATGGATATCAAGAAAAGGGTTGGATTTAGCATTGCCCGAGTAGTTACTCAGTGCTATTAATGCACGCACACAGTCAGAATAGATGTAAACGTAATAATTAGAACAGTTATAAGCAAGCTCAAGGGCATATTTGACTGCAATACACTCATCAGAAAAGATAGACACCGTTGCACAACGTTGATGAGCTTGATTAGCCAAGCTAGACAACTAAAGTAGAAAGTGTAAGCTGGTCTCCTGCGATTTATCTGACACCTTGTATATTTGTCCTGGGAAAATGGTAAGCATGCGTGATAATCGATGAGACGGAAGTCAACTGCGAATGTCGGTGTCGTCCACAAGCGGCGATTTCGCGCGGGAATCGTGCTGGAGATTAAGAAGCTCTCTACGTCCGCGGGGGTTTGATCGGAAAAATATTTCGCGAGAAGGCTAGCCGAGGAGGAAGAGGGACAGAAGGCTGGGGCGAGAGATAGAAGGAGGACAAGAGAAAAGTGATACGAGGGTATCGAGCTTTCTTCACGTTGGACAATTCATCGTGGCGGAGAGAGTTTTTTATTGAACTGCTCGGGACACACGTCGAAAGAAGACCCGAGACCCCAAATAAATCTCTCGGGTAATCCCGATCGATCGTGCTTGCAAAGAAAGCGCCGGCCGTTTCGATGCAGCGACGCGGAAGCATCGAATTCATTCCTGGCCAGTGAAGACCGCCTCTGGCCGCGCGGGACAGCTGCTGTGCGACTAGGATCAGTGTTACCAGATCAAGACTTGAGTCCCCACTCAGCCTTCCCCTTCTACGACGCTATCACCCACGCTTTCGCCGCGACCCGGTCACGTGACGCGTTTCGTGATCCCTTCTCACTACCTGTGTACCGGCTCCCCCACTACTGACTGGAGGATACGGCCTCCTATACAGGGTGTCCCAAAACGATAGCGTTAGCTTGAAATGGGAGGTTCCTTGGGTCATTTGAAGCGACATTTTCCAAAGCAAAAATGGCGTCCGCGGCTTTGTTTAGGAGTTATTAACGACAAACACGGACCAATCAGAGCGCGATAATGGACATTCGAGACGAAAATCATAACTTCTAAACTAATCAATTTTTGACCTAAGTACCTTAA
>CM052273.1:747352-762430 GCA_028455795.1 Lasioglossum marginatum
TTTTCGAAAAGGTTCTACATACCTAACCTACTTTTCCAATATTAGCCCTTTGCACTCGAAGCTATTTTAACTGGAAAATTAAACATTTCTTCTGATCTAGAATATTTCCATTCCCCATGATTTTTGAAACTTTATGAATATGAAATTGGTATAATACCTAAATGTTTAGTGATTAATTAGATACTGATATATTTATTAATGTAAACAATATTTTGAATAATGGTACAGCAATTTTTGATGGTGCCTCAGAAGGGACAACCGAGTGGTTAGAATACAGTTACAGGTTGCCACAAAAATAAAAATTGCCATGCAATTTCTGTTTATTAACCCTTTGCACTCGGAGCTATTTTAATTCGAAAATTAAACATTTCTTCCGGCCTGGAATATTTCCATTCTCAATGATTCTTTAAATTTGGTGGATATGAAAAATTGATATAATACCTCATGCAATACTTAAATATTTAATAATTGATTGCAAAGGGTTAGAATACAGTTACAGGTTGCCACAAAAATAAAAATTGCCATGCAATTTCTGTTTATTAACCCTTTGCACTCGGAGCTATTTCAATTCGAAAATTAAACATTTCTTCCGGCCTAGAATATTTCCATTCTCAATGATTCTTTAAATTTGGTGGATATGAAAAATTGATATAATACCTCATGCAATACTTAAATATTTAATAATTGATTGCAAAGGGTTAGAATACAGTTACAGGTTGCCATAAAAATAAAAATTGCCATGCAATTTCTGTTTATTAACCATTCGCACTCGGAGCTATTTTAATTCGAAAATTAAACATTTCTTCCGGCCTGGAATATTTCCATTCTCAATGATTCTTTAAATTTGGTGTATATGAAAAATTGATATAATACCTCATGCAATACTTAAATATTTAATAATTGATTGCAAAGGATTAGAATACAGTGACAGGTTGCCACAAAAATAAAAATTGCCATGCAATTTCTGTTTATTAACCCTTTGCACTCGGAGCCATTTCAATTCGAAAATTAAACATTTCTTCCGGCCTGGAATATTTCCATCCTCAATGATTCTTTAAATTTGGTGGATATGAAAAATTGATATAATATGCAATACTTAAATATTTAATAATTGATTGGATACCAACATATCTAATAATCTCAACAATATTTTAAATAATATTAGCACTCGGGTGCTAAGGCAGACATCCGATGAAATTTTCAGTATGTGTATAACTAACATAGATCCGCAAAACATATACTTTAAATTTTCATTAAGGGCCCAAATAACAAAGTTTTAAAAGATGCCTTTTCTATTTTTGCATGTAACCCAGTAAATCATAATTTTCGGAAAATCTTTTCTGCATATCATTTCATAAACTAACGCTTCTAATTGATTGTAAAAAATCAGGTCGTTTGGTACAATTATAAAAAAGTTATCCTACTTTAAAGGGCTTACGAGTACTTTTTACACTCACTGTATGTATTACACTTCTGAGGCAAATATATTTCTATGTACCTGAACGAGTTTTGAGAACAAGAGCAGGATTTCAGACAATGAAATCCAAATCCTCGTATGGAGTAATAAATCCATTAAATCGCATTATTGCTAGCTCTAACATATTTTATAACAATATTGATTTTTTTAATGGCACGTTACAGGCATTCAAAACAAAATTGCGCAATACTATTTGTTAATCGTACCTGTATTTGTTTAGTTTCGCGCGGTCCATTCTTACGTAAATAGGTTAAGACTTTTCTTTTGTTATGTTTTCTTTTTGTTTTTATCAATTATACTGTAAAAACTGTGTACATTTGTATAAAAGGACCTCGGTCCGTAATCCCAGATAACACCGGACGTCGACATTATTCGGACGTCCGTGGGATGTACAGAGGTCCACTGGACATCCATCGGATGTCCGGGTGCTATTTGGGATAATAATAATAATATACCAACGAACAAAACTCCACAGACAGAAAACCGTTCGTTCAGTGTACTCGACATCTTCATCCGAACACCTTGATCTCCATTTAATTCGGATACGAGAGTCGATCCCGCCGGATCGTTAAGGATGTTCTGGAGGTAATATAAAAACGCAATAAAATTTTTGGAAATTTGACAAGATATAATTCTTACTAAATCGATGCAATTACCAAAGTTCGGGTTCGATTCACTGCACCGTTTAAGAATTATAGCAACTTAAAGTTTGCGCATTTCAACACGTCTTCTTATGGAGAATTCATAAAATTCCACTTCAAACCCTATTTAAACCTTGAAAAAACGCAACTAGAAACTCCAGTTTTTTTTTTATATGAAGTAAAAATTATGTAATTAATTATGTTCAAAATTTATTAGGATTCACTAAACGGTTACAGAGCAAAAAAATTATAAACTGTTACAAAACGTCAAATTTATCGTGTTGTCTGTCACTAGCATGGAAGCGCGACAAGCGTAGACTACAGAGGGTACAGTATTCGCAAAAGTTTAATGCAAAATATACTCATGAATGGCTTTCGTTGCCAATATATTGATGGATTTCGAATTTCTTGTAGTTTCGTCTCCCATTGTACCTCCAGAACATCCTTAACACTAGGTTTACGGGACCCGTCAAAATGACAGGTTCTAATATTTTTAATTTGCAATTATTAAGATTGCAAAGATGCTTCCCTGAGGAATTATTTACCAAATCTATTTCTTTGGGTATATATTATTGGAAAAATGGCCAAAAATTTGGATAGACACATATCTGTTATGTTTATAAAATAATGTGAAATAGTTATTTCTAGAGCTCCGTAAACCTAGTGTTAACACAGTCTCACGATTGTGTAAAGGTCTGTTTAGTTTAGCCAGGTCCGGCCAGTGCATCAAAACTTAAGGATAGGGGGTCCGGCATCGGCTCCCTAGCATTGGTGCACTGGCCGGACCTGGCTAAACTAAACAGACCTTAACACGTCGCGTCGGGACGGTCCAGCGCGAAAGAGGAAAAGGATCTCTGTACTCACCTTGTCGAGATCGATCTCTTCCTGCGAGTTGAGCTTCGGGCACGTGAAGACCGAGTATTCCGAATTGTTGACAGAGTTTTCGGCCCACGAGACACCGGCAAGAATCAGCATCACTAAACACCACATCATCGTTCGCGAATGGATTCCGTCTTTCTGGAGGTTCTCCGAAATCGATCTCCGATCGTTTCGGCGTCGTGTCGAACGCGTATGGACGGAATCGGATCAGGGAAAAGAAACAGAGAAACAGATCAGGAGTAGCAAGAGATAGATAGAGAGAAAGAGAGGTAGCGATCAGTCTAGCACAGTTGTCATCGACGCGTCGATCGCGATCACACGCGGCTCAGCATGTCCCAGACTTTGAACCAATTTTTCGAACTGGCCGCCGCGCTACTAGGTGCACTGATTCCTCTTCAGAGATCCCGGAGAGATTCCGGGACCGGAACGATTCCGGTGCTGGGAGGATCGGGGTGTCGAGACTCTCAGCGCGACTGTCGTTCGGCAGACACGTTGATAAGAGGCAACATCGCACAAGCCTTGTCCTCTTCGACTAATATTTTCCGAGCGAGTCACGCGGCTCCGCTCCCCTAGTTCCTTCGCTCTCCGTCGCGCTTCTGGAACGCTTTAATTGAACGGCTCGCTCATCCCCGCGCGCTCGTCTGTGATCGATGCTTCAGCGCATCGCTTGCTCGCTCGCGGTTCGTTCTCTCGCTTCCCTCCGTGGATCTCCCTCTCGTTCACGATCGCCCCGGCTGTGCGAGAGAGGTCTGGTCACTGCTGGATCACGCGCGCGCGGTCCACGGCCGCGGAACTGTCGAGGACGTTTCTTCTCTAGGAGCAGCGGGTCTACCAACGAGTGAGCATCGTAGGCTACACACGCTCGATGAACTCTGGCGCGGATCGATATTTGCACGGGCCTCGATAAACACGCTCGCAATTCCTCCGTCCACGCGTGGTTCACTCGCTCGTATGGAAACTCGCGGTTACCACGGAGGGATCAAACGACGATCGGATCTACTCGCGAATGTTTCGCGATGCTCCGTGAAACCACTCGGTTCTCCAGAAGAACCGCTCGATCGACGGTTTCGAGCGTAAAGATCCTCGTCGATCACCGGGGTCGATTCCGTACACCACTCGACACGCTCTACAGGCGAGAACCGAACGACGATCCAGAGGAGACCACGATCGAGCAGGCCGGGATGCGCACGCGACGCAGTCGTAGGGTACTCTGACGTTCCCAGTCTGCTCCGCTGGTCCTCGCCTACGTCCGTCCGTCGCGACGCACCCACAATCCGCAGGGGAGGGGAACTAAGAATGGACCGAACACGTGAAGGAGATCAAGGATTAGCTGCGGAACCACGTTTTTCCCCACCGGAATCAATTTTCCCGAAAGGTGCGCAAGTTTCGGACAGGTGACACCACCGCTCACTGCACGGTCAGTGGACCACCGGGCTCCCGGCGTACGATCGCTTTACGGATAGTAGACTCTCGGGAATGGTCATTTTGCTGACCGAAGGGTTCCTCATTGTGGAAATTAACCCCTCAGGGACGATGTCTCTGTGCGCTCCACAGTGGGGTAAACCGATGAATTTTGTGTCGAAATCAAAGAACTTTCGATGGAGATGAGATAGAGCGACGATGTTTTTTAATCACAGCTGAATCATTGCGGAATATGGGAGAATAGAGAAATTATGGAACGAATGTTTTTTAACTTTGAGAATCTGTGTTGAACTTGCAGAATTACAAGGAAATTGTGGTTTATCCACGGATAGATCTTCTTCCTGACATGCTATACCTCATTCACGCTGATTTTAAATCTGACCGCAAAATTTGTCCACCACCTCAGGAGTTTACAAAAAATCGATTTTTGTGAAAATAACTATTGGCTGCGCAAATTAGTTCGGTCCGTTTTTTCGTGGCATTTACTACAGAACAAAATGAATGAACAGATTAATCAAAGTATTGTCCATCGCCGGCTACTACTTTTTTCCAGCTCTCAGGCAATTTTCGAATTCCATCTCGAAAGAATGTCTCGTCTTTTGAGGCGATCCAAGTTAGGAGCTAATTTTCGATCCCTACGAAAGAAGTGAACCGGTGACCTGCCAAATCGTGCTGCATCCGTCGGAACAACCAGTAATCCGAAGGAGCAATGTCCAGCGAATACAGCGGGTGCGGTAAAATATCCCACTTGAGCGTTTCCAAATATTTTTTTACAACTTTTGCGACACGAGGCCGAGCGTTATGCAGAAGAATAACTTTGTCGTATCTTTGCTCGTGAATTGCCTTGCTTGTGAATCATTCCCATGGATTTCAATCGTACTGAAGTAATGCCTTCAATTCTGTGTCTTCGAATTTTTTTGCCTGTCCAGAGCGAGGCTTGTCTTCAACGCTGAAATCACCATTCTTGAAACGTCGAAACCATTCCCTACATGATTTATCGGTTGGTGCATTGTCACCATAAACTTCTACAAGCATTCGGTGCACTTCAGCTGCACTTTTCTTCCAATTAAAGCAGAAAACTAAAACCTCCCGCAAATGCTGCTTACCCAAGGCCTTCGGGTCACCGATTTAGTTGAGATTTTGTATACTTATAGATCTCGATCTCCCTTTTACGAATATATACCATTATAGGGGCAAACACTCAATAATTGTTGAGATATTCATAAACAAAGTTCTTAAATTAGTGCTTAAATCTGCAATTGTAGAGGAAGTATACAACGAATAATGTCCTGGTGTAATGGCAGCAATTCAACACCGTTTCGGGCGCATAAACAAATTCATAAATCGTTAACTTACCAAAGAACAAAAAGGGTAGCGCATCTCGCAATAATTCTCAGTGCAATATAACTAAGTCTGTTTAAAGCACATTAGCTCTAAGACTCTAGATTTTACACATCAAAAGCGTTATATTTTTATGCATTTTGTATAATCCTAAAAATGTAAGTGTTGGTCGTAAATAAAAATGTTGTTTAAAAAGAAAAGAAAATGTGTAATGGCAGCGTACTAGACATACACCCATAAAAGGGTAAAATGGGAAAAATATTTCTTTTACTTATTTATTTATATTATTTATTCGCTGTGTAACATTGACTTGTTTATAAGAGATTACACATTTATTACAAATTAAATAACAAAAGTTTTAAAGCATACGAAAGTACGCTTTTACGACATGTACCACCAATCTGTATCAATTTGTCATCACAGAAATCAGCTGTCACTATGAACATTCATAACAGCCAGAGCTTTTGAAAGACCGAACTAATTTGTACTCCCAATAATGAAATAATTTTTTCGTTGAAATGATTTGATAACGAACTAGTTTGAAGGTATATTGTATTCTCATATATGGAACACAATGAAAACGGTTAAAAGTGGTTAAAATCGTAGTCTCTGCTTAACATCCACAAATTCGTATATTTTCCGATGCACGTCGTTTTCTCCGCGTTAACAAATTTCGATGAAATTTTCAGCACAACTAACACAGATCTACAAAACGCATGGTTTAAAATTACTATCGCAAATATTTTTTTTAACTTGTTGCATTGTTAATTATTTCAAATATTGTTTAAATTATTAGATATGTTGGTATCCAATCAATTATTAAACATTTAAGTATTGCATATTATATCAATTTTTCATATCCACCAAATTTAAAGAATCATTGAGAATGGAAATATTCCAGGCCGGAAGAAATGTTTAATTTTCGAATTGAAATAGCTCCGAGTGCAAATGGTTAATAAACAGAAATTGCATGGCAATTTTTATTTTTGTGGCAACCTGTAACTGTATTTTAACCCTTTGCAATCAATTATTAAATATTTAAGTATTGCATGAGGTATTATATCAATTTTTCATATCCACCAAATTTAAAAAATCATTGAGAATGGAAATATTCCAGGCCGGAAGAAATGTTTAATTTTCGAATTGAAATAGCTCCGAGTGCAAATGGTTAATAAACAGAAATTGCATGGCAATTTTTATTTTTGTGGCAACCTGTAACTGTATTCTAACCCTTTGCACTCGGTTGTCCCCTCTGAGGCACCACCAAAAATTGCTGTACCATTATTCAAAATATTGTTTACATTAATAAATATATCAGTATCTAATTAATCACTAAACATTTAGGTATTATACCAATTTCATATTCATAAAGTTTCAAAAATCATGGGGAATGGAAATATTCTAGATCAGAAGAAATGTTTAATTTTCCAGTTAAAATAGCTTCGAGTGCAAAGGGCTAATATTGGAAAAGTAGGTTAGGTATGTAGAACCTTTTCGAAAAGTTGTGCGAACAACGGTCCCTTAGGGGGGTCATATTGATCCAGCCACAGTACAGTACAATCCAACATTTAAGTATTGTATGAGGTATTGTATCAATTCTCGTATCCACCGAATTTAAAAAATCATTGAGGATGGAAATATCCTAGGTCGTAAGAAATATTTAATTTTCGAGTTAAAATACAATAGCTCCGGGTGCAAATGGTTAATAAACAGAAATTGCATTAATTTCGATGCGCGCTATCTTTTCGTCCCGGAGGTTAACTTTTTCCATTGTGCATTCCAATTTTTCTTGGATCAAAATTCAGATATAAAGTTGCTTGCATCGTGGAATATTCCTTCGTTCTTCCCGTTGCCTTGTGAAAGTTGGAAAGTCCTTAGCGCAGATCTCAGGAAATGCTGAACTTCGATACAACTTTCATCAAATATATCAATCGCTGAAATCCGTCGGTTTGTGATCAAAGTTTACTTCTCCATTTTTCCACATATCCCTGCAACACTCGGAGAACGAAATCCGTCCGGAGCTATACGTTCCGAGTTCCCTATAACCATCGCGAGACTTTCGCGCGACCTCATCACGATTTCAGTAATAATACAATAAAAAGTTTGAAGTGGCCATGGCCAATCTTGTTATTGAACCGATTGTGTTGGTACGAACCACGTCCGACACTTTCGGTTCTCGCGGTTCAAAACGAATCAAATCCATTTGTTATTCTTTTTGAATTACTCGGTCAGAGAGAGAGACAGAGGGGGAGAGAGAGAGAGCAATTCGCGAGCACCATGTACCCTGCAAATTCCCACGAGAAATTTTCGGGACGAGACGCGGAAACAATGCTCGCGAGTCGATGTGAAAATTCCGGAAACTCGGTTTTCGCGATGGACGAGAGCGCATCCCGGTTTTTTGCCGGGCAGTTTTACGCGAGGCAGAGTCGTAAGTTGCCTTGAAGGCTCCAGTTTGCTCGTTTCCCCTACACCGTAGATACGGCACGAGAAAAAAACTGTTCATACACTGCTGGCGTTTTCTAACTACTGTTAACAGTCTTCTCCAACGTGGCGTTGAGTGAACAATTACATGTGCCAGATTGCCGCACAGGAATTCCGCTTTCCGTCGAACTGCATAGTCGAACGAAAATAATGAACATCCTCGACGTAACTTAACACTACGGTCCCTGTTGTCCGATGCAACTTATATTTCGAAAACTTTTCTGCTACTATCATATTTTCAACTATCATTATTGTATGTGGCAATAGTTAGTGCCTCACCCTGTATACAGGGTGAATTCGATAAAGCAGGACACCTAAACATCTCCGTTACTTTTCGTTGTACAAAAAAACTTCGTAGGACAAAGTTACACTGTTTGAAGGGCCACATATAACGTAATGTAAGGGAAAAAAAAATTTCAAGATCATTCTTACGAGATTTCAAGGTTATCGATGTTTTTTTAAATGGAATGATATATTTTCGTATTAACGTAATGTTGTAGCTGACAAAATAACGAATTCATCCATGTAACACAATATGACCTTCAAATGAGCTTCAACCCAGAAAAATGGTATAAATAAAATTCAACGTGTAAGATTCATTTGATATATTTCTGTTACGCGAAATGTTCAAAAATATTCCCTTCAGCTGCTATACGTTCATTCAGCCGTGAAGTTACAGAACGTACTGCCGCGTAATTCATTTCTCAGGAAATCGACGCACAAGCCTGGACGATTCTTTCTTTCGATTTGCCTCGTTCTAGCACGAGGGTTTGTATTCGCTGCTGCCAGAACATTAATTGTGTTTCCTTCATTCCTTACAGTCCTCACCTTTGTACGTTTTTTATTTTCGACGCTACCAGTTTCACGGAATTTATTTAACAAATTGGAGTAAACTGATGGACAATTACGATTAGGAAATCGGTCCTTGTACAACTGCACGGCTTCTCTTAAACACTGTCGACTTTCTCCATAAATGAAAATCACATCAATCGTATCTTCCTTCGAGTAACGCATTGTGAAACGTTCATCGATAAACTGATCGAGAAATCTTGGGAACTGTGGAAATCTGATAGCAAGAAGGTCTTCTGAGTAATTAGTAGTGGATAAACACGATTCTGTACGAACGTATAGGTGAAGGTATATCATAATTGTCCTCCTGTCAACACCGAATCTGTTATTATGTTGTTTATCGCGATACATTTGAATGTATAGCAGCTGAAGGGAATATTTTTGAACATTTCGCGTAACAGAAATACATCAAATGAATCTTACACGTTGAATTTTATTTATACCATTTTTCTGGGTTGAAGGTCATTTGAAGCTCATATCGTGTTACATGGACGAATCCGTTATTTTGTCAGCTACAACATTACGTTAACGAAAATATATCATTCCATTAAAAAAAACATCGATAACCTTGAAATCTCATAAAAATGACCTTGCAATTTTTTTTTCCCTTACATTACGTTATATGTGGCCCTTCAAACGGTGTAACTTTGTCCTACGAAGTTTTTTTGTACAACGAAAAGTAACGGAGATGTTTAGGTGTCCTGCTTTATCGAATTCACCCTGTATAGTATATTGGTTACAATTTTATCCAGCAGTGTACGATACACCCGGAGGAAACTGCGTCGCTTCTTCTGGCGCGGCCGAATAATGCGAACAAGAAACTTCAGCCGCGTTGTTTGCACGAGCAACGCGTTTCGCGGCCGCTCGCAAATTCGCCGGAATTTATCGAACTTCGGCCGTTCGCAATAATTATGCGGCCTCGCTCGATCGACAGAACGGACCAACAAAAAAACGAAATCGCTGGGAAAATGAAATTCCTTGCCTGCCCGGCTCCGATTAACCGCTGCGCCTCGATTGTTCCGCATTTTTCGACAACTCGCCGCCGGCCTTTCTTGTATCTTCCATCGGCACCCACGCAACCGTTCCCATCGTGGTCACCTTCGGAGCTCTGATTTCATTCCTAGCGAAAAATTAGGATTGCTATACTCAGCTATTAACACCTGTAGAAAACCTTATCCGTGGCGACCGGCGCGGTGTGGCGCGGCCTGGGGAGAGAATACGACGCGCGCTAAAGGAGAGCGGGTTGCCCGCAGTCGGGCGAACAATCCGGGATTTTATAAATTTTTACTCACCTCGTCGCTTAGATGCGCACGCTGGCCAGAAACGAATAGCCGTTTTATCCCGAAGAATAAGAAAACGAGCGTCAGTCAAATACACATCGGACTTTTTTGATAACTTACACCGGTCAAAATGACCGGTTTCAGATTCTTTTATTTTACAATTATTGAAATAATAAAAATGCATGTATAGTAAAGTCTAAATAAAATCAATCTTGTAATTTTTATGAGGGAACATGTAGGGTAAATGTACGTATATGTTATCGAGGACTGTCTGACACAGTATAAACAGGTGTAACTTTAAACCGCATTATCTCGGAAGGTGGAAAATGTAACGTAGACACTTATTCGATATTCGCATTCAATTATCGGCGGCTGTAAACGCGGACAAACGGTGCCTCGAGCCAATTCAATCACGAAAAAAACCATTCGCAGTACGCCGAGCGTCCCGGCTCGACTCGATGTTTCTTCTCCGATTAATGTTTTCAATGGGATTCGATATAAATTCTCTAATTGGTTCAATAGCGTTGAGGCGGGGGGTGGGTAATGCAATTTTTTTCTCCGGCCCCGGGCAAAGAGCCGGAGAGAGAGACGCAGTAATTACTAGGCTCGCGGAATACCGTATTAATTGAAAGAATTCTCGTTGGTCAAATATTTAAACGATCCTTCGCCGTTCCCGTCGTCCTTCCATTAACGTTGAGCGATTTCGGATTCGTTGCATCGACCGAGCTCGCAAGCCGGCTGCTCTCTCCGTCTTAAATCATTCGACGAATCAATTTATTCGTGTACATTCAACGGTCCAGACGGATCTGAAAGCCGCCCGAGCAAACGCGAAACGGCCGTTCCGCTGCTCGACCGTTTCGCCGTTCATCCCCTTTAACGAGATATCCGTTTAAGTCCAATGTGGGTTATCGTGGCTGTAAGTAAAACTTCGAGCACGATCGTTAAAAAACAATACGGTGTGTCTATAATGTGAATACGTGTATAATGTTCGCCAAGAATTGTATTGTCATTGTTATCGGGAAGGAAGGTAGGAAATAAACAACTCAAAACTAATGTTCTATACAGGAAATGTGTCGAATACGAGCAGAATTATCGATTGAGACAATAAGTAGCTTCACTGACGTCAAAGTATTTAATACTGTATGAAAGCTGCAGGCGTCAGATTAAGACTTGTGTCCCCACTCTACTTTGCTGATAATATTTTAATTTGAATCTTTGCCGCAACAGAACAAGAATGTTGCCAGGGGCCTCCTTGTCATCTCACCAGAACGCGGTGCTTTGCAAAAATTAATAATTTAGAATCACCCTTTCGCTCACATCTTTTTTATTCCTGCCATCCAGCGTGCACTCCATTGTGTATTGGCGAGCAAGCACGCGACAAGCCGTGGAATCATTACGAAGGGAATAACAAAGATAAGCGCTTCCTCTCGGAGCATCAGCGCACGGGGATTATCTTAAAGCATGTTTCGAGATATGAAAAGCAATATACGGCTTTGGGTGCTTCGGGACGATTTTTAAATGCCCTGCTGATTCCAAAAAGTTCCGAGTCGCGGTCTCGTGGAGGACCCTTGAAAAGACGCGATTGCTAGATGGCTCTTCATCAAGAACATTTCAGCGGTCGCATTGTGTTCCCGAAACGAAGTCGCTAAATAAGTCTTCTTCCGGCGCGCGCGAATCGATTAATCATCCGGCGAATTCTTCCACGTCGATCGAGAGGACCGAATTTCTCTTTCTCTCTGCGTGGAACTCGCTCGTCGATAAAACGACCGCTGGTACACGCGGCGCGGTGCGGCGCGTCGGCGGACATTTACCAGCCCGCAGCCTGAATCATCAGCCGGATTGAATGAACGAATTAAGTTTTCATTGGCCCGATACGTGACACAAGCTGACGTTTCCTTTGTCTCCCTCGCGAGCCAACTCGACGAGCATATTCTCTCTGTCTCGTCGCCGCACCGCTCCGCGCCGCTCCGCTCCGGAGTCCCCCGGGTTTCGTACCCGCGATCTGCTTGCTATTCGCACAGTGTTCTTTTTCACGAACCCAGAGGATCGCAGAACAAGTTCGCAGGATCTCGATTATCCACTGTCTCTGTCGCCCACCATTCTTGTTCTCCGGAGCCACGATTAGTATGTCTGCCGCACCGGGATCTCACTCGAAATTTCTTTTGGTTTGTTGCTAGAGAACACAAGTATATACAGTGACCCGAATTAGTATTCGGTCTTAGCTCTAAAAACGACGATAACTTTTTTAATATTGTACTATACGATTTGAACTTTTTTGAGGAGCTAGAGCAATTAGTCTACTACTGGATGTGAAAATGAATTTTTTCAAAAATTGCAATTGATCGGAATTGTAGAAAAAATACTAATAGTCCAGTCAACGAAAAGTTGCAGAGGGAAATGGAAGGAACACAATTTTTGACTTTGGGACTTTGTTCGGACTAGTTAGGAGGTAAACATACTAAAAGTCCCCACTCCTAGGAGGTGAGCGGGGTGCAGGGGGGCACGTAGAAGGTCCCTTTTTTCGGGTTTTCGCTTATACAGGGTGGTCCACGCAACTTGCACACCTATAATAACTTCCAAAGTATGCGTTGCACGAAAAAGTTTTGTATACAGAAGTTGCATGGTCTGAAGGGGTACATTATGTAGTGTATATATTTTTTTACAGATGAAAGCGTTTCGGAGATTTGAAGGTCGACTTTGTTTTTTTAAATGGAATACTATATTTTTTATGCCGAAATATGGAAGAATGTCGAATTCTGAGTATAAAAATGTTGACCTTCATATGTCCTAAACCTAATAGTTAACGAGATATTATCCAAAGAAGAAAGAAAATGAATTCCATAATATCTCGTTAACTATTAGATTTATGACATATGAAGGTCAACACTTTCATACGCAGAATTTGATACTCTATCGATCTATGGTGTAAAAAATAGGACATTCCGTTTAAAAAAGTCAAGGTGACCTTGAAATCTCCTCTATCCAAGCAGTAAATGTTTGTGTCACAATATGACCCCCTCTATACCGCGTAAGTTTTGCATACAAAGCAATAACTATGTCCACTTTGAATATTGCCATTATTTGTAATAATATGAAAAAATGTTGTATACAAAACTTACGCGGTATAGAGGGGGTCATATTGTGGGTCAAATTAGTGAATTTTGAGCGCGGATATCTCGGAAACTATGCGAGATAGCGAAAAACTGAATGGAATCAATCTTGTGGCACGTTTTATCAGCTTTAATTTTGTATAGGATGGTCTTATCGCTAGGATGCACAGTTCTCGAGATATAAGCGAAAAAAGGACCTTTTACGTGCACCCCGCTCAGGAGTGGGGACTTTTAGTATGTTTACCTCCTAACTAGTCCGAACAAAGTCCCAAAGTCAAAAATTGTGTTCCTTCCATTTTAAGCATTCATTGACTGGACTATAAGAGTTGCATTTTACAACTTTTTTATGTGAGCCTATATTTTAAATGTAAAAGATACGTTTTGGCGTTCGACGATCGGCATCGACTTCTTCTTTGAACCCAGTACCCTCACGTTGCTAACCTCACACACACTCAATAAAAATAACCTTACACTTAGCGTCGCGATTCTATTCATAAAATCTCGTGGTGTACCAGTCAATGAAGGTCTCCATTACGCGACGATACGGAGGAAAAGATCGTACTCGAATCGAACCTACGAATGGCTTCGAGCGGAGGTGCAGTCTCGCGTAAATGAAAACCAGCGAGCTTCGCGACCGTGCTGTTGACAATTTCTTCGCGGGTTTCTATTATCCGATACCAATGCACGCGACCCGGCTGTCTCCCAATTAGCTCGGTTAATCGAGGTTCTACCGGGCATGGAAATCCGACGACAAAGGCGGTCTGCTAGGAAACGAAACGGTGTAATCGCTATGAAAACGGCTCGCGCAGCTCCGTGAGCCATCGCAGTACTTTGGAAACGTTCTAGATTTGTGTAATCGCAAAACTTCATTAATTAGCAACGACGCAGGGCAGACGCGGCGCCACTTGAGGAGAGGAAGCTTAAAAGAGTAACGAAGTTCCGACAGCAACAATTATATTTCTAGCCTAGCCATTTTATGCGCTGCCTTCATCAACCAAGATATTGAAATATTGCATCGAACAATTCACACCAACGATGACGTTTCGACACGAGAAACTAGCCTTCCGTTCCTGGTTTCGTATTTTATTGGCCCGGCGCGCGGCGCGCGGCGTGGAGCGATTACCGTGAATATTAATTCGCCAACGCGGAAAGTACGAATGAATAATATTCCTCGGCCGAACCAATCCCTCACAGTATTTCGGGCCGAGGAGAACGTGTACCTCGGCTCGGCCGAAATTGAAAACTCATCCAGCGGGACAATCGTTTCCCCATATTTCCTACGTTCCTCGATTTCCTTCCGTAATCCTGGATCCAGCGCCTCGACCTCTTATCTCTTTCTACCTTCTCCTCGGTTTTCTCGAGCTTATCCGTCGACCGTACCACGCACGGAGACAAGTATCCACCTGGTGATCCACGTCGAAATTATTGACACGCCGGCACACTGTCGCATGTCGTCCCTTTTCCTAAATATCGGGTCGTCGGAAAAGTCATGGCCAGGGATGCGAATCCTAACCCGAACCCGGTTCGGGTTTCGTAACTCGAGTAACTCGCCTAACCCGGTTCGAATTCTTCTGTAACCCGTCTAACCCGGTTCGAAT
>CM052273.1:762530-785306 GCA_028455795.1 Lasioglossum marginatum
AACCTTGAAATGGGATACCTTGAAATCTCCACTATGCCTCTACCCAGACAGAAAATGTTTGTGTCACAATATGCCCCCCTCTATACCGTGTAAGTTTTGTATACAACATTTTTTCATATTATTACAAATAACGGCAATATTCAAAGTGGACATAGTTATTGCCCCACCCTGTATACAGGGTGGTCCACGCAATTGTTTCAAGTCATAACTCCGTTATTATTGCATTTACGAAAAAATGGCAAAGGAGAAAAATAAATGGTTCGAAGAGCATTACATCTGTAGGCCTTTAAATTTTTTTTAGATGCAGCAGTGCATGTGCAATTAACAATTGCATCATTTCTTTAAATAGAAATGCATATTCTTTTTTACACAGATCGATTCTTCTGTTCATTCTACGTAAAAAATGATTAGGGTGCCATACGCAAAAAATTATTAGATCTCGAGATATTTTCAAAAAATGTCTTTCGCGGCAGCAGACCTCCAAAACGCTGCCCGCTGCAGCCTTGGGTAAAAAACTTTTAAGGGCCTGCGAATGTGTAGCGTACTTCGAATCTTTCTCCTGTGATATTTTTTCGTGAATGCATTAATAACGGAGTTATGGCCTGAAACAATTGCGCGGCCCACCCTGTATATCTTAGTTACATCTCTCTATTATATAAAATAGTTCTGTCACGCTAAAACGCCGAGTGGGTTGCCTTCCGAAGGGGTACAGCAAATTGACGAGCGGGTTGCCTTCCGAAGGGGCACCGAAAATTGAGAAGCGGGTTGCCGTCCGAAGGGGAACTGAAAATTGAGCGCCGTGAAAGTGTGTATTTTTCAAAGAGAGAGAGCGGGAGAGAGAGAGCGGGAGAGAGAGCGGGAGAGAGAGAGAGTGAGAGAGCGGGAGAGATATTGAGAGAGCGGGAGAGAGAGAGAGAGAGCGGGAGAGAGAGAGAAAGAGCGGGAGAGAGAGAGAGAGCGGGAGAGAAAGAGTGCGGGAGAGAGAGAGAGAGCGGGAGAGAGAGAGAGCGAGGGAGAGAGAGAGAGCGGGAGAGAGAGAGAGCGGAAGAGAGAGAGCGAGGGAGAGAGAGAGAGAGCGGTAGAGAGAGAGAGAGGGAGAGAAAGAGAGGGAGAGAGAGAGTGAAGCGGGGGTTGGCGAGCGAAGCGAGCAGGGGGCGGAGCCCCCTAGTATTTTATATAAAACAATATAAACTTTTCGTTCTGATCAAGGCCAAAGATGATGTAGGTTCTGATCCAGGCTAAAGATGATGTAGGGCGCGCAGTGGCTCAGTGGGTAGATCGCGCGACTGCGGACTTCCGTGGTCGCGGGTTCGATCCCGACGCCGGGCACCTCTGGAAATATTTCCATGTGCCATTTTAAAACTGTGGTAGTGACTAAATTCAACTATCGACTGATTACTATTTAGTTGCTACATACTATGGAATATTTAGTCGATAGTTTTTAGTCGACTGAAATTTCGTTTCAGTGGTTACGTCTAGATCGCGGGCTATAGTCTATGCCTACGTATAGGTCTCATCTCTCACTCATTCTTACAGCGATCGCATGCAATCGATTCATGAAGTCAGAGTCGTATAATAATAATGCAATATAAAGGCAAAGTGTTAATGAACTTTCTAAAAAAATATCTAATATTGATAGATATAATTATAAAATACTATTTTTTCTTTAGGTTGTGATTAATATCTTATTCCCATAAATGCAATACATATATGAGTATTGTTATTTAATAATTGTATAATATTTGTAGTATAATAATTGTTATTTATGCTACATACATTAAGCTACATTATTGAACTTATTCGATATCCCTAATGAGTGAATGTATTTGATAAAATTGATAGTAAATCTTATAAGATCTATTCGAAACTCCCGCCGTTAAAGTTCAACCAATAGTTTGATAGTTCAAGCGACTGATTCAGTTAACTGAATTTAGTCGATAGTTCAAAAAATCAGTCGACTGAAAATAGTAGTTGGCTACTATCGATTTAGTCGATAGTTTTAGTCGATGGTGCCCATCTTAGACCATATATACCTATAGACCCGGCACAGATAATTTTCCCCTCGGCAAAGATAAAGTACACTGTGACGTCACATTTTCAAAAGATGTATAAGCTATGCTCATCGACAGTGCCTCAGCTTGGCTTATAGGGGGGTGAGGGGAATCAGCGGGTGCATATGCGGGTAGGTACACAGTATACGGAAAGAATGGACAGGATAATTTCAAAGAATTTAGCATTGTATCATGAAATAATCAATTATAAACTGTATTTGAGATACAGATGTTTATTCTATATGTTTTATTAAGGTATTACAGTATATATGGTCTAAGGTTGCCGTGTCAGCCATTTTGAAATTATCTTAAGATTTATCTTTTGACGTCACAGTGTGCTTTATCTTTGCCGAGCTGCATTCTCGGTTTTCCTATACACATACTATACCTATGCCGGGTCTATAGGTATATATGGTCTAAGGTGCCCATCACTAAACTGTCGAGCCCAAGCTAGTTCGGAAACCTTCTAAAAACTGTAGGTCCCATCGCGAAAAAACCCTGGCAATTAAGTTAAAACCCTGTGAACCCTGGCGCTTTTTTCGCGCATGCGCGAGTTTCGGCAGGAACGTATCTGCGTCCGAAGTTTGTGGGGGATTATTGGAGGGAAAATAGTGGGGGAGTATGATTGGCGGGAACGTCTAGCGGAGGTTAGAAATTAGCGGGGCGACCAAGGTACCCAATTTTCGTACTTGACTGAGGCTAGAATCGTCGCGCATGCGCGAGAAAAGCGCCCCGTATCACATCACTGTCCACTAGAGTCCACTGATTTCACCAACGTGGATAGGGAATTTTCAATAATGTTGATAAACACCAGTAAACAATCGAAGTTTTCCCCAAGAATCGAGGAAAATTTGCAATGTGTATAGTCGACACGGTCGAACACAATGGAACCCTATATACACCTGGTGCCTGGTACCTGGTTCCCGAAGGCGAGTGATATCTGTCTAGTACTCGTGTCCAATATGGCGTGTATATTGTGAATTGCATTAACGTGCAGGTAAGATTCGTCTTAATTTTTGTAGTTTCCATCCGACGGATAAGTTAAACAACGAAAGTCTGTCCATTTTGTCGTCACAACTCTCTACATATATTAGGATTTTCATTTACGTTTCAAGGGATGCAATGTTAGCACGATTTTTCCACTAAAATATGTGAACTCTGTCAACCTTTGCACTTTCAAGGTCCGATTTCCGAAGTAAATTTACAATGACAGGTGTGTCGTGTGGACAATATGTCTTTTCAATTGTACGGTTTGCCGAGTAAGAAATATTCTCAAGCGAAACAAGAGAAACAATGTTGGAAAATAATTTCGCAAATAGTCAAATCTGAACTTGATTCTATAAATTAATCAAATACGAGTCAAATCTTCAAAATTGAATACATACATTTGAATATTATTTTCAAATATTATTTAAACAATAATATTACGAGAATGACTAATAATATTTTAATCACATATATGTATATATATATATATATATATATTATTAGCCATTACTATTATTAGTATGTACAATATATAATATATATGCCATTAATAATATATACGTATATGTGATTAATATTATTAGCCATTCTCATAATATTCTTATGCTTAAATAACTTTTGAAAATCACTGTCGGAAATAATAATCGAATGTACGTGTTCAATTTTCAATATTTGACTCCGGAATTAGAAATTAAGACTTCAGAACTGGAAATTAAAGTAAGACAATCCTCTGCGAATTATAATCAAGTAAAATTTTGCAAGTTGTACTGATTCAAAACATTGTTTAATAGCATGTGCGAATGAAATACCAAATATATCTCGAGATTTTATATTTTAATGGCTAATGTTTTTTCATGTTTTCACAGGTCTGCTCCTGCTTAATGCAATTGTGTCTGTGAATAAAGGGATTGAGATAAATATAAGAAACTTGTAGTCGAACAATGTACAATGAACTACAATGGAAACGTGCCAGATTGGCATCAGTTTAATGCCTCGCAAACAAACGAAGTTACTGCTCCTACACAAAATGTGAATTCTGGTCATTTGGCATTCATTCCTGGTGTTAGTCCACCAACATTGAATGCACATAGTCTTAGTTCCGACGGCCTTGGCAAACGTCAAAATGATACAAATTTTAATCCAAGGAATTATCAATTGTTCAACAATGTCTCGAGTGGGGCGAACATTTCGAACAACAGCCCTCTTGTGTCCATGGCACAAATGCAAAATTGCATTAGCCATTATACCTCTCCGAACACAAGAACTCCAATGCTGGATAACTTAAACCCTTCTGTGGATCCTAGGAATACAGCAATCGCGAATATAAATGATGACCTAGGATACAGAAGTAATCAGGTGCCTTTCAACGGATCTATGGGTCACCTGACCGGCCCAAGTTGTAATTTAAATACAGCTGGGCCTGGACTTGCCTCGCGGTCTAACTCCGGCCCAGGTCCTGGGACTAGTCCTAGGACTGGAAACGGACCTGCAGCTAATCCTATATATGGATCTGGTCCTAGACATGGATCCGTATCTGGATTCGCACCTGAGTCAGGTTCTGGGCCTGCAAGTATGGGACCAAGAAATACTAATTTAGGTTCAGTACATGCTGGGAAACCTGGACCTCCCTCGTATGTGCCTTGTAAGGGGCTCTGCTGTAACGCAGACCCCAATATTAATTATCAACAGTGGGAAAAGTTCGGATCGTATCAAAATAATGCAATGTACAGAGACAATGTACATCCACCGAATTACCAAATGGAGAACAGACATTTCGGAAATAACTGTAATTTTAGGAAGGACAATCTAGAAGGAAAGGAAACAATGGGTTCTGCGGTTCCCAATGCGCCTGTCGTAGATCACAGAAGAAACTTTACCGATTACAAATACCATAAAGATCACTCGTTACATAGAAACTATTCAACGTCCACTGGAATGTTCCCAAATTATCCTATGCAAAATTACAACTACTCGACGGAGCATCAAAAGTATCCTTATCCGATGAAAGAACATCCGAAGCCGAATAATATGAGCATTCCGAATTCAGGAATGATGAAGCATTCGGAACAGAACTTTATGCCTCAGCAAAAGTATAACAACAAACAATTTCAATATCAAAACGGAAATATGTTACCTAAAGCAGTGTCCGCTTTAAACGTCGATGGGAACATGGTGTCGTCCCCGCAGAATGCTTATTTCAATTCGCAGTTTACAAGAAATATACCAACAGAAATGTCCCACGAGTGTCAGGAAAGCACCGATAACGCTGCTATAGCTAATAGACCGGGAGGTTCTTTCGTACACAACTCGCCTCCTCAGCATCAAACGTACCAGCATAAACTAGCGATGCAGAAGTTTTCAATGGAAAATCACCTCAGAGAATTAAGTAGGATACCAGGGTATCAGTCGCATCCGAAGTACAAAGAATGCATCATGAGATACAGACAGCTAATGAAATTACAGCAATCGAGCAATTATCAGAATCCTGTTCAAACTTCGCGAGTAACAACGCCAGTTAACGCCGCACTACCGCCGATTAATTTACAGTTCGATCAAAACGGTATGTTGATAAACTCTAATTATTTTCCAGACGGTATCCCTAAATTACCGAATGCACCGCCTGGAGAACAATCGTCGGAGGCTATGGAGAAACAGATTAAAGATCAGGCTATTTCTGTAGCCAACGAGAAGCGTCAACGAACTCAGCAATCGGAACACTTGATGATGACTACACAAAATGAACATGTTCCTTCTTCATGTTTAGAGAGTTTCCAGAAGCAAGAGCAATTTTTGGTGCGGAAAGACTTCAATCAAAATCAATTGAAAGTACAAACGAACGACAGACATAGTTTCAATACTTTGAATACCGACGATAATAACAAAACGATGATGCAGCAGAAAGCTTCGAAAGAGTTCGCTAATAAACCAGAACTCGACGTTCGTCAGTTTCTAGCCAACTGGGATGAAACAGACGATGAAGAAAACACGTCGAACTTGTCAACTACAGCTTCGAACGGAACAACTCCGGTCGTAGTTGTGAGCTACGAGAACCTGGATCTCTCGTCGAAAGCACCACAGAACTTGGAGATATCTAGAAGAAATAGTTTTCCCTCGAACAATGCTACAGCAGACAATGACAAAGAGGCAGAAGAAAATATAACAACGCAGGACTGTTTAACGATATCGTATTCGTCTTCGGAAGCCGCTGCTGACATCATCGACACTTCTAAACGAACGATAGAAGAAGGTGTGGTGAAACCAGGGAGTATAATACACTGTATAAGTAACGGTCCTGATGAAATACCTACCATACACATAGTAGATAACTTAGAAATAAGCAACATTTTAGGAGCGTCCAACGACCAAGTAATAGAAACCTTGGAAAAACAGAACACAATATCATTATTCGGAAAAGCGGCTGGGGACAATGGAGAAGGGATAATTCTTGAGGCTACCGAACAGCATGACAAGGACAAAACTTGTTTGTTATCTACGAATTATGACGATGTGGCCAAGGAGAGTAATATCGAGGATCCTAACATTTCCGAAACAATTCAGACAGTCACTGTTTCGATAAATAGTCAGGAATTGAGGGTTTTATCGCCTTCGGTAAAGAGTAATTTGGATGTTGCCGAGAATCTAGAATTGAAGAAACAGAGCAGTTTCGTCAGCGAAGAATCACACAATCCTGACGACATCAGCTTACCAGATCTCCCAACATCCGAGTGTACGCCAATCTCTACAACCTTGAATACTCCTATTCACTCGGACAGCGAAGAATCTTCGCAGAACATGGAGGATTTATCTATATCCATATCCACGAATCCGATAGAGGTGATGCAAAACAGTCCGGTAATTAGTTTCACCCAATCTCCAGTTAGAATGGAACCGTATGGACAGCTGAGTAACGAGGATAAACTTGGTTACAAAACTAACATGAACAGTTGCCACGAACAAGACGCGACTGTTAACAATTTTGAGTTTTCTGCTGATAACTCCAAAGTCAAATCTGCCGAGTTGTCTAAAGGTAAACAAGTGAAAAGTCTTGGAACGATAAGAAAGAAAGTGTTCTTAACGGAAAGCAAAGAATGCGATATAAGAGTTCTGGACATGTGCGAGACGTTAACATCGTCTACGTACGAATTGGAGGTTCAACAGGAGGAAATGGATAGCGAGAAGAATACGGAGTATGAATCTTTAAGCTGTATACATGAAGGGAAACAGAAAAAGAAGAAAAGATCAATGGATTCGGTGAAATCTACAATTCAAGCGGGTAGCTCGGCGACGGATACGAATAAAGCAGTACATACTGTGATCTCAACGAGTTCCAACATAAATTTCGTAAATCCGACAGGGTTCGACAATGAAGCTTCGTCATCTAAAAGCGAAGATCTGTCTAGAAAGCAAAAAATCAAAAATTTGAACGTATCTATGACTGATCCACTGCTTTCGGAAGACGATGTAAATACAAAAAAGAGAATAAAGGAAAGCGTAGATAGAAATACGAATGGGGAGAAACTAATGAAAGCGCAGAAGAAGGAAGTGGAACGATTAATACAATCTAAACGGTCTGACAAGCAGATTGCTAGAGATGGTTCGATCTCGTCTCAAGATGACGACCAATCTGTGTGCCATATGACTCCTCAATACAAAAATTATTCTATTGCTGTGATAAAAGATACCGTTATTTTAAGTGATAAGAAATCACACGGCACCGTAGAGAAATGTGTCAACATCTGTTACGAGAGCCCGCACGAAGTTCTGTTCAGAGCAGACTGTACCAAAGAGCTTTCCGACGAGATAGAAAAGAAGAAATATTCAAAGAATTGTAAGAGGTCTGAAGTAGTACAAAAGGATCTAGACACCGCAGACGAAGACATTAGATATACTGTGGGAGAAGCACGTTTGTTAAATGAACACAACAGGAACAAGGATAGACTACATCGAGAGAAGAATATAGAAGAAAGGTTGCAGAAAGACGATAATGTAAACAAAGGAGTATCTTTAGAGCAAAATGTATCGTCGCTGGTTAATCCGAGCTCAGAGGATTCGGCTACGCCAGAGGAAAACTCGAGGCTTCAATTTAGAAAGAGCTTCGTGAAGAATGCTAATTCCGAGTTCGGAATACAAGTTACAAACGTGAATTTAAAGTTTAAAGATAGCGACGCCGGGAAAGAATTGATATTAGGAGATAAGGGGCAAGAACACGCGAAAGATGCCCTGGACAGCATAAAAATTGAAATAAATGTTTCCTGCGCGGAAAGAAATCTAAAAGGACACGAGCAAACCAAACGACTTTTGTATGAAATCGATGATTCGTCTTGTAGCAATATACTGGACAGTCATTGTCGAACACATTCCACCGAGCAAGAAATACTGTACGCTAATTATGATAAAGTTCATAAGATAATTGAAAAGTCTCCTGTGGTTGGAGATACTACCACGAACGAAAAGAATAAACCCGCAAGTGATGCAGCAACAGTAATTACGGATACAACAACCGTTCTAAAAAACAGTGGAAAAAATTCGTTGGAGGTAAGTGATGATGTTTTTTCATTTATTACTTCGAGAAACACTTCTGAGGGTCATGTTGTTTCTAAATTGTTACAGGATAATATAACAAGTAAAAAGAAGAGTACCAATTGCTCTTTTAATGTTGATACGATCGAAACGAAAAGTGCAATATCTAATACTGCCGTAGTTGATGCAAATAATAAGATTTTAACTAAGACAAACGATAAGTTTGAAGAAGAAGAAGATGATAGAATTAGAACACAAAATCAATGCTCTAACTTGGCGGAGAATCCTTCTCAAGCCGTAACAGAGGCATTCAAAAAGGGTGACGAGAAGAAGCTAGACGACATATCTTATATGTTAAGTAGTTCGAAGAAACTACCGGATATCGATTTCGTAGAATTGAATTCGAAATCATTGAGCTCTTTGAACACTCTAGATTTCGATTTGAATCAGAAGGAGTATAAAAAATGCTTAGGAGCGAAAAGTGGCGAGTTAGATGATAATTATACAGGAATGTGGAAGAAGCCAAAGATAGATCACATGTTTGAAGACTGTAACATGTTCCAAAGTACCAGTGGGTACATGAATCCTATATTTTCGAACATAGATAAAATGGAGGATTTGCATACAGTTCCTGTATACACTACCAAAGACGGAAAGATATCTTATAGCCCTAACCGAAGGTTTACGCATCACGAACTGATGATGGAGGCTCGCAGACATGAAACAGGTTGTTCTACACGAAAGTCTCACTACGTCGATACCTGGAACAACTATTACAATTCGAAGTTCCGCAAGTGCCACAAGAAGAAACGGCATCATGGTTCCAACGATAAGAGTAAACACGATTATAAGGATACCAAATATCTCTATCAGAGGAAGAGGAACTATTTGGATGATTTCTGTGGGAAACATCATGTTAAATATAAGGATTACGTGCACAACATTAAAAATAATAATGCTGTTTGGCCCGATCGTTTAAAAATAGACAGGGTATGCAGCAGCAGTGATTCCGACGAGGAAACTATAGGTCATAATGAGAATATCATCGATATAAGTGATTACAGAAAGGTTCACACTATAGAAAATAAAACAGCTGCAGGTGTTTCTAAATCACAGAAACGTGAAACGGTTACGGAGTCAGGAAGCAAACGCAAAGAAATTGTGGCGTCCGATGCATTCTTATGCATCGGGAATAATGATACACCTTCCAAAGAGACACAGCTGATTCAACTTAATTTTCTTGGTAGCGATAAAGACAATATAAATTCTCAGGTGGTGAACAATGACTTCGTCGATAGAGGAATGATGGAGACTGTTAAATCTGATGAGAGCGTATCGTTGTTGGATAAATCTTCTAATTGCACTTCAGAGAATCTTCGGTCAAGTAAAGATAAACAATCAGACGGAGGATGCAAAAAGTCAGGAATCTCCGAAGATGATAGCAAAACTGTAAGTAACGATATTAGAGAAGAAACAAGTATCGAAGAAAATCCAATTTTTGAAGAGAAAGAAGACAACGAAGTATGTGCTTCGGAAAGTCCTGTTGATGCTGGAGGGCATCAACAGGAAAATGATCTGAAAGAAAAGAATGATCGTACTGAAGCCTGTACAGTTCTAGAAACTAATCAGGATGAAGAAGCAGCGTGTGAAGCTTATAAAACAAAACATCGCGCATCCGACGAAATGTCAGAAAATCACATAAAAGAAAAGAATGATCAGAGTCCTCTTTCAAAAAATAAAGATACTTTCGAGGATCATACTGAAACCTGTACAGTTTTAGAAACTAATCAGGATGACATTGCAACGCGTGAAGCTTGTAAAACAAAACATCACGCATCCGACGAAATGTCAGAAAATAACTTGAAAGGAAAGAAGGATCAGAGTCCTCTTTCAAAAAATAAAGATACTTTCGAGGATCATACTGAAACCTGTACAGTTTTAGAAACTAATCAGGATGAAGAAGCAGCGTGCGAAGCTTGTAAAACAAAACATCACGTATCCGACGAAATGTCAGAAAATCACATAAAAGAAAAGAATGATCAGAGTCCTCTTTCAAAAAATAAAGATACTTTCGAGGATTACACTGAAACCTGTACAATTTTAGTAACTAATCAAGATAAAGAAGCAGCGTGCGAAGCTTGTAAAACAAAACATCACGGATCTGACGAATTATTAGAAAATATTTTAATATCTGGGATATCTAAGGAGACGTTGACTGAAGCTGTGGATGTATTGCCTAAGAGCAGTAACAAAGAATCGAATGATGAAACACATTTTGGTCAAAATATGAAAGTGGTACAAATCTCGAACAGAAATGGAAAGCACGAAGAAAATATAACCAAGGATGCAGAAGAAAGTATTATATCCGTGGAAGATGAAAAAGAAGACTCAGAAATCAATGTTTCAAACGTAAATAATGTTATTTCTACAAAACAAGAGGAATCTCAAATGATGCATGTAGCTAATTCAGAAAGCTCGAAGTATCCTGTTGAAACGGTTAAAGCTAACGAGGCTGTGAATACTGATCTCACGCAAGTAGATAATCTAATGACAAAACAATATATCGAATCAACAGATTTTTCGGAAACTGCTACTCGTGTTAACGAAGACTATACCATTAACAAATCAACGATACCTCTGGGAAACGCTGTGGGTGTTACTTTGAAAAGCGTAAAGAATGTTTTGGTAGAAGATGCAATGGTATCCTTCGATAATTCAGAAGACCATTCGAACGCTAGCTATCCTGATAAACTTCAAAATGAGTATGAAACTAATCTTACTAGAGAGTCTTCTGTAGAAAATGAAATGCCTGATTTGTGCATGTATGACGAGACAAAAGACTCTCCCCCTGAAATCTGCGTTAAGAAGAAACCGGATAACGAGGAATATAAACAGGAAGGAGAAGAAAAGTGTGAATTACCTTCTTTCGAGTCTTGTAGGAACTTGGAAACTGATTCATCTCAAAGCAACAACGATATAAAAGCGATACCCAAACTCGTTATAAAGAAAACCGATGCTTCAATTTCGAAAACAGAATACTTATTGGATTGCACACAATCCGAAAATCTTTCTGATAAATATAACACAAAGTTACTACCTGATTTGCGGCCGAAAATACCTAAAATGATAATCGTGAAAAGCAGATCACGTTCAGCGACACCTACTACTGAACTCTTGGAGAAAACTAAATCTGAAAAGACTCAGAGCTTTTCATCGGAGCATAACGATACCAGCATGGATGTAGATAACAGCGACGCTGAATCGTATACATTAAAATATAAAAATTACGAAAGCAAAGTTCCAAAGGTGAAAATAATGTTGGACAACATTTCTTCCAAGGATTTAAAGCTGTATATGAAACGGAAAGCTGCCAAAAATATCGTCTCGAAAATGAAAGTGAAAAGAATTAAAATTCAAGAAAACAAGAATTCCCCGATAACGTATGAAACAGAAGATAGTTCGGGGACAGAAATTAGTGGTTCTGATGACGACGAGGAAATCCTACAGGAATTGTCAACCAGCGAAGCTGAGAAAATACCGAAATTAAAATTAAAGAAGCAAGACGAGGATGTGATTTTATTGCTAGAAAGAGCCAAGGAAAATGATACAAATACTTCGAAAACGCTTATTAAGAAACCTAAAAAAGCCAAAGAAGAATGCGTTAAATACTTCAACGATGATGAAATCAGAAAGAAATATCCGCAATATATTACCGAGAAGATTCCTAAAGTTATAATAAAAAGAACACAAGTTGGCGCAGAATTCAAGTGTGAAATTAGTAAGAATAAAAAGTTTCCTAATGTCGACGCATCAAAGTGGCAACCGAAAGTTAAATTAGAGAGACTGAAGATTCTAGACGACATCGCGAAAGACACAAAGGAACCGGAGCTCTTGTTCAAAAATGATACTAACGAGAACGATTCAGATTATAACGGTACAGTTAAATTATATAGATCTAATTCAGTATCCAATTTATCGACTATTAAATATAAACAAAGAAGATTTTCTGATCCTGATTACACGAAACTAGATATTAAATCAACTTCGACTGACATTGGTTTAAAAAGTGATAAAAGTAAACCACCGAATGCTAATGAAGTGTATAATCTCAAAGTAATCGATAATGAGAATAGAAACTTGAAAAGGAAAGGTAAGAAAACGTCATTGTCTCAATCTAAAAGGGTGAATCACAGTTTGAGCAACGAAAGTGAAATAGATAAATATGAAAATGTTCTAGACGAATCTTTCGAGGATCATTTGATGAAAGATGACAACGATTCGTTGGTTGAGAGAAGCGAATACTCATCCTTTGGGACCAAGCCAAGTATATCTTCAGTAGAAGACAAATACTTGTCTTCTGGTATTTTGCATTCGCGCAACTTCGATGATAATGATAATTCTATTATTAAAGTCGATTCTTCGGACGAAAGCCAAACTACCATAGAACTTCTACCAGCATCTCCTGATGGCAGCGACAATGAATCAAAGAATCGCGAGTTTGAAAGTATATCTCGAATGCGCTTAGACGACGCCATACCGACTCAATTGGAGCTAGAACTAGATCTCATCGACCTCAGGAACACGCAACATCCGGATGTGCTCGCGCCAAAAATTAATACGTTAAATTATGCGAATATTGATAAATACGAGCATGCATCGCATTCTAAAACCGATCGTGTAGACAATGGAACATCAGAAACATTTTTCAATGATTTACAATGTCCTTCGCAAAGTGCCTTTAGTAAAAACAAAGTGCAAAGTCCAGAAAAGAAATCAAACGATTATTTCTATTATAACGACCTATTAGTTAAGGAAGTTTTAGCTGCTAAGGAAACACTGAAGAAATGTCTATCTAAATCTGTGAACGAAGACAAGGAGAGGAGGGTACCAAGACCTAAAACTGTAGCAGAAAAGAAGCAGGGTTTAAGTTTCAGTTTTAGGAATCTCGAAAGATCATGTTATAAATCAGAAGATAAGAAATTTACAAGCACAGGAAGAAAAGAATATAAATCTGTTCAGCAACTGGATATCGAAGAAGTTGAAGAAAACCATTCCAAGCAAGATGAACACTCTTCTAAGGGACAACAATTAAAATTGAAAGAGTCGCAAGAAGAAACATCTTACAACATTCCTACTGCTTCTACGTGTAGATCAACGAACGTACCTGAGTTAGCTACAATTTCTTTAAAAGCAACCAAACAGTTCGGTCAAATTGCTATCGGCAAAGAATCTTTGAACATAGAAACTAATACTTTCAATCGCTCCAACAATCTGGATACTATACAGGATACATCGAAACTTACCGAAAGAAAATCAGAGAAGAAAACAGTAAATAGTATTCAAGGTCAAAAAGCTAAGGATAGCTCGAGCGAAACGAAGATAAAAGAAGATCATATGCCATTATTAGTGCCAGAGTTCGCTTTAAATTTTGATTCGAATTCGGATAGAGACAGTTCCAGATCACCGCCTGTTATTACAAATCAGGAAGAAAGTGACAATGCAACGGAGAATGCGAAAGACACAAAGAATAAAGTGATAACTCCGATCGAGAAAATAGAAGAGACTAGTAAGCATTCCTATAAAGACTGTGAAATGACTATAGCTGATATTATAACACAACTAGCTTACCATGAAAAGGTAAATATATATTTATTGAATTTAATTGGGAACATAAAGCATCTAATTCTTTGTTAATATGTTGTACACAGGCAACAATAAAGCATAGAAGATATTGCAATTTGTGTGAGAGGTGGTTCCCTACAACATCGCGACACCGGCGACATTTAGCTGGATATCAACATCGTTACATGGAATTAACACAACGCAAAAGTATTCACACTTTATTCATTTTATTCACTGGCAAGCCTTGTCCAAGACTTTTGCCAGCCAACGTGATCCGCACCGATTGCTCCATTGGAGAACTGACGCCTCTACAAATTGCTGTACAGGTTTGTCTCTGGAATTACAAGAAACGTAGATGATTGATATACAGTCGGGGACAATATTAAGCGGACACTCTTAAAAATCGCATAACTTTTTAAAAATTCGTCCAAATGACTTGAATTTTCGAAAGACGTTAGACCTGGGTCATTCCACGCGAAAACGGACACTTCCCCGAGTAAAATTTCGAATTTTGTTCAAGCGTTCACTTCAAATAATTTTAATTTCGTCGGAATGTCCATCTTTTTGAAAAGAGGTCCGTAAAGGGGACACTTGGGACTACATCCTCATTCTTCTCAATTTTTTAAAAAGTAGCCCGCCATCTTTCAGAGTGTATACAGGGTGTATCCGTTAAGTTACGTCACCATTTTTTAGGCATTTCCAGTAGTGCAATTAAAAAATGTTTTAGACAAAAATTTCTCAGTACTTGGTGAGCTACATATTCTTAAATCTGAAAAAATGTTTTTTACGTAAAAAAGTAAAGGTCACCTTGATTTTTTTAAATGTTTTGACCATATGTTTTAGACATCATAGGATTGTTTCTGACGTCGAGACGAATTTAATACTAAATCATTAATTTAACTAAATTTTCATAGTATTTAAACACTAAACCATTGCTCTAATTAATTTTTCATAGTATTTATCCTCAATCATACTAAATCATTGATTTAACTAAATTTTCATAATATTTAAACACTAAACCATTAATTAATTAATTTTTCATAGTATTTATCCTCAATCATACTAAATCATCAATTTGACTAAATTTTCATAATATTTAAACACTAAACCATTGCTCTAATTAATTTTTCATAGTATTTATCCTCAATCATACTAAATCATTAATTTAACTACTGGAAATGTCTAAAAAATGGTGACATAACTTAACGGATACACCCTGCATAAAGTACTGAAATCTACAAAACGCATTTTCTAAATTATTGTTACAGGCTCGGATAGAAAAGTTGAAGAAACGTAATTTTTAAAATTTCGTATGATTCCTACCAATTGCAATCTAAACAAATATTTGTTTATTCATTCTGTAGCAAACTAGTCGGTCTAACATCTTTAAAAAATTCAAGTCGTTTGAAATAAATTTTGAAAAAGTTATATGACGTTTAAGAGCTTAATATTGTCCCCGACTGTATGTGATTTAGGGTTTATACAAAAATCGACTGTTTAAAAAACCGGTTTTCGAATTTTAACTCTTCCATGAAACCGGTTTAAACCGGTTTCGAATTTTTACAGCTAAAAAGCAAGACATATTTACAACTTAAAATAGAAATTTTTAATCTTTTTTATTTATAATAATTCAAAAATACAAAAAAGGAAAACATAAGATACATATACGTACATACATAAAATTATTAAAATAAAAAATTAACAAAATAATATCCTTAAAAAATCACAGAAATTAACAAATGTTTTATATTTATGTAAATTATTATTTTACTTCTTTCTTTGTTTAATAAAATATGACTTCAAAAAGCAAAGAACGTCAATCGATTTATTGCTTAGTTGTGTCCTTATTTTGGACACAAAATTACCAGAAATAGAAAAAACTCGCTCACTTGCTACTGAACTGGGCTTAATTGTCTTTAAAGCATTAAATAATAAATCTAAATTTTTTGTTCTTCTATTTGTAGCCTCAAAGACCAAAAACTCCTTTTTTAATGTTTGAGGAGACTAGAGGAAGTCACCTCTTCGGGTCTTGCAGACATTTATTTATTGCTATTTCCATAGCATTTTTCATCATAGATATGTCTTGATTTTCTTCTACGTCACTTTTTTTAACATCGCACTCATCTTCTGTAGAATAATCTTTATATAATCTTGATAATATATGTCCGGATAACTTAATAATGTCAGTTTTTGTAGCTAATGGAAGAAATTTACTAGAAGATATATAAGTGTTAAAAACCGTTTTTTTACTGAAATAACCGGTTTTCGAATTGCATAATTGTCTTTTAAAAACCGATTTTGAAACCCGGTTTTTAAAAACCGACAAACCCTAATGTGATTTTAAACATTTGCTTTATCATTTGTGTATTTTAGGATGTATCGAACTATGTGGAACCCACGGAAGACGTTAAAACGATAGAATGATAGCAAGGAGTCACTGCAAGCTACTATAACTGTGTACATATGTTCTCTGTGATCACCTATAGTAGAACAAACTATGTGAGTACCTCGAACAAAAGGTACTATAAACCACAGAACGAGTTCTGTGTAATACATTTAATCTCAATCGAATTGTACATGTTCATTGTGTACGTACTATGTGTATTGTATGCATATTACGTTCATTGTATACATATTATGAAAAATTAACATCTACGAACTTTGCAACAATGCGCTGTTAAACGATGTTAATCGTTGAAAGTTACTTCGAGACAAAAATTATTTTCAATAGTTAGGTATTTAGCCAAAGATTTTCGCTACAAAGTACATATTAGATTATTTATAGTTTTCGAAGACTGCACGGTCTTTTATTTGTACAAATCAAGTTATGAATAATATAAGAAATGAATGTGCTCGTTATAAATTTTAACTTATACTGTGAAAAGACTTACATATATGATGTATAAACATACATATATATATAAACATATATGTATGTATGTACATACACACATTCACGATATATATATATATATATTTATATATTATTATTATTGTTTCAAGAAAGCTATGTACTCTTGCAATGTTAAATAGACCTAAAAACAAATATATATAGTTATATTTGCATAGAATTATATATTTTAAGCAGGGGTAGTCAATGTGAAAGATATCTATATTTTATGTTATTATAAAAAACGATGTACTATGAGATGTTACAGTTTTATACTTGGTACAACGAGAAGCTACAGAAGAAAATATTAAATTATTCAGTTTATCATCGAATTGTTTCGAGCGAATATATTTTACATAAATTGCTTCGGTCGCGAACGTGAATCAAATTTTGCTAATGAATAATTTCATTGAAAACATCGAAAACATATATTAGAAGTACGCCAATAATACCTTCATTTTTGTACATACACGTAAAAGAACGATGAGTTTCTAGGTTTATATTTCTTAACAATAATAAACGTGATCTTATTTCTGAAAGGCCTGATCCTTTGATAAGAGGAACATAGTTCAGCTTAACGATAACATCTCAGGGCTCGTTAAGAAGTTTATATTGTACAGCGATGTACGTTCACCCCTGTCACTTGTTTCTGTTTTATTCGAAATATTTAAACGTGCCTGATAAGTTATTGTTCATATAATAATGAAGTTTCGAATTGTTTTAAACTGTTTGTTCGCTGTTTTTCTTATTATTAATATACACAGTCTAAGAATAGGAAATATTCTTAAGGAATAAGTTCCTAGCTATGGAAAGAACAGCGGAGTAGGCATATTTCTTGTTACAAGGCTAGAAAAGGAATGTTGGTACAGGGTTAACACAGTACACAGACAATCGTTTCACAGTTTTCTGTTCTCTGGTTTACATTCCGAAGAATACAAATATATCGACTCACTTCAGCGAAATAGAATATGTAGTTTTATTATATATGAAATTTAATTGGATATAGAAAAGAAAGTATATATATAAATCTATATTGACTGTTATTCCACTTAATGTTTTGTTTCATATGTTCGTTTTATCGATTTCATATTTTATTCGCACGAGTGCCTTAAAATACACCTAACAGTATTTGTCGTATCGTGTTGTATATTATATGCATATTTTATGTGTATATATATAGCATTAAACAAAATCGTATATTCACGTGCACTATTCCACCCAGATAGCACCGGACGTCCGAATAATGTCAACGGATGTCCGGTGCTATCTGGGAAACGAGATGTGCATAATAACATTGCAATTATGAGAGCATATGATTCCAAATGTACAGTTATTAAAGGAATCATATATCCTTCTATGAACTTACAACTTTCGTATAAAAATCGAACATTTCAGCGTTTAAATGATAATTATGTACAAAGAAATATCTTCTCATAATTGGAACCTGGTTATGCACGAGTTTCACGATATCGATGTGTGTTCTATGTGCCTAATTCTAAGAAGTCTATATACATTGAAGTTCAATTGTGTGTAACACTACTTACGTACGTTTAACGTAATCTAAGAGTACGTTACGTTATTTATATTGCTTAAACGGTCAGATCGAAAATATTGATAATTTTATAGATATTCATAATTGTGCGGCAAAGAATCGTATCTATCTGGCAACACATGTACTGAGTTGGAAGGGAGACTTAACGATTTTATAACGTTTCTGGTGTGCAAATACGTACAGTATCTATCAGTAGGAATGCAACAAAATTATATAGTACAAACATTTGATCATCTAATAGCATAAACGATCAAGTTTGAACATTTAAGTTCGACCATTTGAACGTGAAGAAATCGGGATATTCATAAAAAATCAAATTTTATGCAATACATATTTCGTTTAGATAAACAATATAGATTTTTAACGAACTTGATTGGTGACTTCCATTAATGTAAATTAATATAAGGCGGCACTGATTCGATTAAAGAAATGTTTCTTTTATCACTATCGCATTTGAAAATCGAGCTTTACAGTTTCAAGTATAGCGGAGTATAAAATTCGAATTAGTGTATTATTTCAAGTATTTGTACGAACTTTTGCTTGCAGAAATTTTTCCATTATATTTCAAGTTTCTATTGTTTCGGATACCAATTTTCGAACATCAGTAACACCAATTTTGATGAGAAGACGATGTATTATCTTTACAATGTTCCAATCATGAAACTTTAATTCATAGCTATTTATATTTTGAAGTCGTCAGACTTTATAATTGTACATTAAACACAAATTAGATTGCACCATCTAAATGGATCAGACTCGTACAATGAATTGTGTGTAATTGTATATTTTTACAAAGTTTACAATTGTTCATTCCATCAAGAATGTAGACTTTTGAAATGGTTGTTAGTTCCACAATTCTGAAATAAGCAGATGATTTATACAGTTCTGCTAATTTTGTACACTGTGTGGGAATATATATATATATATACTTATATATATATAATATAGAATAATTGTGTGAGATGTATTACACTAAGCTGCAAGAGTGTTTCAGATCTGTAACATTGTCGATTGCAAAATTAATCATGAATCTTATTTTCCATAAGAATTATGAGAAATTTAAACTTCACAATATACAAGATTCAAAATTACACTGTCCAACAAATTTATACTTTTTTTATGTTTTCATACAACTGTTGGGTGGATCTTATAGAGTTTTTCGCGCTGATTCCGAATCTGTCCTTAATTTTTCTCCTACACGCACAGTTTTTGAGAAACCTGATTTTGAAAAAGAAACCTATTTTTTAACTATAAACAAATATCGTGATGTTATTATAATAGATATCGAATTGTTCTTGGTAGCAAAAGATTCTATAGACTTTCCTGAATAAAAGTCTGCTCTATCGCGTGGTACAGTTCGATTTTCCGCTGGACCCTTATTTTTTCATATAAATCAAAAAATATCATCAAAAAACGGTGCAAAAGTGGTGCCTCTCCGTCTTTAATGATTGTTTAACCCTTTGCACTCGGAACTATTTCAACTGGAAAATTAAGCATTTCTTCCGATCTAGGATATTTCCATTCCCTATGATTTTTGAAATTTTATGGATATGAAATATTGGTATAACACCCCATACAATACCTAAAAGTTTAGTAATTGATTAGATACCGACATATTTAATAATGTAAACAATATTTTAAATAATGGTATAGCAATTTTTAGTGGTGCCTCAGAGGAGACAACCGAGTGCAAAGGGTTAAACATGTTTAAACATTCATAATGTATTAATATTGGATATCACTGTATTCAGGAAAGTCTATAGAATCTTTTGCTACCAAAAACAATTCAATATCTATTATAATAACATCACGATATTTGTTTAAAGTTGAAAAATAGGTTTTTCAAAGTCAAGTTTCTCAAAAACTGTGCGTGTAGGAGAAAAATTAAGGACAGATTCGGAATCAGCGCGAAAAACTCTATAAGATCCACCCAACAGTTATATGAAAACATTTTTGCTGTTGGACAGTGTTATTATATTATACATTAAATAAAGTTTCATATAGTTTAAGTTTTTACAAAAATCAACAGATTGGTTATTACTAAAATGTTACATATCTAAACACAAAACCATTCCATAAAGCAGTATAAGAAATTTTATTGATAGAATTAAGAATTATACAAATCGATAGATTACGTTGTTATTGTATTTAAGCTACAAAGTGTATACAAAATTTTAGTTGATATATTAAAGAAATAAATAGAACAAAAATTATATTGTGTATGTGTATTATTTTCGATATTCTATCTGCTGGGGCCGCTACGCGCGCCCAAATAGCGAAGGACGAGCAGAATTTCGGTCGCTCATTTCTTGATAATACATAAATGGGGTTTTTCAGTAGTCAAAAACGCGAGATAAAAGATCAATCCAGGCCGCAATCACTCTGAAAAGTCCTATTTTTACTTTCACGAGGCATAATTTGCATTATTCGGCAGCATGCAGCTACCCTGGCTTCATGAAAATAGTCGATGTTACCCAGATCTGGGTAAAATAGTATTTTAAATAGTAAATAGTAAATAATCCTATTTATTCTAAAGTACAACTTTAAAAAGAAGATATTTTATTCTTATTTTAAAAAACGAGGAAGCTTTTTTTGAAAAAAAATTATGAGGAATAAAAATATTATGAAAATTTAATTAAAACAATGAATTAGTATGATTGAGGATAAATACTATTAAAAATTAATTAAAGCAATAGTTTAGTATTTAAATGTTATGAAATTAAATTATTTTAATAAATTTAAAATAGTAATAAAGCTTGATATTATGGGATTAATATGAAGGTTTCATTAAAAATAAATTGATTTGATTGAAAATCTCATATTTATTTGATGAAATTAAAATTAAGGGATTTTTACTCAGTAAGAAATTATCTTTAGAAATAATAATAATAAGTTATTTTGTGCATTAAAAACACTAAATAATAAAAAAACGAGGAAGCTGTTTTTGAAAAAAAATTATGAGGAATAAAAATATTATGAAAATTTAATTAAAACAATGAATTAGTATGATTGAGGATAAATACTATTAAAAATTAATTAAAGCAATAGTTTAGTATTTAAATGTTATGAAATTAAATTATTTTAATTAATTTAAAATAGTAATAAAGCTTAATATTATGGGATCAATATCAAGGTTTCATTAAAAATAAATTGATTTGATTGAAAATCTCATATTTATTTGATGAAACTAAAAATTAAGGGATTTTTACTCAGTAAAAAATTATCTTTAGAAATGATAATAATAAGTTATTTTGTGCATTAAAAACACTAAATAATAAAAAAACAAGGAAGCTTTTTTTGAAAAAGAATTATGAAAAGCCGGCAGCATGTATATATTAGTGTAGGAACAGGATTATCGAAAATAAAATATCTGCCTCTTTATCCAGAATAACGCGACAGAAACAGCAAAGACAAGAGTACAAGTATAATACAAAAACGTGTCCGTATTCGCAAATCCGTAAACATAATCTACTAGTTTTTTAATATACACATTTAGAAATTAACACATATTTAGATATAAGTTTTAAAGAAGTCGTCGTCGTATGATTTCATATATAGGTTTCGATTACTCTGAGCTAACTAATAAGATAATACTTCAAGTTATTGATTAAACGGGAATCTCGAGAAGCATGCGCGGCTTTACTGTAAGTTGTGAGGATGATGTTTCACGAAGTTGTGCGAATCCTTTTCCATTTTGTTACGATATTTTACTATGTGACTGGTGAAACGTTAACGAAGAGAAATGAAAAACGGATTAGTGTCAGGAACAATTATCCAACGTGTCTCGACAGCTTCGACATACACAGGGATAAAATAATTCGGACGTACGAATCTCGCGACAGGGGTGCTAAGTATTTAAATGAAACAGAGGTTGATTCGAAGGAAGAATGTCTGAAGTTCTGCTGTGATACCGTAGACTGCGATGTATTTATTTTTGAAGAAAAGGTACATACAATTTCCCACATTCTTTGTTAAGTACTTAATATTATTTATAACTAGACTCCGGATGTTTGTGCAATTCTCAATTTTTGTAGACGAACTTCAAGAAAGTGGTATCAAATGAAATTCTACTTTTATTGGTAATAGCATTTGTAGATCCAAAATAAATAAATTCTGTTGGATTTAATACTCCAGCATTTTCTGAATATTTTTAT
>CM052273.1:785406-797240 GCA_028455795.1 Lasioglossum marginatum
TTGTATAGGATGGTCTTATCGCTAGGATGCATAGTTCCCGAGATATATGTAAGCGAAAAACCGAAAAAAGGGACCTCACCTCCTAGGAGTGGGGACTTTTAGTATGTTTACCTCCTAACTAGTCCGAACAAAGTCCCAAAGTCAAAAATTGTGTTCCTTCCATTTCCCTCTACACCCCCCTTTTAAGCATTCATTGACTGGACTATTAAGCGAAAAAATAACATGCAATTTGGTTTCTATTTTTTGCAATCGATGCAGACAATTTTTATTTTGCATAAAGATTTGCAGTCTAATTATAGTAGTACCAATCCGATATATTGTATTAGGTATCGCACGAGCAAACAGACTTGCCACTAAAAACGAAGGAAATGAAGAAAATCGATCAGCAAGCAGAGAAACAGCTTGCGTATCAGAAAGAAGTTGATCAGAATAATAATAAAGAAAATGTATTAATCAAAGAAACTCCGAAGCATAATCATGTTCAAGCAGCGGAACCTAAAGGTGCATAATAATATTGCGATCCATTAGAAATCTCACAGTGCTTCTTTTACTCATGTATTTTCTCTGTACAGAACACAAAAATTTGATAGTGATCAAAGATCACAACAAAGAGCATGGAAAAGATATCGTAATGGTAGAACCTCTAAAACAAGTTAATGAAATTGAAATTTTAAGACCTAGAGGGGCTGTTATATCGTTAGCTTTGGGTCTTACGATAACAGCGATCACAGCTACGTTAATAGTATGCCGCCTACGAGTAGTTCGTAGACGTGGAAAACGTCATGGACCGTATGCTCACGATGCGGACTACTTAGTTAACGGAATGTATCTTTAAGTAAGTATATTTTGATTTAACTAAAGGATATTATACAGTAATACTTTTATTCTAATCATTTCAATTCGACATTTGACTTACGATTGATATCAAAATACGAATTATTTACATATCTTAGTAAAAGTGTTGATATGTGTATAATACATGTTATGTAAGTATAATTGTAAAAAATTTATGAGAATGTACTATAAGATTTATATATTCTGTTAAATTTATATATTCCGAAAAAAATATTAAACATGTTTTATGAAATCTGTTTTTGTTCGACTAATTTATACTTTTCTGCACTGTCGAATTTTGAATGCTATATTGAGTTGCAGATAAAAATTTCTAATTCACTCGATAAAATACGAATGCACGTATAACTTTTTGTGGCATTACATAAGGAAAAATATTAACGTTCGTAAAAAAACTATATTTATATGTATATCGTTTTTACAACGATACGATACACGTCCATGTTGAGGATTCTCAAAAATAGAACCATGATTTCAATTACTGTATCAAACACATTCCGATACATTCCATTCTAGGTAGTCTGAGGCCGTATAAAAATCGTATAACAAGTCTCATTTTTATACGACTAGTTGTATTTATGTTAATTTAAATAATTCATATTGTGTAAACGCTATAAAAATCTATGAAATATTTATAACACTGCAGTTGCATACGTCAACGTTTTTAGCAGAATAAAAACGATTTATTAGAAATCTTCAAGTTATTATAAATTGTTTTCGAAGAACGCGATTCAAGAATTATAAAATTTTATAAACAATTAAACTATCGTTTTATTAATTATTACAAGTTTTGTATCACAAAAGTAGTAGATTGTTATTAAAAAACCTATGTGTCATGTAAAAATCAATTATCTTTAATGCATAACACATGAATATTAACGTGCCGGATATTAATTACAAGTGTTGTCTTAGTCAGCTATCATTACAATTATTTTTCTTATAAATATTACAATACTATTTTTCCAGATATAAATAATACATCTCAGGGAAAATAGTAGTTGGAATGGTAGAAAACAAATTTATTTCTACAGCATGAGAAATGTATGTAACTTCGAAATAAATGATGAATTTGTAAATTTGTTTTTATTTGAAAAAAGAAATCAACAAAAACCAAAATAATTGCAATTCTATAACAAGTAAAATAGTCCATATTATTACTTACACTGTAGCAGCTGGAAATTATGACACGTTTATAAGTGTAACTGTACGTTTGTTCAAAATGAAGTAAAAATATTATTTAATTCCATTTAATGTCGCACTCTTCGATGCAACTACTGACGATTCGTAGCTGCTGCATTTTGCTGTGATTGTATGAATTCAGGATAATCTATGTACCCGTCATTGTTGTTGTCATCCACAGAAAGTATCGGGTCTATCACCGTAACCAATTCTTCATCTTTGAACAGTTTTTCTCCAGGGTGGGCTCCACCTGCTTCCCTGCCTTGCTCTAAATACGAAATATTTTTTTACATATAATTGCCGTAGCGTTGAATTGTATTTTAACAGATTGTAAGTAAATAAATGTATACCGTGCCAATGAATCAAGGACTTGATAAGTTCGCAACCATCCAACTTATTATTATTATCGGCATCGTGCATCTTAAAGTAATGGAACTGTAGCTCTTGTTCCGTCATTTTACTAGTATCTAGTGGAACTTCCATATGTTCTTGGATATGACTACAAAAGAAGAAAGTTTTCAAACAATTGGAAGGCAGAAATATTTAATACCAGAATACAATATCGAAATTATATAAACATACTCTTTTTCGTGAACTATGTTGGCAGCGTTAAGTATTTGCTGTGAATGGTCATGGTGTCCTTGTTGAACAGGTACTTGATGGGTTGGCATATGTTGCTGTACAGGTACTTGCTGAACAGGAACCTGATGCATGGGCATCTGTCCTTGTGGTTGTTGGTACTATGGAAATTTGAGAATATAAACACATCATACATGTTATAATTATAAGATTAACCTTTTGCATTCTGAGCTATTTTAACCAGTGCTGTTACTTTCTCTCGAAGGTCGAAGATTTTGCCGTTCTTCACGATTTTCGGCCTCTAACAGCAATAAATCTAAGGATTCAATGTCTGTCGTTTTTAGCATCTATTTTCTCTACAACTTCCGACCAATTGCAATCTCTAAAAAAACTTCTTTTCACAGCGTGTAGTAAAATAATTGCTCTGACTTCTCAAAAAAGTTCAAATCGTATATTCCAATATTTTGTTATCGATCTCTTCCAGATCCTCTCTGGCGGGAAGCGTCCTAGATAACCTTTCATATCATAGTTGAACCCTTTAATTTAGGACCGAGTTCTGGCTCCGATCTCATTAGAAGTGACAAAAATGAGAGTCTGGCCCTAAGCCCTAATCTCTAAGCGCGATTAGATTACGAACAGAGCATTCCATTCATTGTAGGTGTATATAAACTCTTAGATTCTTACTCTCTCGGGCTAGTACTTCGGTAGACACGTATTGCGTCACGTCGTGCTGCATCTCGGAAAGTCAACTTCTAGTAAGATCGGGCTATAGTACCTTTTGAGTCAAAGTTAACCATATAGATTCCAGGAGTTCGGTTTAAAATCTATTAGGCAGTGTTGAAGTTGTTTCCGAGTCCCCCGCATTGCTAGTGCGTTAAAACTTTCTCGTCTACACCTTTTTATCTTCATTCCATTCGCGATAATTACACACTTGTATCACAGATATTTATAATTAGAATATATTTGTGTTCGTTGGTAATTAGAGCAAATTTATTAAACCCTTAATTATTGTCCAGTATCCTAATCGAGTAATTGAACGTTTCCACACGATACAACCTTACCGCTCGTGTTGTATCAATTAGATTATATTAGTTACGAGGCCTACTAACTACCTAGCGACTCCCTGATTACGCATCAGGTTCGTTCGCGACTTTCCAATTGTCCAGATAGAGATTTTTCCTACCAAGTGGCTCCCCAATTACGCATTGGGTTTGTCCACGAAACCTATACCATCCTTGCGGCTCCCCAATTACGCATTGGGTTCGTCCGCATCCTAACAGCTCCCTGATTTCGCATCAGGTTCGTCTGTGCTTTTATCCAACCTCCTAGCGGCTCCCGAATTACGCATTGGATTCGTCCGCACTGTTCTACAACTTCCTAGCAGCTCCCTGATTTCGCATCAGGTTCGTCTGCGCTCGATCACATTCCTAGAGGCTCCCTAATTACACATTGGGTTCATCCGCGCATTTTAACTAACAAATAGATATTACATTCCTGGGTTAACACCCTCTCGCCGGCCACTCGTGCTGCTCGCGGCACTGGCTCGTAACAATTTAAAAAGTTATCGGTTTTTTTTACATACAACTTGGCAATGCGACTTCCGGGAACATTTTGTCAACGGTGTTACTCTTGTTTAGATTCTAAACATTTAATAAAACGTAATATATGATAATATCATGATATTTTTCACAACAAATTATTCGTTATAAATCTGTAACTATGAACAATAAAAAAGTTCAAGCAAATGCTATTGAGTTTAATGAGAGGTATCACAATAACAAAAAATCAATAATACTTTCTCACCCAAAAAATTACCCCAAAAGAATTTAATACATATTACGATATTAGCCCTCCTTAACCATTTAATTCAAAAATATATTAATCCAATATCTTCATTAGATTTTGAGAGAAAAGTTTCTAACACTTTCTCTGGTACATCCTGTATATTATTTTTTTCATTTTATGAATACGAAATTGATATAGTACCTCATACAAAACAGGAGTGAAATAGAAATTTATTTTCCTCCTTAATATGTTTAATAGGTTGAAAACGATATAACAGTATTTTATATTTCTTCTAATATTTTTACTATTTTAAATTGCACCTACACATTTTTGTCATAAATGCATAAAATCCGCTGTCTCTATCGATTAGATACCAAAATATTCAACAGTGTAAACAATATTTTGAATAATGGTACAGCGATTTTTAGTGGTAACTCTCAGAGTCACCACTCGAGTGTTAAGGGTTAGAAAACATACTATAGTATATTACAGTATAGTATATATACTATAGTATATCGTATACTATATATTATAATATATTATAGCATATATACTATAATATACAGTATAGTATATATACTATAGTATACAACAGTATAGTATATTATATGCAAAACAGAATTGTGGAAAAATAGGTGTTAAACAATTGCTACAATCTTTTGAATTACTACACGAGTTTACCTGTTGTTGTGGAATTTGTTGTGGCATGTGTTGGGGAACTTGATGGACTTGTTGAACAGGCTACAACAAACAAAATCGATTAAACAATTAAGGAAAATATTGTATTTGCATAATTCGAAGGTAACAATTGTTCAACGATGTTTTTCGCGAAACAATCGAAGGGAATAGAATACGTTTGAACAATGCTTTCGTAAATAGTAACCATATGTTTAACGACTGAGACAATAAAACTCACTTGTTGATAGTGTTGGGGAGACACACCTGGTGGAACCCTTTGAATCTGAGCGTGTACATAATTACAGCCGAAGGATCCGATTATAAACAGCCAAAAAGTCCAATTCATTTTGCAATGTTATTCTATGAACAATGAATACACACACGTAGTTATACATATATTAAAACATAGCTGGCGAATGAACAATCTCTGTGTTATTATACTCGCTATTATTATATTGACAGTCGGATTAAGAATGTAGCGAAGCGCAAACAAATGTTTAATATACCTTGTTTACAATTGGGGAGGTACACGCACACGAACTGACATAGAATCGAGTGGCTGGATCATTGGCAAGACTGTATGCCGGATCAAAAATTTCAGGTTATGTTACAGGCGTCATGTAGACTGACGTGGACAGATTATGCAGGTGTTACATTCTAGCGGTGTTTTCGCCCAGGTATAAAATATACTAGAATCGAATATATGTCCATCATTTCGCTGATCTTATCATCCTACATAGATACAGCGTTGCCATTTTCGAAGATGGTATTCTGTGTAATTGTATATTATATATATATATTTGTATATTAAATTTAAAATTGAATAAAATTTGAATAGTATAACTTAAATTATTATATAAATTTAAAATTGAGGGAATAAATTTATATTGAATAAATTAAATTTAAAATTGAATAGAATTTGAATAGTGTGACTTAAATTATTATATGTATATATAGTATATCATGGCGACTATAAACATTGAATCCCGAACAATTGTAGCTGCAACAAAATACAAAAAATCATTGTTTGAGAACATATTTTAATGTTCGAAGTTTTAAAGTAAAAATTCATATTGTTTTGTCAAATTGATGAATATCGTACAAGAGATTATTGAATTGCTTGTAAAAAAATTTAATTCTAATTAGACGGTCTTCATGCAAAATGTTATGAAAAGTACTATAGATAGTTGTATCAGCTGTATATCTAGCTGTATACTATCATCCTATTGTGAAGTTCATGCTTTTGCAATGGCGGAAACATACTGTTCCTTTCGGTATGAAATAAATTGTGCGGTTGTACTATATTAGAAATTGGTTAAGCAGTTGTTGTTAGACTAAGTACGATAAAAATAGGATTTTAACAACGTACCTTAAAATTACAATATCAAAGGAAGTCTAGTCGCATTATTTAGCAGGTATGTACCAAAGTTGCACACATTTTTGTTATATTTCTAATAATATTGTATTTTCTACAATTTTATCCCATTTCTTTTTTTTAACTTTATAATATTTTTTTCATTTTATCATATGTGTATAAAACCACCAAAATAACAATGTTTTAGTATTTAACACTGGAATGGTATCCTGGGGTCTCTCATGACCTCAAGAAAATTTTTGTACACCACGTTTCGCGATTATTTTGCACAATAATTGCAAATATCAAGTTTCGTCAAATTCTTTAGAAAATTTGGATTATTTGGTATTAACCCTTTACACTCGGATCTATTTTAATTCGAATATTAAACATTTCTTCCAAACTAGAATAATTCCATTCTATAATATATTATTTTTATATATAGTACCTCATATAATACTTAAATGTTTGGTAATTGATTAGATACCATCGTGTTTAATAATGTAAACAATATTTTGAATAATGGTACAGCAATTTTTAGCGGCATCTCTCTCCAGTCAACACTAGAATAATTCTATTCTAATATGATTTTTTCATTTTATGGATATGAAATTGATATAATGCCTCATATAATACTTAAGTGTTTAGTAATTGATTAGATACCGACATGTTTAAGTTTACAATTTTTAGTTTACCACTGGAGTTCTAAGGGTTAAATAATATACCTAAATATACTTCGTAGTCTGATTAAATATGATATCACACAAGGGTTAAACATTGAGTATTAATTTAAAATATATTTCGGATATTATTTCTTCATTCTAGGTCAAACAATAATTAGAAAATGCCTCAAATACGAAAGAAATATCGGAAAGTGAAGAGGGTTATGGACATCAGAAAAAGAGCACAATGCATGAAATATAAATCATACGCACCCTGTAAGTCTGTATAGTTAAGAAATTTCTGTTCTCTAGTAAAATTGATTGTTAACAGTGGAATACGTTGTGTGTTACAGTATGCGAAAAATTAAAGACAAATAACAGTTCGTTAGCAAAAGCACTATCCGAGGAAAAACAGGAGTGCCAGTTGTTATATTCTCAAAAGATTGCTTTGATCGCGGAGGTACAAGATTTAGTTTCAGCGTGTAATAAACGAGATGTAAGTAAAATATATACAGTAGGACATCAATTATCGGAACTAATTGGGACCGAGGTGGTTTGGAAAATCGAATTGTTCCTATAATCGAGGTTCGGATAATTGACGATCTACTGTATAAAGGTACGTCTCCGTCTGAGAGTTTTCGTCGATAGTTGCTCTCGAGAGTACTCTCAATTTGTGTGTCCATATGAGAGTACTTCAGAAATTGTTTGCTCTCGGAGATGTAAAATATACAGAGTGGTTCGCCAAATAGTTCACCAGATACCTCGACTTTCGTCATTATTATTATTCGTAGCGAGGAATGTTTATATAAGATTGAATGGTTTCGAAGGGTGCATATTTAGGTGGTTTATATTTTTGAATTGAAGATTCTCTGATCTCTTCGTCGGACCATACTTTCCGGTCCATTGTTTGATTTATATACAGAGTGGTATTATAAACACTATACACCGGACGTGACAAACATGTCTATTTGCGAATTTCAACTTTCTGGTCACTCTCCAAGAATTTTCCGTATACACCGACGAATTTGAATCTCGAGAGTAACTCGCGATAGTTTTACTCTCAGATGGACACGAACCTTGAGTATACACAAGCATTCTGGAAATGCAATGTTAATATGTAATATATGCTTCAGGCCGTGATAATAAACATTTCAAAGAATGCTAAAGAGATGCTGAAAATGTTGGTAACAATGACTGGTTACTTGACAAATACAATTTCCATGTGTCAGGAATATACATCTACCAATACAAATTTATATACACCTTACAGTTCCGTTGGGAGTAAGCATTTTCAGAAGTTATATCTCATATTCTGCTGATAATGTTAACACTGCTATTAAGCATTAGAAAATGATTTTAGGAAGAGACTCGCATAGAAGGGCGTCGACAAAATCACCGACTAAAGGAGTGGTGAAGCCTATGGTGAGCGGGCACACCATAACAAAACCTACCATTAATTTGAGTAGAGTAAATATGCAAGATATTAATAATGCGTCAAACTTAAGTGTGATACCAGAAGTAGTTACACCTCCGAGAACTCAAGAAACAAACAGTCTGAGGTCTCCTGTACCTGTTGCTGCGAGACAACGTACATATGTAGGTATTTCGAAAAAATTTGAGGGGGTAGACTCCAGGGGTAGTTTCCAGGATTGCAAGGGTGCGGGATGCACCTTATCATTTCTCAATAATGCAAAGATGGGGGTTTTCAGTAGTCAATAGCGCTAGATAAAAGATCAATCTAGGCTGCAATCACTCTCGAAAGTCCCATTTTTACGTTTACGAGGCGTATTTTGCATTATTCGGCAGCGTAATTTTCATTATTCAGAAGCATAAAGCTGCGCATGTAGCTATTTTCATAAAGCTGCGATAAATGGTGCGGATTCTTTTGCATTTATGACAAAACTGGAAAGACTTTAGAGCACTGATGGACACGGTAGGGCAGTGATGTGATACGGGGCGCTTTTTTCGCGCATGCGCGAGTTTCGGCAGGAACGTATCTGCGTCCGAAGTTTGTGGGGCACTATTGGAGGGAAAATAGTGGGGGAGTATGATTGGCGGGAACGTCTAGCGGAGGCTAGAAATTAGCGGGGCGGCCAAGGTACCCGATTTTGAGACAAATTACCATTTCAACTTTTTTGAGGAGTTAGAATAATTGGTTTGCTATACAACACGAACAGAATTTTTAGGACAAAAATTGCAAGTTGTCGGAATTACTGAGAAAATGCTTAAAGTTGTATTTTGCAACTTTTTTTATGTGGGCTTATATGAAAAATTTAGAAAACACGTTTCATAGATCTGTATCAAATAACACGTTCCGTGCCGAGCCGTTTTCGCTCGACAAATTGAACAAACTTACGTGTTTTGTTCTATATACTGCATATTTTATAATGCCTCCTTCTTTTGGTGGAAATATATTCCACAGTGTTAAACTTGTTATAAAATATATGTTTTCAGCGCATTAAATAAGTATGCCAGCGTGTACCATCGGTGGTACACGTGGCACAAAACGTGTTAAACATATTCTGAAAATTTTATGAAAATCGGTCAACGTTGCTACAAACGTTTAAAGATGGTAAAAATTGCAATTTCTCACGATTTTCGGTCTCTAACTGCAATAAATCTAAGGATTCTTACATCTTCCAATGTCTGTCGTTTTTCTCCGCATCAACCGATTTCGATGAAACTTTCACAATTCATATAATTGAGATAGATCTACAAAGTGTGTTTTTAAATTTTCAATCAGGGTTGCGAATCGCGGACTAACCCTAACCCAAACCCGGTTAACCGAGGAAGGTTTCTGTAACCCATACTAACCCGGTTAGGCGGGTTAGGATCGATTTTGTAACCCTAACCGGGTTCGGATTAAGATTCGCATCGGATGCGAATCACGGACTAACCCTAACCCAAACCCGATTAGCGAGGAATGTTTCTGTAACCCATACTAACCCGGTTAGGCGGGTTACAGAAGTCGTCTGTAACCGGGTTAGGCGGGTTAGAATCGGTTTTATAACCCTAACCGGGTTCGGTTAGGATTCGCATCCCTGTTTTCAATATGGGCCCACATAAAAACGTTGTAAAATGCAACTTATAGTATTTTCTCTACAATTCCAATCAATTGCAAATTTTGAAAAAATTTCTTGTCACATCGTGTAGTAAACTAATTGCTCTGGCCTCTCGAAAAGGTTCAAATCGTATGTGTAGTCCAATTTTAAATAAGTTATCGGTCTTTTGAGAACTTCCGAATATTAATGGAGTACACGCTGCCGAATAATGTAAATTACGCCTTGTAAACTTAAAAACAGGAATTTTGAGGACGATTGCGGCCTAGATTGATTTTTTATCTAGCGCTTTTGACTACTGGAAATGCATTCTTGCATTCCTGGAAATGCGAGTCTACCCCCTTAACTTTAAATGAAAACATTTTAATAACCATACTATCAATATTCAATTATTGTATAGGACACTAACCGTACATGTAGATTGCCAGAAAGACTGACCGTTAGCTCATCAAGAAGTAGTGGTACGTTACATTACTACTACATAATGAATTACAAACATGATCATAACATTCATTTGTTTCTAGAAGAAAACGAACGAAGATTGAGTAAAAGAAGAAGCAGACATTCTGGAAGAATGTCAGGGAAGCTTTCCAGGTCGAAGTCAGGTAGACTTTCTGGAGGTAATAGTGCGCGGTGTAGTACCGGAAATTTTGAATGCATAAGGAGCCCCACTGTAAAACTCAACGATGTCTCAAAATTTCTACAAAATTCTCAAAGCATTAATATTCGACTGGTTCGTGTTTTTCTTTTATTAATTTCCTTTATCTGGCGTGAAACTTTGGGCGATTCAATTGAGATCTGTTTTTCGTTTTTGTTGTAGTTAACGGAGACGAGGAAGAACGAAACTGATGAGGCGAGTGTTCGTGCAGAAAATAGTGACGATTTAAGTCAAGATGATTCTCAAGATGATTCTCAAATTAGCGTTACAATACCAGAAACTTCTCCATCTGACACATCAGTAGAAACAAACGAAAAGACCGTCGAAAATAATGTAGAGATTCTTCGTGAATCGGACGACAAAAATGAACAAAAGAAGGAAAACTCTACAACAGCGCAGGATTCTTCATCGAATTATGATGATCCCCTTGAAGGACCAAGTTGGTTATTCAACAATTTCCAAACTGTGCCTTGTAATATAAATAACGAGAAGAAGACTGATAATATAAATGTTTCTATCGATAATAGTACGTCTAGATCTTTGGTAGTAATAGAAACAAGTGATGAGTCAGACGACGAAAAGACTACGGAAGAATCGCAGTCGCTTTTAAGCGAACAGGAAAGTAAATTAACTAGCTTCTCTGAATCCGTTGAACAAGGGAATACTGAAAATGATAGTGTTAGCAGTCAAGATGTAAGTAACGACACTGGTTGTGATACATTCGTTCCGTCTACTCCAAAGGATACTAATCAGAAGGAACATAAACCCGGGAGTGAACCGGCACAAAATTTGGCTAATTTTATTACGCTAAGACGAGGCTATGCTGTAGAGGATGAAGAAGAAGAAGATGATTTTACTTTGATGTACGTGCGTCATCCACGTGATATGCAGTTCGACATAAACGATTTAAAGTTTCCTGTTTTAGAAGAGTCCACGCTGAAGCCAATAGCTTCGGTTGAACCAGAACCAGAAGTAACAACTACGCTTCGAAAAATATCTCAAATCTGCCAAATACCGTCGATCTCGAC